>JAIEZT010000068.1:23531236-23807986 GCA_019594935.1 Periophthalmus modestus | reverse complement strand
TACAAAAATATTAATAACATATCTACTGCTTGACGTATTTTTTAAGGGTTTCAAATTAAGCTAGAACCTCATATGATACGTTTAGGCTGAGCCAGTTCCATGATACGCGAGTTGTATCAGACTGACCTGGGACTGAACCTAGTCTGATCAGGACCAACCCCAAGTCATTAACCAAACAGTATCCACCAAGTATACAAATGTTTCCCAAACGTTTAAAGGCCCTACTGACTATTTTTTCTGATCTGTATTCAGGTGGGTTCGTCCTTAGAAACATACCTGATTGTGTTTTGTTCCATTACACATGGTTACCACACACACAACCCTGCCCATTTAGAACGAGTCCCTTCTCTCAGAACTACAAAACTCTGTTCACCTGTTGTGAAGTCGTGTTGAAACGAAGTTCTCTAATGTCTTCGGTTGTTTTCTTTCTTCCCTGGATAGTTTTTTGATTGTTCCTGCCCTGTATCAGCAATCTCTGCTGAACAAAAGGTAAAAGGCAGCTGCCACCATTGAAAATTAACCACATTTATGACTCACCAGGTGAACCAGAGTGTAACAATGGCAGGATTACTCAAACTGTGGTGATGAAACAAAACACAACCCAGGTATTTTATTTTCCGGAGGATAAGCAAGATAATATAAGATAAGATAATCCGTTATTAGTCCCAAACAGTGGGGAAATTCCAGCATTGCACCATGCACACATCAGACAGTCACCCATAGAGACCAGAGAAACATGGTATAGATAATAGAAACAATAATTAAGAAATAAACTCAATATAAAACTCATTTACAACATATATCATACTATGATATACAAAGTGGAAGTGATAAAGTGGACTTGAGTATTGTGCATTTGTATAGGGTTGCAATTGCGATGAGAATAAGTCGCACCCCTGGTCCAAACTATGGAAAAATTGCGACTTTATGAGTTTGGAAAATCAGCATTTTTTTGAGGAGGAAAATTCAATTTTGCATAATAAATGAGCACGTTTAACAATGTCCATAACCAGACCACTCAATGTAATAGACACTTTAGCGAGCCAGTAATGTAATGGCGCTTTTCCCCAACACAGTAAAATTAGATCATTGGTTGTAGTTCGTACATTATTAGAGCATCTTTTGTCCAAGTCCCTCCCACAGTCCTGGCCCCGTATACCTCCTGATCTCCTCCACCACCTCACACCCACCCACTCTCCCCCTGCTTTTTTCTCCTCCTGCTCTAATGCTCTCAGATCGGGGCCGATGCCAACCTCCTGTCTCCCCCCATCAGGACTAAACATAAGACCCGGGGGAACAGGACTTTCTCTCCACTGCTGCCCTCCGACCCTCGAGAACTATCTGCCCCAAACACATTAGAGCCTCATCCGCACTCAGCCTTCTCAAAAAAAAAAAAAAAAAAAAATCCCTGAAAACTGAGCTGTTCAAACCTGCCATCAAATAAGTGTCATCTTGTTTCTTTCATTTGTGTTTCCGTCTTGACTGTGTGAAGCATCTTTGAGTATCTGAAAAGCAGAATACAATTGTTATGTATTATTTTTTTTATTTAATTAAATTAGATTAATTTAATTTGAATTTTAATTAATTGTTATTACATTTTGTTATTAATTAATTTATTTATGTATTTATTATTTATGAGAAAAGTGTATAAAGTGTGTGGTGAGGGGTTTTACAAGCATATGTATAACCAATCTAAAAATAAAGCTGACTACTTTGGATTTTCCTGATTGTGAGTTATTTTTTGATGATAAACGAGGGACCACTGTACTTCACAAATATTCGTCAAGTAGAAGCACGAAGTAGCTGTCCAAGAAATTACTTTCGGAAACTGCTACTCAATTCAAGCGTAACGTCAGGGTACAAAACATATGATTTATAATTTGAAGGTAAATATAATTGGATTTAATTTATTTTATTTTATTTTGTTTTTATTTTAATTTATTTTATTTATTTTATTTATTTTATATTAATTTATTTTATTTTGAATTTAATTTATTTTATTTTATTTATTTATTTATATTTTAATTTTTATTTTATTTTATTTTTTTTATTTTATTTTAATTTATTTTAATTTATTTATTTTATTTTATTTTATTTCATTTTATTTATCGACAGGACAGACAGTGTACATTAATGAACATTCCTGTAAATGTACCAGATTTACCACAGGCAAATTTTCATCCTTAGTCCCTGGACAGATTGTCATGACATGCACATTCATTTATACAAGACGAGACAACAAACTTTTAGACATGATTAAAGACAAACATGAAGCACACAGAGAAAATCAATGTGAGCAAATTTGATTCTTAAGTAGCCACTGTTTTAAAAATGAGTTTTAAAATGATCATAAGATGTGACCTCCTCTAATTACGATGGGTATGGAGTCCACTGATGTGACTGAGAAAGACGACTGTCCAAAAGAGCTTTTTCAGAATGGGATTATGCAGTCCCCTCTAACTGCCCCCGAGTGACCCGCTTTGAGGATGATCTTACTGAAACAAAACTGAGCCCGTGGAGGTGAAGACAGACCATTAATAATTTTAAACAGGAGACACAGATTTGTACATTTGAGCGTTTTGTCCCAGTTCAGAAGATTACGTTTCTTTAGTATTGCACAGTGATGATATTGGATTGGTTTCTTGTCCAGTGTTTTAATGGTTCTTTTGTACAGAGATTCAAGCGGTTTGGGGGGTAGTGCTGTTTGTGGAGAGGATCATAGCGTTGTTGAGGTCTGATGAAACGATAATACAACATTAAACATTACACAAAGAAAAAACTGAGAAAAAAACCCAAAATCATCATTATCTGAAGGAGCAGAGCAAGAAAGCCAAATGTTCAAATCGTTTCATATCGTCGACATAAAGCTTTTGTCACTTTAGACTTACTCACAGTGGAAAGAGGAAACCACAACTTTTATTCAAGTAAAAGTACTGTTACACTGTTAAATATATTACCGTATTTTCTGGAGTATAAGTCGCACCAGCAAGCCAAAAAATGCATAATAATGAGAAAAAAAACATGTATGTATGAGGATAAGTCCACACGGCCCCCGGCCAAACTATGACAAAAAAGTGCGACTTATATAGAAAATACGGTACTCAAGTTAGTAGTGAAGTAAATGTATGAGACTGAAAACTTAAAATATAAATGAAACAGGCAGGGTAAATTGGATTATATATCTAAATGAATAGGTCACTTTTTGAGCATGTTTGTTTTAAGATTGAGTTTTCTTCACTCCGAGTATGTCCAGTAGTGATGGGACGCACATCTCAACAAAGACATCAAGTCAGGACTAAATCAGGACTAAACCAGAGGGCTAAACGATGGGTTTGTGTGATGTGTGTGGACATGTTACTGTAGGTGTCTGACTAGATTTTATCTCTATCTGTCTAAAGCGTCATACCTCGCACATGCTTGGCTGACAGCGTCCCGTTTTTAAAACCGGTCTCGCTCCTCCTCTCCATCTGATAAACTTTACAGCAGCCATCAAACTCATGACACAGGTACGACCAAAACAGATCCTGTGTTATTTTTGGCTGAGGAGCTGATACTTGAGGAGACACTGAATAGGTCTACTGGAAAAAGAGATATGTAAAGAGATATCCATGTGAATGTTGTTTTAATATTGTGTAAAAGACCCCACATTTGCATAGGACAGACATGTCAAACTCAGGCCCGCGAGCCAAATTTGGACCTTGATATAAATGTATGAGATCATATGAAATATGTATTAGAGCTGTGAAAATAATATTTACATTTAAAAGGAGCTCAAAACCTACATATATAGAGACATTATTTATTTAAAAATGTATTTTTCATTTGTTAATGCTTGTTTCCGGATTCAATGTTTAATTTGGACTTAATTTAATTGGAAGGATGAGACATTATACATGAAATAATGCACAGAATCTGATGTTTTCAAAGGATAGATCATAAAACTGAGACTAAAACTAAATCATATCTGAAGGAGCAGTGAAAGAATGAAACACAAATGTCATACATATCGTCAACAATTATGAAAACTTTTTGTCACTTAGAGACACCAAAACTTTCACACTGTCATATTACTCAAGTATAAAAGTAAAAAATATGATAAAACCAGGACGAAACCCACCAGGCACAAGGGAGAACATGCAAACTCCACATAGAGACGTGGGCAACCTCCAAACCTCCACCTCAAACAGAGTGCTAGTTAAGTTTTGCTGTCTCCTCGAGTCAAAAAGTGACTCGACCAGGCAGATTTGGGGTCAGGTCTGTGGAGAGGCGTGCTCGTTCACAGTAAACATCTTTATATGCATCTGTGAAGGTTTTTTGAGCAGGGAAACACCTGTAATAGAATGTTACCAGAGGAATAATACATGCACATATTTCAAGTAACAGCATCTCCCGTGGAGAAAAGAAGCTGTTGGACCCACAAAAAAAACACTACATTGCACCTTTATAAATATCTGCTGCAGAAGTTGAGATTTCACCTTGTGTAAATATATTGGACTGAAAAGTACAGACTTAAAACAGCAAACATGCACACAACTGGCATCTCATTTATTTGTTTATAATGTACTTGCAACCCGTTTTAAGTGTTTTTTTCATTGTGACATTATTCCTGAACATTTGAAACAGAATTTTAGAGAGAGAAGGAGCGAGGCAGATCACTTTGGAGACCCGAAACATGACCTCAGTTTATTCACTAGAAGCGGAGAGGGTGAAGTGCGGGAAAAAACACAATATATACAGACCATGGTGAAAACGAGTTGCAGTTAAGAGGGAGTATTAATCACAATTTTTGGACTTCTTTCAATGTCGAGCGAAGCCAGCTGAGGTGGCTCGGGCATCGTTCAGGATGCCTCCTGGACTGGGCATGTCCCACCGGGACTAGTATCTCGGAAGACCAGGATATACAGGAAGGACTATGTCTCTCGGCTGACCTGGGAATGTCTTGAGGTCGCACCTGAGGAGCTGGAGGACGTGTCTGGGGTGAGGGAAGTCTGGGAGTCCCTGCTCAGACTGCTGCCCCCACGAACTGGCCCCGGATAAGTGGAAGAAAATGGATGGATGAATGTACTTTTTGGACCTTTCTACCATGTTATAACATATTTCCCTCATCAAAAACACCTGGAGAGGTTTTATATGTCATCCGTGCATGTTTGAGTAATCTGGTGATCTCTCTCAGGCCCAATTCGAACCCTCCTTGCGGTTAGATGCAAGATTATGAGCCCACAAGCCTACATCATCCATGCTGCCACACGGACAATTTCTAATAGATATACAAAAGCAGGATAACAAACATGTTCTTTTTTTTTTTTTTTTTCAGCAAATATAGCATTTTC
The DNA here is from genome assembly GCA_019594935.1 of Periophthalmus modestus. Taxonomy (NCBI): domain Eukaryota; kingdom Metazoa; phylum Chordata; class Actinopteri; order Gobiiformes; family Gobiidae; genus Periophthalmus; species Periophthalmus modestus. Next base: position 23,802,656 of record JAIEZT010000068.1, on the reverse strand, counting down.
AAAACAGTAAAAGGTAACACAGCGATCGAAATATGTTTATGTGTTAGCAGTTAATACCCGATAGAAGCGTAATAACCCCTCTTTCTTTATCTATGACCAAAGCGTCGTGTGGAGCTGGCGGCTGAAATATACAGACAACCTAATCTCCATCCGGACCCTTAGCCCCCGCTGCTAATAGAACCAGTGCAGATGGATCTGAGGGAGCTCCCCCATGACACATTCAATACATTTACAATTACAGCTGCAGGTAGGAGCACATTTGTTTTACTAAAATGACACGCTGCCCCTAATCGCAATGTGACTTTTCAATTCCAATATGTATATGGTGTTTGCCTGTGGATCTGTGCATAATTCATTTCAATATGCAGAAGATATTGAAATTGTGTATCCAGTTTATTCAAATATGCTCAATGAAATTACTGTGTAAAACTGAATGGTACAGAGGCCAAATATTTGTTACTTCACAATGTTTATGTCTGGGCAGTTTTTTGTCCTGTATATATATATTTTTTGCCTGTATATTTTAGTAGTATTTTTCCCGTTTTAGTTCATCGAAGTTAGTCAGATTTTTCCTTATATTTTTCTTATTTCTAGTTAGTAATTTGTTGATTTAGAATTATTTTATATATGTTTAGTAAAGTAATTTTAGTAGTTTTGCGCCTTGTCCTTTGTTTTCAGACATTTTGGTAAAATCTTTGTCCACTGATACGAAAGTGGCGGTTCGAATTCCGCTCTTGACATAAACATCATTAGTAGAGCCACTGACCCACAGGTTGATGGTGCGGTTCCAGTTCCCACAGATGAATGCTGTCGTTGTGTCCTTGGGCAAGACACTTAAAACACACATCACCCCCAGTGTCTGTGTACACTGTTGTATGAACGTGTGTGAATGGGTGAGTGGTTCCTTGATGTAAAGTGTTTTGAGTGACTTGAAGGTGGAAAAGCGCTACATAAAAATGTGACCATCTACGCCGAATCCTTAGGTTTTTGTTAGTCTAGCTTCTTCCTGTTTGACCTGCTGAGTCTGGACGTACATATGTAAATATGCCACATTTTAGCCACAGGCTAGTTTCCATCGGTTGTCAATGGACAGGTTGATGGTCACACTTAAAATAAATCATATCATCAACATAAAGCTTTTGTCACTAGTAGATTAAGAGTTTAACTCAAGTAAGAGTAAAAGTCTGAGGCACAACACTAAAAATATAAATATAACAGGCATTGTAAATGGGATAAAGCACAACACCCAAGGACCCATCTCCAGATCTCGAGCTAGTCTTGGTCAGGACTAAGATGGAGGAATTGACCTATTGTGATGTTCTGAGTTGACGGAGGAAACCCACACAGACACAGGGAGAACATGCAAACTCCACATAGAAGGGCTGAACCAGGAGTCGAACCTGGAAACTTCTTGCTGTCAAGTGAGAATGCTAGCTTGCTTAATATTTGGCTTATTTTTCCCAACCAACCCTCCTGGCTTTGACCTTTAGTGTAATTCAAGCCGTCTTTATGCACTGGGCACTTTGTCACTCGCACGCATAACATTAGCCGTCTTCAATGCTGCGATAATTAAAGCGAATGATCTAAACGAGCCGCCAGGGAGCTGTCCGTAGCCCCTCCTCCTCGTGTGTGACGGCCATTTTGAAGATGATGTATATTTGTGTGTAAGGGCCGTGAGCATTAGTGAGCGAGGTAATAGAACAGTCACGGACATGGGGTTAGCATTGATCCATCTGTGTGCATATTAGGAGGAGCAGGCTAAACGGTGAACAGGCACAGGCCTCTCAGTCATGGTGAGGGCTGCGCAGCTAATACAGGACAACAAATGAATTGTGGTGTTGGAGTTGTTTAATCTGACTGTTGCAAAATTAAGGATTTACAGTTGTCCCTCACTATATCGCAGTTCACCTTTTGCGGTCTCGCTGTTTCGTGGATTTTTTTTTCGTGCAATTTTGCATGGTTTTTTTTTTTTTTTTTTTTTTACATTATATGAACGTGCATTGTGTTCTGCGTCCTGATTGGCTGAAGGACTGTAGATCATTGTCCATCAGTCTCCTCCGTGTCTCCTGTACAGTACAGAATGTGTCAGACAAATTTACGTAATTGTTGGATCGCAGTGTGACTCTTAAGTGCTGACAAAACCCACAATGTCGATGAAACGTTCTGCACCGACAAAGGCACCTACGAAGGTTTGAACTTTGAGAGTGTTTAAACAAGAGAAAGAAATGTGAGAAAATGTGAATGCCTGTGTGAGAAAAAAGTGTATAAAGTGTGTGGTGGTGAGGGGTTTTACAGCCGCAAAACATATATAATCATTGTAAAAAATAGCTCATACTCAGTTTAAGCTAGCTCCCACCGATCAAACGAGACATGGGTATAAACTACTGCCCGGGGTGAGAACAACACTGCGGCCAGGCTTTTGTCTTAGTTTTCATCCTGAAGATGTTGCTGACATGACCAAATATATTACAAATATTAACCATAAGGGTAAACATCTGTTCAAAGTTTTCTCTCTGCTGTCCTCCAGCTATTTAAGCTGACCAATTTAATAAAGCCCGAATTTTGTCTTATTAATTTGAACATTTAAATTATTTGGAAAACACCTTGTTCACAATGAGCTCTGCTGCATTTGGAAAAGGCTTTGCTACCCTTGCATATTCAGGCTTTGTTTACAGGCCAAATCTCTTTTGTAATATAAACACATATATATCTTGGCCCGGCCCGTCTGTCAAATTTCAGAGCCCATTGTTGCCCGTGTGTCAAAAAGTTTGCCCAAACCTGGTCTAGAGGGATTTTAGAATGTGAGATGCGGAACGCTTGGGAACGATAACTTTATTTGTTAGTATTTGTTATCTTGGCCTACATTATCAGAGGTATAATACTCCCTACAATGCAAGCATACCCAGACTACACTGGACTGGACTCTTCTTCCTTCTCCTGTTTCACCTGTTCCTCCTCCTGTACCCCCCTGTGCCTCTTCCTCTTCTTCCACCTGTTCTACCCCTCCTTCCTCCCTCCTTCACTTCCTCCCCTCTCTTTTAGCTCCAGTCTGAGATTCTAACAGCAGATTTACGCAGACAGGCCTCACTTTTGTGGAAGTGCTGAATTGGCGTCCACTCAGTACCTGTGCCGCCGGTCGACTGTCCCAGAGCGGATCAGTGCGGGCGAACAGCTGCAGCCACGAGCACCGGGGCAGAGGCCAGAGGGTGACCACTACTTCACTATTTCATTTCACAGAGTCTGTTTTTGTCCCTCGAGTGTAGGGTTACCCCTTCCTTTTCGAATAATAAAGTCAAGTTAAATAGTTTTGCTTTTTTTGACTACTGTGTTTCTGTTCTTTAACTATACTGGATGGAGGGTTAAAGGAGAATAAATACTTACTTTCTCCAGTATGTGTCGCACACTCCCAGATCCAAGGCATGCAGTAACATTCCACACATAGCACACTATATGTCTAGGTTTGACATTTACCTGTGAGAATTTGTAACCACTTTATTTTTGATTGCACTGACAATATTACTGCCCCCAAAATGTAACTGAGCTACAATACACGTTACTTTGAGTTACTTTTGCTGTGGAACAATTTTGTAATTCTCATTTTTTTTTAGAATCGTCAATTTAGATCACAGAACCGGTTCATGCAGTTTTACAAAATTGTCCATATGTCTTCTGTCCAAGGTAGTTTAGGCTTCATATGAACTAAAATCAAACACAAAAATATGTTCAGTTTAACCTCTGAGCCCCCGTCTTGGACCCTCGCCCACAGTTTGAGAACCACTGTGGTGAGACAACTTGTCTTCAACACACTAATTCGTTTAAGTTTTATGTGTACTCATAGAACCGGGGTTACACAACAGGACTAAACGGTGCTACCTCCATGTTGTTCGCTTTTCTCTAATAGGTCAGGACACAGGGAGAATGTGCGTTATTGGAGTGAGAGGGAAAAGACGTGAAGTTCTCGGTGCCGTGGAGTGCGCAGGTAGGACTTTTCTCCACGATGGCGCAAGCCCCGCCCACAGAGTGCACGGGCCACCTGGAGAAGCCCCGCTGACTGCTCCGGTGAAATGTTTGAGAACACCAAAAACTATAATAAAACGCCACGTAACTTGTGTTCCTCAGATTATAACAAGTGATAAATTGCCCATTTCTTTTCTTAGTAATGTGTTATATTACCACATACTGAAAAATGAAATATACTTTCAACACAGCTGAGTGGTATGTTCGGTATGTTAGTTCTATCTTATTAAACAAAATGAATCATGCAGTACTCCCTAGCAGTGAGTCTATAGTATTTCTTCACTCTTTCAATACAGATCCCATGTGTTTACTTCTATCGAGAAAATTGGAGCTGACCCTCGCTGCCCTGCCTGCTCCGCTCCTGCGATCAGTGACCTACAGCAAAGGTCAGCTGCAGTAAGCACCGGCGCTGTGTGAAGGCCACGGCTGTAAAGATCTGGACATGCTCAGCTTACACCAGAGGAGGCCTGAGTCAGGAGAACCGCAGCCTGTCGCACAACTCCAGCTTGTGCTTCAAAATGTCTCATATTCACTGTCATTCTACTGGTGCCATTCGTCACGTGAAGTCGTGCGAATAAAACCACCTTTACCAGAGGGCAGTGGGGCAGGATTCAGTGGAGCCATTTCGAGATCTTGAGCGAAGTCGTGACTACCTTTGCTGTTGCCTAGGACGAATACACACTTCTCAAATACCGTACGAAAATGTGAGTCTGGTCACTCAGTTGGACGTGATTGACAGGTGAATTAGCCAATCAGGAACGAGCTTGGTATGATCTGTCCGTGTCAAAACAAATATGGCTGCTTACGAGGAAACTAATGAGCGAAGCACTGAGCTCTGATGAGAGAGAAGTTTGATTTTGTTCTGTATGAGGTTACCAATGAGTGACGCTCAAAAAAAAAACAAATTTGATTGTGCGGTACTGTCTGAATCTGGCTCGAGACGTGACAGATGGAGCGGGGTCCAGACTGATTTGGGTAAAAAATACACAGAGAGGTATCAGTCTGGACTTGCCAAGTAATCTTAGCTGGAAGATTTTTTCTATTGTGTATGTTGTTTTGTAAATTAATGGAGGGCCCTGACTTCTGTTTTAGTCGGTTTTACAATCAGGATTCTCAATTTGAAGATTCTCAAGCAAACCTGGTAAAGAAGACATTGCAATGGTCACAAAATCACACCACAGTTTCACCACTTTCTCACAGTTTCGGCCAATGACCAATTTGATATTTCAGCTCTGAATTGATTTACATAGTTTAAAACATTACAGAGGCTCCGTTTCCCAGATGAACAGCGTTTTGGTGACGACGAATCATAGTCATCATTTGCAAGAAAACTCTGAATACCATGTTATAACATTCCTTCATCAAAAACATGCCTGAAGTGGGTTTGTATATGTCATTCGTGCATGTTTGAGTAATCTTGTGATCTCTCTCAGGCCCTATTAGAAGTACATTACTGTCAGATGCCCCTCCCACAGGCCTATGCTACACTTTACCGTCCCCCGCATGGCAATTCTCCATAAATATAATAAAGCGTGGTACAAAACAATACACTAGTACTTCACAACCCCAGAGTGTGAACATTTTAACATGTTGGTTTTAAAAAATGATAAAAATTTAACATGATGGCGTAAAGGTAATATGTTGACGTATGTGCTAGCAAGTAATACCCTATGTGTAGTTTCCTTTTAGCATAACATTGTCAGTAAAAAAGGCTTATACAGTGTTTAGGTTTCCCCAAAATGGATGCTGGATCGAACGTTTTTGATTTCTAACCGCTATGGCAACAGGCTTGATATAAAGTGTGAATAATAATGGGGATAAAACACACCCCTGATGACATCCTCTTTTGCTTTCTTAAAAAATTCAAATGTTTATTATTTTTTTATGATTCAACAAAGCAAAAAATAACTTTACACAATTAAACCCAAAAGACCCAACCCAAAACGCAAAAGTATATATTTAAGCATAAATGACGCAAACTGATAAATGCTGTAATGTCAGTTTAAATGTTGGTTTGAGGGACTCCTTCCACATCACTGAACATATCTCACATATCTCACACCTCACACAAGTCACTGCTACTTAGCACTTAAAAATCACTCTATGGATGACTTGGGCAGGTCACATGGCCACACCAGCCTTGCATGTAAATCCAGTTCTTTCACAGAGACCAAAAAAATGCCAGAAAAAACGTGTAACTTTTCAAATTTTTCAAAATGGAAACCCAGGAACTACAATTGAGGTGTTGTCAATCAAACCTCAAAGATCCCAATAAGAGCCGGTATGTACTCAAATATCTGCTGCATGTCACAGTGCGGTCCTATTTACATTAGGTGCAGACTAGGAGAGGCATTCAACTGCACGAGGTAAGAAACAGACGTGTTTGGTAATATAGTGCTGCAGTGGAGAGTAATGCTTCTGCTTTTTTGGCTTCATTTTTGTCCATGGAGCTATTGTTTATTGAATTGTTATTTAAGAAGAGAAAGTTTCAGTCCGACTGTGTCTGTATTAGTTATAAATGAGTCTGTAGTCTGCAGTGTCCCTGTTGTTTAGCTAACTTTTAACTTTTTCTAACATTTTCTACGATTGTTGACTTGATTTTCTTGTTTTAGTCGTCAGGTACAAACTAAACATTTAGTAGAGTTGTAGACTTTTATGTTTGCTATTAAACTGCAGCAGCTCGGTCACATTTTAGATTTGTTTTGAGCTTTTACAGGACGAAATGTCATAACTCACCATTCTCACCCGCCCGTATCCTTTAGGCAATCACTAATAAAAGTTCCAAAGGTTTTGACGTTTTCTGCGTAACCTCTACTGAGAATTTTGAACCGATTGCATTTATCCTGAGCCTGAATCTTGCATCGATCTTTATTGGCGTCGATACCGTGTTAGTTCTCATTTATGGGGACACACGTTTCACCGTTTGTAAAAGTAATTTCATCATTTAAGCCAGAACTGTGTCTTTTGGGGTTATCGGGGTAAGAGCACCCTGACAAAACCCATCCAGTTTACCCTGCCTCCTCGTGTTATTATAGTGGGCCTACCGTGCTGCTTCAAAATGCTGCTATTTATTCTTCACAAAGGTTGAAAGGCAGTGGAGCGGAGCCGGCGTGAGCTCTGTGTGTGTGTGTGCTTGTGTGTGCGTGTATACCAGTGTGTGTGTGTGTGTGTTTGTGCATGTGTGTGTGTGTGTGACAGCTGTGGCGTCCATCAGCCCGGTCTGTGCATGAGGGAGCAGGGCAGCAGGAAATACCAGCGAGAGTACGAGGAGGAGAGACACACGCTGGACTCTAAAGATCCATTTTCCTCCAGTACATATTTTATTCTTAAAGGTCACAAACTCAGGGAACCGACTGACCTAATCCACCTGAGTAACATAGGTGCAACAGATTAAGTATCATTAAAGAGGAGGTATTAGTTGAGATTTATACCGTGTTATAACGTTGTTCCCTCATCGAAAACATGCCTCAAGAGGTTTTAAGAAATCTAGCGATCTCTCACGGGTCCAATTCAAACCCCCTCCCTATGGTTAGTTGTAAGATTCTGTGCAATGCTCCGCCCACAAGCCTCCATCCATGCTCACCCTCGACAGTTCTCCACAAATATACAAAAACATGACACAAAACTGCACACAACAACTGGACAAACCTGATGTGATGTGCAGTAGTAGTAGTAGTAGCAGTAGTAGTAGTGCATTAGCGGGATGTACGCTGATTGTGCTGTGATGGCGCTCTGAAGGGGGAGTGGCTAAGGAGCACAACGAGGGGGGGCGCAGTTTCTAAAAAGTGAAAGTGAAACTTATAAAACATGTTATACGTTATTTTTGGTGAATATAGCATTTTCAAAATAGGTAACATGGTGATCTAAATATTTTGTGTGTTAGCACTTAAAACCCCAGAGAAGTGTAATACTCGCTCTTTAATAATCCACACAGAGTGGAGCTGCCAGGTTTTCTGGACCCTATGAAAACAAATGTTCTCTAGGACATTATGACGACTGCATGAAGCAGGTGGAGGAGCAGGAAAGCCGCAACACTGTACAGGCTTTGGTGTGGACGACAGACTGAACCATTATTGAGAAGAAGAGGGGTGCTATACTTTTTATTTTGCCAAAGAAAAACTGTTAAATTAATATTGGTTATGTTTAATTACATGTGCTGCTAGAATGCATATCAAAGTTAAAACTAAAATACAAAAACAAACTAAGCAAAACGTCAGTCAGCCCTGGGCCCTCTCAGCCCTGGGCCCTCTCAGCTCTGGACCCTCTCAGCCCTGGGCCCTCTCAGCTCTGGACCCTCTCAGCCCTGGGCCCTCTCAGCTCTGGGCCCTCTCAGCTCTGGGCCCTCTCAGCCCTGGACCCTCTCAGCTCCCTCTCAGCTCTGGACCCTCTCAGCCCCCTGGGGCCCCTCAGCCCTGGGCCCTCTCAGCTCTGGACCCTCTCAGTCAGGACCCTCTCAGCTCTGGGCCCTCTCAGCTCTGGACCCTCTCAGCTGGGCCCTCTCAGCTCTGGGCCCTCTCAGCTCTGCTCAGCTCTGGGCCCTCTCAGCTCTGGGCCCTCAGCCCTGGGCCCTCTCAGCTCTGGACCCTCTCAGCTCTGGACCCCAGCCCTGGACCCTCTCAGCCCTGGACCCTCTCAGCCTTGGGTCTGATCAGCCCTGGGCCCTTAGAATCTTATCATTTTGAATAGAATGAAAGGCGAAATGACCAATGACTTCCTTTGTTTCACATGCAAAAAAAAAAAATCAGATCACAAAACATGATTAGTTCTGGCTCTTGGTGCTACGGCGGGAGTGTGGATCACGCTGATATCCCTCTATAAAGATACAGGAAAGAGAGGACTACGAACAATCATTAATCGCAGCCCTAGTACCACCGTGTAACTTTTCTGGCTTTTCTCCATGACGATGTTTATGCTTTGCGCAGTTTGGCATTAAACTTTCCTCTCCCTCACTCTTTCCTCTCCCTCTCTCCCCTCCTCCGTCTCTCTGTCTGTCCCTCCATCTGAGTGTGAGGTTTTAAGTCCTCCTGTGGCACCCATCTGTGAGGCCTTTTTAATTAGAGGCCTGCTGTTAGACCCCCCAGCCCCCGCCCACACACACACACACACACACACACACACACACACACACACACACACACACACGTATATGTCATACCCCTTTATTTCAACACACACACACTCATCATCATCATGTACGCCCCCCAACCCTCCCTTCACACGCACCATCTCACCTCACATCAGCACCACCTCTCCCGTTGCCACCTCTCTGACCCACTTCACTTCCACTTAGACTTACTCACTCAAACTTTATTGAACCACAAGGGGAGCTCGCAAATCGCAACACAAAGAGCAAAAACACAAAAATCGAAAATATTAAAGTAGCAAAAATAACTTAACTCCTAGGACCCGGCGTCCTCGTATGTGAACAAGACATTTTGGGTTGTCTAAGCCACGATGCACATTTTTAGAAGAACAGCAACAATGCAAAAATGTTCAATTTAGAATATTTTTAAGAGTTTAGAATTTTCTTCTTTTTGCAGCTTCTTGCAGCTGTCAGCAGAACTTCACACGAGACACATTGTTCCACGAGGCACAACTGTTGCTTCTCATTTTGTTTTTACTCAGGACAAATCTTACTGTGTTCAGGCTTTCAATAAATAGTTTTAGCAAATCATGATTCAAATGTTCTATCAAAATGATTCAAAACATAGAACGAATGTCCTCATATGTGGACATCACTTAATAATTCTTTGTTTTTAGACTCATCAGGTCCCAATCGGCCCAAATAACACAGAGAAATTAATAAAGCGACACGCAAGAGCTCGAGTCTCAGGAGGTTAAGGCACAAACATACAGATTTGTATAGAAGACATTTGTTGGATACTACGAAATAGACTCGGTGCTCAATACTGTTTCTGATACCACGATGATAGTAAAAAACACTCTGTACTTAGACAATAAAATGTGATTTTCAACATTAAAGCAAAGTACTTTCTTTTATATTACTTATATCTGTGTAATCCCTGTCTAATCCCAGTTTTAGCATCTGATGTTCAATGCTTTTCACAGCCCTAGTCGCCTGTTAGCTTTTACATAAGGATGCGTTGTTGTGTTACATCTGTACATAAGCACCGGGGTTCAAACATGGCCGCCAGTTTGAACGAATGGGCCGAGATTGGTGGCGCGTGTCCCCCAGGTTTAGCTTTTAATAGCTTGGTACGTCCGGCGACTGCGCAGCCGAATGACCATGTGACCGTGTGACCACTCCGACCAATTACAGCCAAGTGGTGCAAAGCGAACCCAAGCTACAGATTAAAAGGCAGTTTTTAAGGATTTTGAAGTGAGAAATTGTTTATGATTGGAAATTAGGCCAAAATCACCAAAAAAATCCAACCTTTGTGAAAGCGGTGGGTCCTTATCAGTTTGTGTTTTACATTGCGCTCCATGGGAAAAATGCTTTCTGGGAGTTAAAAATCCTCCTGCATTCCTTTCTACAGCTCTAACAATAAGAAGTCTGTATAAACCCGACAGAACATAAAATTTTTATATAGTATCATCAGTGTTGGGAAATCTTACTTCAAAAATGTAATTAGTTATAGTTACAAGTTACTTCTCCAAAAAGTAACTGAGTTACCATCTCATTTACTTTTTGGGAGAAGTAACTCGTTACTAGGCAAAGTAACTATGCCGTTACTATGTAAAAAAAAATTAAACTCAATTGTGATTTAACATTTATTTCACTTTTTGATTGTTTCCCAGGTATTGCATTTGTTATAAATGATCCATATCTGACACCAGCCTGGACACTTCAGTCACATTTAAAACATATGTCCATATCAAATGATGTGGCAGTAGTTTGGGTGTAAAGTTGGAGGAGGCGCCGTGCGTCAGGGCGTCACGTTTCTGATCAAAACTCAACTCGGACCCATCAGCTGTCACTGCACGTGTGGACAGGACCATCATGTTCCCATCATGCTTTAAGCGTTTGTAGTCCATGCAGGCGCGCAGTCGGTGGAGCTGCTGCGCTTATTCGATCAAAAATTGCGGCCGTGTCTTCAATTCGCCCAAATGCGCCATGTTCTGTTCGAAGTGCGGGTCGAAGTACCGCGCGGCTTAAATGCGCCGTTTCGAGCGGCGCATTTAAGGGACTTTGGTTAATTGAGACACGGCCTGCGTCGGCCTCGATCTCACGAGATTATCTCAGCCCGCCTCGCTCATCTCAAACAAGCCTCACCCCGAGCCTCTTTCACCAAAGAAACACAACAGCTGCAGCTCCTCGGCTGAGAGACTCTGATGAAGAGCAGAGTGAACTGAAGGTGTAGTAACGCGCCACGTTTACTATGTCAGTAACGGTAACGGCGTTGGGACGCTGGGAAAAGTAATTAGTTAAATGACTACCGTTAGTGAAAAAAAAAAAACGTTACTACGCCGTTATTGTTTAACGCCGTTATTCCCAACACTGAGTATCATTAGTCAGAGTGAAGTGGCGGCTGAGTCACTGTGCATATTCATGTCAAAAGGTCTCCAGCTCAAGTATAATAAAAATCATATAACCTTTGGCGCACTCTGGTAGACTGTGCCTTCTCATCTCCGGCTTACTCCCCGCATTTAGCTATTTTATTTTTGATTTTCCAGGTAGCAGATTTTTAGAGGTTTATGATATGGACAATTTTATCTACAAACCTGCATGATGGGATCAAGCGGGGGGGGGGGTCTAGTCTTACACACAGTGACTAAGACTAAGGGTAGACTGAAAACCCACCTCTTCTCCCTGGTATTTAATACTAGTATCTTGGTGTTTTACTGTACTTTTACTATGTATCATGTGATCTCCTGTGTGAGGGGAGATCACATGATACATAGTAAAAAAGTCACACAGGGGTCACACAGGAGGAGCTCAGAGTAGAGCCGCTGCCCCTTCACGTCGAAAGGAGCCAGCTCAGGTGGTTCGGGAATCTGCTCCTGGACACCTCCCTGGGTAGGTGTTCTGGACATGTCCTACCAGCAGGAGGCCCCGGGGGAAGACCCAGGACACTCTGGAGGGACCATGTCTCTCGACTGGCCTGGGAATGCTTTGGGGTCCCACCAGAGTAGCTGGAGGACATGTTTTAAATGTGCTGTATAAATAAACTCAAATTAAATCCACTGTATTGACAGCAGTCTCTGACCTTCTGCTTCGAAAGTGTTTGTGATGTGGCCGTGTGGAAAAAAAAGGACACACCTCAGCACACACCTGGTATAAATGAACTACTACTTCTACTGTTGACTTTCAATGAAAAAGTGACAAAATACAAGGAAATCTATCGTCAGTCAGAATCAGAAGACTTTTACTGCCATTGTCAGTGAATACAGCTCACAAACTAGGAACTTTCATCGCTGATAAACTGCAACATAAAACACTGAATAATAATAATATATAAGTTAAAAAAGATATGCTTAAAAATAAGAGTCTACAAAGGTAGATATATACAACAACATCAGAACAACAGTGCACACATGACTTTTTAAGGTCACCGGTGTTTAGTTTAGTGCAGATATTATAAAGTGACAATTCTCTGACACACAAAAACAAACACATAACACACCAAATCACCAGGGCGACCGGACGTGGCGCCATCTTGGATCAAGCAGAAACTTTGAGAACTAAAAATAACTGGCCTATAGTATCATGCTTGTAGTAATTAGATGTTAGTCAGTAATACAGGGCGTCATTTTATCAGACAGCGAGATAGTCTCAGGGCGTTTTCTCTGTATAAATGATTATTAAATATTATAATGTTAAATTGTTACCCACTAAATACTGATGTCCACCTTCAGTCTGCTGCCTTCACAGAAACGTCAAGTAAAAATACACACAAATAAAAAAATATCAATGTCACAAACTGTTTCTTAGGGTGAAAGAAAGTAACATAAAATAGTAAGTTTTTTTTTTTAATGATAAATGAGGGTAAAATAACCATAAAACTTAAATTTACACTATGAACAAAACAAACAAAAGGAGGCTCTGTGAGTACAAAATTAATGTATAAGTTAAACACAAAAAATCAAGTTTCTCAGTCTCAGATTTAAGTCAGATTTACAAAGTTTTCAAGATTCAAAGTCATACAAGTGGCATGCCGTCCAGAAACAAAATTAGGGCCATAACAATCAAACACTGAACCTGAAACCTCCCTGTCCGAGGGCGAACACGTCCCTCCTGAAGCACAGCTCAGCCGCCGTCACGGTGATGTGGACCGTCCCGATGATGAGAATACAACATGGGCCTGGAATCCAGTCTTTCCAGCAGAGCCGCAGCGGAGCTATGTGTGGAACTCTGGCATCTTCACGTTGTCATAACCTGCATTCCTCTACTTCCTCTCCCCTTTTCCTCCTCCGCTCTGTCTGCTGCTCTTCACAACAAAACTGTCCTCCATATTAAGCAGCTATTTGGATATTACTAATCATGTTTTTAAGGTTAAGGTTTACTTTATTAATTGCCGGTGAGGGAAATTTAGCTGCTGTGTTTGACCCATCCTTCACCCAGTGCGGTCAGGAGCAGGGCCCATACTGCACTATTTACTACTACTATATACTACTACTACTACTACTATTTTTCTGAGCTATGTTATAATCTTGTTTCCTCATCACAAACATACCTGAAGTTGAGTTTTGTGATTTTAAACTTACACTTTTACTAGAATCATTGGATTATTTCCTGGAACTGCCAATCTCTACTACTCCCTTCATGACATCACAAGGTGGAATGGAGCATTTTGAGCTTTGGAGATGTAGACAGACTAACGCAAATGAAACAGGGATCGCTTTGCATGTATTTATTTATCAGTTTGAATTAGCACAGCGTGTAATATTCAGTGTATCAAGCTGCTTCAACATAAATATGCCAGAGTTTGCACAAAAGCTACATTCCATCCTTTGTCTTAAGGCAGGTAAAACTATTCCCCGCTCGATAAGATAATACCACACAACAGACAGACACGCGAGACATTACATTTTTCAGTCTTAACGATCTTAAAACATGCAACGGAAAAGCGCAGACGTAAAGAAAAGTGCAGCGGGATATGCCAGCGAAGGGACTGCACACCGCAAGCTAAAAGTTGTGAGCGCACCTCCCATCATCTCTTTCACGCACGGTAAAACAACTCGATTTGAGACTCTGAAGTGTAAAAACGATCTGAGCCTTGCACAACTTCAGACACGAGCCAAAACTGTGTTATTATTAGTTGTAAAATGTGGTGCAGTAGCTCAGATAAATGCTTTTAACGCACCGAAGGCTGGAGATAAACTTCGCGGTAAGCAGAGTCGCTATCGCTAATCTGAAGCGGCTGAAACTCTCTCCTTTTTTAGGTTTTAAAGAACATTTCAAACTGGATAATTGCGCTGTTTTGTGAACCGGGGGACACATTCTAATGGATATCACGGTTTGACAACTTTACGACAGGTGAGTGATAAAGTGGCGTTCAAATATTTGTCGCTGTTTCCTGAGTTTGCATCTCGCGCTTTTGTTCCCATCACTCCCTCTGGTTTAGTGGCCGTTGCCGTGGTGATGTTTTGTGGTTACGAATTTACGATATGACAGAGGAGCTCGGAGTCGCTCGGACACGATACACACGAGCGGCGATGCGGCTTCAAAATCGCACAATGACTCTAAATTGGGTCACGCCTACTCGAAGTCAAGGAGAAGCGAAATCAGGACCTAAATCGGGCCTGTAGCGTGCGGCGGGTTTTACTCAGCCATAACCGAGCCTGCTGTCTTTCACTCTAATCTAGCATTTATTGTTAGCAGAACTCGTTTAAGGAGACATATCGTTAGCTCAGAGGTTTTAACCGTATTATAATAGTTGTCCCTTCTAATTTAATCCATTCTCCAAGAAAAAAAGCCGTTTCTCATTGCTGTTCCTTTCTTCCTTCTCCATTTGGTTAAACACAGCATTCTGCAGCGCTGCCCAGCCATTTTGACACAAATGGAGAAAACTGTTGCCAGGCCCCGTGAACTATAATTATCCAGAGGCGGAGTTGTCGGCCTCGTCCTGCACTGCAGCATTTTGTTGTGACGTTTAAGGCCACTTCCCGTAACAGGGCAGGCTGGACTTGTTTCTTTTATTAAGTTAAGTTAATATTGTGATTTGAAATGTCCAAAATATAAAACAGTTATTCACGAGTATCATGGATTAGATTATAGTCGACAAAGGGTCTCGTGGGGATCGATTCAGAATCAGAATCAGAATCACTTGTATTGATCCCCGTGGGGAAATTCTCTTCGTTCTAAGATCCCACAACCACAGAATAGAAATTTGAAATAGAAATTTAAAGAATAAGAATAAAAATAAGAATAAATATAAAGTGTCACACACAGTGCAAAAACAGTAAAAAATATAAAAGATATAAAAAATAAAATATAATAGTCTATAAATAAATAAATCTCAGCATCAAAGAATTACATTATTATTTTATATATTATAATTAGATTCCCACTTCGATCAAGTTTGGTTGTTGTGTCCCTGGGCAAGACACTTCACCCACATTGCCTAGTGTGAAAGTGGTGTGTGTGTGTGTGTGTGTGTGTGTGTGTGTGTGTGTGTGTGTGTGTGTGTGTGTGTGTGTGTGTGTGTGTGTGTGTGTGTGTGTGTGTGTGTGTGTGTGTGAGTGTGTGTGTGTGTGTGTGTCAGCGTCGGTGGAGGTTGGAGGGACCAATGACGAGGCCGGTCACAATAACTAATTTTGAAGTCTGATATATTGCTGAAATAAATATAGGTGATAAACGATAATATCCAAACTAAATCATCAAGTTGAAATATCCAAAAAGTATAAAAAATGTAGAATATTGTTAAAAATATATATATATGGGCTGCAATAAATAAGTAACAGAATGCAACACTTGAACACTTTTGTATAGGCTTTATAATGAGTCATAGAAGTTCATAATTCAACTCTCAAAAGCTCTAATCTCATTGTAGAACAGAAAAAAATAACAATGTTTTCCTACTGGTGCAAAGAAAAAGTGCCAAGATAAATACTGACCCGTATATTACTAACAAACAAAAAAAAATGCCATTCTTTTCACTTTTACAAATGTAAAATACTGTATTTCATGCATTTTTACGTGAAAGTACCACATGCCTCTTTAGCCTTTTTGAGAATGATGCTAACTGAAAATGTCTGTGGTTACATCTGCTCCTCGTAACATAGTTTGACATCTTTCTTCTCTTCCACATACCCCCAGCTCCAGCAGCCCGGGGCCCTCCTCGTGCAGCTGTGCCCAGGCCCCTGATCCCTCCGTGGGTTAGGGACAGGGGCAGGTGGTCCAGTGTTTGGGGGAACGTGACACCACAGTTTCTCAGGCCGCGCTGTGTTTGAGTGGGAAGTGTGAACACAGCTGTTACTGCAGTGACAACCCAGCAGAGAATGAAACTACAGACCTGCATTTACACACACACACACACACACACACACACACACACACACGCACACACACACACACACTTCAGTGTTTGAAAGGGTCTAAACAATAGCCTTTAGTCGTCCTAATTGTAAAGAGAGGCCATACACACTGGATGTCAAACGTGCATCACTTAGAGTAAAAAGTAGGCTACTTCATACTACTACATACATGTATTTGTATATTTTAAACACAATTGTGGTCGCTCTAACATTTGTATTCCATGTTCTATGATTAGAAACAAGGATCCCTTTTTCTAAGATGTTCTCCTCCTTTAACAGCACGAAGCATGGACCATGAAAAAGCCTTTTAGCAGAAATGAAGCTACATGGCCGTCATGCTAATATATCCACAGGAATGTTCAACTTGAATCCAGTGATGGTTTATGAGCTGTGCCGGAAAATTCCAGTTTTCTAATCTAGTGTATTGTGTAACCAGATCCACAATCAAATCCATGATCTAACACCTTGTCGTGGTGGGCGGCTTGTGTCCTTCAAGAGCTAAGCTGTCGGGGGTTTATACCTCTGTGTCTGGAAAAGGTTACAAAGCCATTTCTAAATCTTTGGGAGTCCAGTGAATCACGGTGAGAGCCATTATCCACAAATGGACAATGCATGGTACAGTGGGAGTGGCTGGCCTACAAAAATGACCCCAAGAGCACAGCAACAACTGATCCAAGAGGTCACAAAGGAACCAGAACAACACTAAACAACTGTAGGCCTCATGACTCAACCAAGGTGAGAGCCACTACTCACAAAAAGAACATAAAGGTTTGTCTCAGTTTTTCCAAAAAAAACATGTTGATGATCCTCAAAGTTTTGGGGAAAATATTCTGTGGACTGATAAAAGAAAAGTTTAACTTTATGGAAGGAGTGCATCCTGTTTCATCTGGCGTAAAATGAACAGAGCATTTGATGAAAAGAACATCATGTCAAGAGTGAAACACGGTGATGGTAGTGTCCTGGTTTGGGGCTGTTTTTCTGCTTCAGGACCTGGACGACTTGCTGTAATTGAACTCTGCCATATACCAAGAAATCCTGAAGGTCTGACGATCAGTTTGTGACCTCAAGCTGAAGTGCACTTGGGTTCTGCAGCAGGACAGTGATCCAAAGCACAAGAGCAAGTCCACTAATGGCTGGCTAAAAAAAACAAAATGAGGGTTGTGGAGTGGCCTAGTCTAAGTCCACACTTGAACTCAATAGAGATGCTGTGGCATGACCTGAAAAACGGTGGTTCATGCTCGGAAACGCTCCAATGTGGCTGATGTTAAACAATTCCACAAAGAAGAGTGGGCCAAAATTCCTCCACAGCGATGTGAAAGACTCATTGCCAGTCATCGCAAACACTTGACTGCAGTTGGTGCTAAGGTTTAAGGGACAATTACTTTTTCACATGAGCCTTGTAGGTTCAGGTGGCTCTTTTTCCCTTTAAGTTTGCATGATCTGAAATAGCTAAGAGTGACAAAGGTGCAGAAAAAGTAAGAAATCGGTAAGGGGGCTAATACTTTCACAGCACTGTAATTGGACAAATCAAAGGGGGAGAAGGCGGACGAAGATCTGATCCACCAGGTTGGAGGTTGTGCGAAGGGAAACTGAACACACTTGCTTCTTCAGCCAATGATATGACTGAAACGCAAGTGTGACGGCCTTGTGCCACTTCGAGCACAAACAGATTTAAGATGAAGGTATTCTTACACAACACTGTCAAGCCCTGCCATTTGAAAGTAGCAGGATCTGGTGCCCTCCTTCCAGCCAATCATCATCCACCTTCTCATGTCTGTATCCGACCAATCTCAGCTCACGTCTGATTAACAGCGATGTCGTGCTTCTGTTGAGCTCTGAGTTCTTTTGTCCAGTCTCTTCATAATGGAGTAAGCCCACCGTGTTTATTTTGACATGGGAAGGCCAAGCATGTGTTTCTCTGATTGGTTAATCCTCCAGTTGGCTGCGTTGGCTCCGGGCTCACATCTGTGGCTGTCTGTCTGCGTGTGATGTGGGGAGACAGGTTCTGCAGTGCCCAGGGACCAGATATAATCTCACTTTTTTAACCCTTTAGAGGCAGATAAGGCTAAAAACATATTGACTTCAACGAGGTGCTTAAATGGCCTGTACCTGATCTTTTTCCCCAATGTTTTTGAGCAAAATTTGCCTATTGTATAAGCAGCTCTTAAGTCTGCTGTGTATTGTCTGCATCTGAAAAGTGTTGTTAGCATTACCACGACTGTAAAACTCCACTCTGGGTTCTGAGAGTTGTGAAGAGCACTTACACCTCCTCCACCTGTTAAGAGAAAATAATAATGTGAGCTAACAGCACAACACCACACATACAACCTCCCAACCTGCACAGTGATGTAACAATCTGTAGAGTCGGCCTATAGGATATTAGATGAAGTTTGTCCGTGTGTGTTGGGCTGGTTAAGATTATGCACAAGTGTAATGGATAAGGTTAGGAAAAGGGTTTGGGCTTGTCTTTAGTGCAAATGGTAAATAGTCGCATTTTTATATACGGCTTTTCCACCTTTAAAGTGTTTTACATCAGGGAACCGCTCACCCATTCACACATTAAGTAAAACAGTGCAAACTTGTGTAATGTTACATACAAATCAAATGTATAAAACCTGAACTGTCCGTGTCCAGCAGGTTAACATATCAAAATCACCCACTCGCTCCTGAAGTACATTTCCCACTGATTTCTTCCATAGACTTTCCCAAAAAAATGTGTTAAAAGACCATATGACCTAAAATGTTATGAAATATCTGTTGCTTAAACTTTATGAAGCGCTAAGTTATTAAAAAAACAACAACAAAAATTTTAAATGTGCTTTTTAGGCTTAAAACAACAGCATTATAGATATCAGTTGTTAGCCTCTGTGATGCCTTTGAACTCTTTATATTTGAATTTTGTGAAAAGTGTGGGGAAAATGACTGGAAACAACGACAGCGGATGGTCACTGTTGAGCTCCATAGACATAATACACTGCCAAAAAAAGTCTCCCCCCCAAAAAACAGGTCTCACACTCTATTATTTCATTGGACCACCTTTAGCTTTGATTACGACACATTCGCTGTGGCGTTGTTTCGATTTCGCTTCTGCAATGCCACAAGATTTATTTCCATCCAGTGCTGCATTAACTTTTCACCCAGATCTTACATTGATGATGGTCGAGTCTGACGCTGCACAAAGCTTCTCCAGCACATCCCAAAGATTCTCAATGGGGTTAAGGTCTGGACTCTGTGGTGGACAATCCATGTGTGAAAATGATGTCTCCTGCTCCTGAACCACTCTGTCACTATTTGAGCCCGATGAATCCTGGCAGCCATGAATATGCTCGTGAATCCCGGCATTGTCACCTGGTCATGGATATTCAGGTGTCAGCTGAACTCATTCTTTGAGCACAGACTGTTGCTGAACCTAGACCTGACCAACTGGAGGAGGCTCGGACCTGTTTGCTTAGTTAAATCCAGGTGGCGACTTTTTGTTTTTTGGCTGGGCAGTGTAGTTGTCAAAGAAACAATTCAACAATATTAAAACCCTGGCCCCTCCTGATCTCACCGACCTCCTCCAGCAGCACCGTCCCACCCAACGCCGCAGATCAGTCAACCTCCTCACCCTCATCGGGACAAAGCACCGAACCTTGGGGGACCGAGCTGCCCTCACCTACAACCCATGAGGAACAACTTGGACTCACTGCAGAACTTCAAACCTAAAAACTCACCTGTTCGATCTGACGTTCCTCCCTTGATTTCCATCGTCTTCTTGTTTTTTGTTTGACTGTCCAAGAAAGCGCTATATAAGTCTGATGTATTGTTACTCATATTATTTGATTTAGTATAACTCTTTCTTTTCAATCAGAGACATGTAGAAGGAGGTAAGTCCCGTGAGGTCTTCGGGGCGAGGTCATCCTGGGCCAGATCCCTCTTTTTCTATCAGAAACAGGGATGGCAGAGTACATTTGCTTTTACGGTGTATCTAGTGCGTTATGGAGGATAGTCCTAAAACAAATGTTGACAAAGAGCTCTCTGCGGTTATATGAAAAGTCAGTTCTTACTCTGAAAATGTCTTGAAGTGGTTGTGTGCTAGATTCGTGCTGGTTTCGCTTACAGAGCTGAGCATGTCTGTGCAACTTTAACTCGATATCTTATGTGATAAAACATAATATAAACATATACAGAATACATGAGCAGTGCTGCTTTGGGCTTTTGGCATTTCTTAACCCTGACCAGGCACAGCTGTGAAGTGAACACTGGTGGAAGAAGTACTTTTGTTCAGATATTTCAGACACTGGAGCAAAAAAATTAATAAAAAATTCAAGTAAAAGTAAACCAAACAAAATCTGCCAATCAATGACGGGCGTGCATCACTAACAGGCCTCACAGCTGCCGAAAAAACTGTAATATGCTGTTGGAAGTGACTTAAACCTCTGACTGTGAAAGGAT
Organism: Periophthalmus modestus; assembly: GCA_019594935.1. NCBI lineage: Eukaryota > Metazoa > Chordata > Actinopteri > Gobiiformes > Gobiidae > Periophthalmus > Periophthalmus modestus. The sequence continues at coordinate 23,781,767 of JAIEZT010000068.1, read as the reverse complement.
GGCTTTTATCCTACTGAGAAATAATTCAGCTGGAGCTTTCTGCTGCTCGAATGCACGGAGCTAAAGCCAAAAACATCTCCTGCTGGTCCAAACTACTGACCAAACTCGAGATCTGAATATATTATGTATCTGTTTTTGTATCATCTGGATGTTTTTGTCAAACTGTATATTCACGAAAGATACACAATGTGAGTACGTTTAGTTCTTTTTTATATAGTAAATTATGAATATGTATAATGCAATTTCTACTGATGTCTTGTGATGTTGGAAATTTTGGAAGGAATTCAAACCTGGACAGGATTACTTTTATTATTTTAATTGTATATTATGATTATTATTATTATTATTATTATTATTATTTATTTATTTATTTATTTATATTTTGTCATTTTTGGGGTTTTGTTTTTTTAAATTTATTTTTATTTATTTATTTATTTATTTTTTTTATGCCCATCTAAGGGGGGTGTAATCGGACTGTAACCTGTGTAGCTGCAGATAAGATCAATACTTGAATAAAAAATTATCACAAAAAAGTAAAAGTATGACATGAAAAAAATCTACTTGAGTGAGAGTATTAAAGTACCTGTTTTAAAATGTAGTTAAATGGTAAAAAGTAAAAGTATTTTGCAAAGGTTTTGAGATCTAATAAAGCTTCAGGTGTGATCTTGATAAAGATCTGTGCTGAATTTCAACAGAAACGGTTGAATCAATAGTTTTTTTTTTGCTGGCTGTTTTTATTTGCATATTTTTGTTTGCTCAAATTATGAATGTGTTAAAAATAAACCCTCAGCTTTTTCAGCAGCTCTCACACAATAATAAAACCTTTACTTTTCAGTCCTGTTCAAAAATGTAGAGGAGTAGAAAGTACAGATACCTCCTCTCAAATGTAGTGAAGTAAAAGTAAAAAGTATCCACCTAAACATTTTAAAGCAAAAAAAACATTTTTTTTTATTACCTTCTCTCAGTCGAAAATACAGTACTTTTACTTTATCCTGAAGCCTTCACCCAGTCGAAGTAAAAAATAGAAAATTTTCAGGAGGAGGCAGCAGTCTAAGCAGGGACTCCCAGACTTCCCTCACCCCAGACATGTCCTCCAGCTCCTCCGGTGGGACCCCAAGACGTCCCAGGCCCCCTAACCCTTTTTTTCTTTAAAATTCCATATATCTTGCTTCATATATTCAATGTTTAGAAAGTTTCTAAAATGTAGAAAGTAGTAAACATGAAGAAATGTATGTTAATTTATTTTTTTATTACTTCTTAAAGCTGCAGTATGTAACTTTCTGGAGGTGGCACTTCACCTGAAACAGATTTTACTTTTTACTTTTACGATGGATCAGACCTGGACGACTGAGGGATCACACAATAATAAAACCATACTTCAGAACATTCTCCATGGAGACAGATACATTTTATGCCATACTGTGGAACATTATAGCCATGGAAACAAGCAGGAGGAGGCCGAGAGTCAGGTTTGTGGAGATGTAACCCCCCCACTCAGAGGACGCATGTTTTTCAGTGCAATAAAAACAACAAAAATAGTCTGTTTCTTGGTTTCTTGCATTTTTTTTTCAATCTCATGAAAACCACAGAAAACAAACTTATGTAACGTCTCTCTGTGTAAAGTCATTTTTGTGGCATTCGGAGGGACATTTTTAGAATCTGGACATTTTTAGGTGTGGTTGGGCTGCTTTGCATGTTTTTTTTTACTCAAAGCTGCATTTTCCACTTTCAGATCTTGACCATGTTGTGCCCTGCCCTCCGGCTCTCCCTCGTCTCCTCCTCCTCCTCCTCGGCGCTCTCCTCTTCCTCTGTCGCGGTGCTTTCTCAGATGGCTTTAGCCTTTTGGATCCAGATCAACTGTTTTTGCCCAGCGTTCCTGCATTCCTGTGTTGTTTCTCTTTAAAAGGACTGGAGTAAATAGCAGCTAAATAAAGCGGAGGTTTAAAGTTGTGGTGTGAGCTAAGCAGCGATCAGAGGCTGAACCAGGAGAGCAGCAGAGAGGCAGCTACTTATAACGCTCAAAATACTCAGACTTTTTACTTTTTTTTGTTTCGTTTTAATCATACTACTACTAATAATAATGCATTTGTCTCATACAGCACTTCTCCAGATCAATCAATCAATCAAAATCGCTTTATATGTTCCCCAGGGGGCTACTGAAGCATGTTGAGCTGTAAAATACAATAATAAAGCTAAAAAAGCTAAAGCTAAAACAAAAGTCTCAGTGCAGCTCAGCAGGTAGGTCATCAGATCCTGTGTCAGGGCAATTTGAGGAGCGTAAAGGCACTCAGGACAAAAGTTTTCTCTCCTCTGTGTCCTCGCTGTTCTTTTTAGGCACAAAAGCTGTCGAACTGTTTCCTCTGGAACGTCTTCATTCATGTTTGGTGAGGAAAGCATGTTGTATTGTTGCAAAAAGTCTGTAGAATTTCAGAGCTATGGGGCAGGGTCGCTATGGATACAGGACAAATAAAGTGCTCAAATCAAACAATCCACTAGTCTTTAACTTCTGTCCTGTGAACTGCACAAGCGACACTTTCAAAATACCCAAATATTAAGTAAAAATTTAACTTTTTCTCTAGCAGTTGAGCGGTGGTTTGGTGTAGCCTGGCCCAGAGCAGTGTAGTCTGGCCCAGAGCGGTGTAGTCTGGCCCAGAACGGTGTAGTCTGGCCCTGAGCGGTGTAGTCTGGCCCAGAACGGTGTAGTCTGGCCCTGAGCAGTGTAGTCTGGCCCTGAGCGGTGTAGTCTGGAACAGAGCGGTGTAGTCTGTCCCAGAACGGTGTAGTCTGGCCCTGAGCGGTGTAGTCTGGCCCAGAACGGTGTAATATAGCCAAGAGCGGTGTAGTCTGGCCCTGAGCGGTGTAGTCTGGAACAGAGCGGTGTAGTCTGTCCCAGAGCGGTGTAGTCTGGCCCTGAGCGGTGTAGTCTGGCCCTGAGCGGTGTAGTCTGGCCCAGAGCGGTGTAGTCTGGCCCTGAGCGGTGTAGTCTGGCCCTGAGCGGTGTAGTCTGGCCCAGAACGGCGTAATCTGGCCCTGAGTGGTGTAGCTTGGCCCTGAGCAGTGTAGTCTGGCCCTGAGCGGTGTAGTCTGGAACAGAGCGGCGTAGTCTGGCCTAGTACAAGTTACCCCAGGGTGTAATCTGGCCTAAAACAAACTATTCCCGGTGTAAATCTGTGTAGGCGTTAATCTGGCCTGTCGCACCAGGAATCAAACCTGGAATCTTTTTTTTTTTTTTTCCAATGATAAAACCACCACCATCATTAAAATAGGCAATAATAGAGAATAAACTCAAGCTGTACCTGCAGATCTAAAGCGTGGCCCCCTGCAGCAGACCATTGCACCAGTGTTTCCAGCTCGGCCCTTATTCTCCTCGTCCCGTGAACAGAAGTGCCACATTCCAGGTCTATATTTACGGGTGTTTAAGTGCTGTGACCGGCGCAGTCTGATGAGGTCACAGAGCTGATAAAGTCACGAGGTTGTCTATAAGCAGCGCTGGTCACAACCCTCAGAATAGTCTAATGATAAACGCTGCCTCTGCATACACCCAGCGCCGTACGTTAGCTTAGCGGCGAATCAGTCCTGAGGGACAAGTGCGAACGCCGTGCTGTGATTGGCCAGATTCAGTAGTTATATAAGTTTATTATGTACTTCTCCCAAATGCACTCTTAATGACTTGTTTTCCCAGTCTTTGTTGGGGCTGCTGTGGTAAATGTCGATATAGCAGAATGTGACTTCAAAGCGCCCAAACACCAGCGCAGCACTAACACCAACGCGACTGCAGTCCTCTTCTGTTCTGGACTAGAGGAGTGTACAGACAAATTTTCAGTTTTGGAGGGCAATTATTGTTACAGGTGCAGTGCGTAACTTTTGTGGTATCTGCTACGATGGAGATGCTATTAATAAACTATCCAAAGTTGATGTCATACTGATGTTTCTGTCGCTCAAAAACACGTAGAAAACGCCACCATAACTTGGCCTAGTGGGGTCACCTGCTCGTCTTTTTGGAGACTATTTTAATGCCGTAGTGCAGAACATCTCAGGCAAAGCAATAACATATCCATAGCGTACTGTCCACCAGAAAAGTAATACAGTGCACCCCTAAAGTTACTGTATATAGCCTGTACTCTTACACGTTTTTCTCATTCTCAGTTTATGGACAGGCCTCATGTGAAAGTTCAGAACCTCCAGAATTCACTCACTGAGCTGCAGAGGCCGCACTAGCACTAGCACTAGCACCTCGTTTCCTGGGAACACAGTCAGATCATGTTTCTGGAACTTAAGAACAAGATCTCACATGTAGTTCCTTTAACAATATAATTAAGACACAAAAGTATTATAAGTGAGCCCTCAGTATTGATCTGTTAGTTTGCATGTTCTCCCCGTGTTCACCCATCTAGAGTGAGGCATTTCCATGAACAGTGCACCTGTGTTTTCAGTCGCTGGTTTGGGAATAACAGACAGGTCAAAGAAGAAACAGAAAGCAACATCCACCACATCGACATCTGAAATATTTACTCCTTTTGTAATGAGCAGGTCCAGAGTGTGTCTCTGTTGTGAGTGGGCTCGCTGACATCCTGAGTCAGACTAAAGGTTTAAATGACAGAACTGAGCTCTTTAGCATTTCTATCAAACATAGTATCCACATGTCCATTACAATCACCTGTAATGACTAAACCATCAGAGTCTGTGCAAACGACTGGAAGCATCTCAGTAAAATCATCAATAAAACTCACACAGTGCTGGGGAGGTTTGTGTATGACTGAGTGGAGTATCGAGGGTGATTGTTTTAGCTCCATTTTAAAGGAAACATACTCATGCTGAAAACACTCCAAATAACCACTTGTGACTGCAAACACCTCCACCCTTTTTGTTTTAAGACATAAAGTTAAGATTAAAAGAAGAAATAAAATCATTGATTAAAAATGATTTGTTACATAAAGATCTGACATTGAGCTCAGCAAGTTTCAGATTAGTTTCACTAGGACCGGATGTTATCTTCTTACAGGGAATGTGAACAAAATTTCTCTGATTGGAGTTTAAACAGGAGGGAGTGGGTGAGAGGGCCTTTGGTGGTAAAACAGGCTCAGTTTTGTACATGGAGTTCAGCATAATGGATGCATTAACTCTTGATTGTGCTATTTTAGGTGTGAGAGGATGTGAGGAATGACCTGATGAGACTTTCTAGATGGTTGGGAAGTGCCATGGTTAAAGTGCTAAGGAAAAGGAGAGTGAAGAGTCTGTGGTCAGAGGAGGTGATGGGGGTGGATGGTGGGCCTGAAGCCTCTGCTGGGCCTGTCACAGACAGGTGCAAAGCCTGTGATGAGGGCTCTGCGGGAAGTGACTCTGGTGATGAATCCTTTACTGGGGAAGGTGGAGATGGTGGTGCTGCTGAATCGTTCTCTGGGGGAGAGTGAGGTGCTGCTGACTCAACTCCTGATAGAGGTGGTTGTGCTCTTGACTCGTTCTCTCGGGGAAGTGGAGGTTCTGCTGAATTGTTGTATGGGGGAGGTGAAGGTGCTGTTGACTCGTTCTCTGGGGTAGGTGGTTGTGGTTGTTGTGGTGGTGCTGGTGATGACTCCTTTGCTGGGGGAGGTGGTTGTGGTGCTGCTGGTGGTGCTGATACATTGGCTCTGTCTCTGGCTATCACAGCAGGAAAGCTTCTCTCATTCCTCTTTTCTCTCACTGGCCCAGGACCCTGTTCAGGTTGGTGCCTCAGAGCGTGGAGGAGGTCCGTCAGCACTTTCACTCCACCTTTGCTCAGGTGTGGGCATTTCCCTTGAACAGGTCTCAATGTAGTGCAGTCCCCTGGATGCACACACATTGAACAGCCATGTGTTCAGCTGAAACAGCCGGGTAAATTTGTTCATCATCCCGACTATGTTAGGAAGAGGTCCACTGATGAATGTCTTAACCTCCACTTTACCAAACTCTTCAATTCATTTTGTCTGCTCCATTCTGGGGTCAAATGCACCCACGTGCACAATCAGCTGTTTAACTTCTAGGTGTGTTGGCAGAACTTTTGGCAGGAGTTTTGTAATCTCAGAACTATATGGAGTCCTCTGTGGCTCACACCTCTGATAGCACCGTACCCTGGCAGTAGCATATCTCTGACCTTGATGTTTGGCACAAATGGCCTGTCTGCCTTCGCTCTTTTACCAACTTCGTCGCTGTGGTTTTGTGACAAAAATCCATTTTCTGTTCATATATTAACATCAGTCTGTGACCGTGGTTTATTTTGGGTGATGTAACCATATTAGTTACTACATTAGTTTGGCATTTTGGTCTTTACAAAGTTTTGCAAAAGATTCAAAATGACACAAAATTGAAAGTGGCAGTTTTTTTCACTCTCTTCTCTGAAAGTAACTGTGGGCTGCTTACCACTGGAAGTCACAGTCAGTGTCCAGTGAAGTCCTTTTCAGATTCTAAAGCAAATATCCGTGCTTTTAGCTGATTCATTTCTTGTTGATAGTTCCCACAGAGTTCACAGAAAGAATGCCTTTGATTTCTTCCCCCAGACGTGTTTCTGGCTCATCAGATAACTTGCTAAAAAATGTAAAAATGGCTTAAAAGTATTAGTTTACTTAAAAGAAAAACATAGCTAAACACATTTTCCAGCACTGGAAGAGGTAAAATTATTATAAAGTAAAGACAAAAGAAGCAGGAGCAGGGGGGGGTGGCCTCCGCCCTCATCTACATCATTCTTGACCCAAGATCTTTAAAGGGTCCCTGCTCAGGTTGCCTTCACTTAACCTTAATTAACCCAATAACCCCAATTCACTTTCCTGGGATCCAGAACGCACACTTCTCCAATACTTTACAAAGATGTGAGTCCGGTCACCAGTGAATCTCCCGGAGTTCAGATGGGCTTGATTGACAGGTGGATTAGCCAATAAGGGACACGTATGGTCCACCAGCATCAAAACAAATGTAGCTTCTATGAGAAAAAAGAAGAGAAAACATATCACAGGGACTGAACTTGACTAATTTCTGCAGAATCAATGAGTGAAGCACTAAACTAATCTGACGTGAGAGAAATGATCAATGATCAATGAGTCACTGAAATAAGGTTGTCAAAAGCTAATTGATACTAAAACTAGTATCGAGGTACAGCTATCAATACTAAAAAATGTCACATTCACAGGACAGAAATGAACCTTTCCTGAATAACTTCTAGAAGGATCTTGAGCTGTATTAGAACAAGTATAAGACACATAGGCTAGTATACACACATGTACCAGAATGAACCTACTGGACGACTGAGGGATTACACAGATATAAGACACAGGGGAATAGAAAAGTAAGTACTACCATTTAATTTTGAAAATGACTTTCTATTCTCCAAAGAAATACTGCTTTTAAATATCATCGTGGTATCTGAATTAGCATCATATCATGTTTATGCTTTAGTAACAAAATCAAGTATGAAATTTTCGTAATGTGACAACACTGAAATAAACAAGTAATTGGCTGTTACTGTCTGAATTTAGCTCGAGGTGCGACAGAACAGAGGGAGTGGTGACCAGACTAATAAAAAGTTGAGAGATACGTATCATTTTGGACTAACCTTAACCATCTTCAGTTTTCTCACCACAGTCCAGTGGAAAAGTATCCTTAATTAAACCCAACAAATGATGAATGCTTGGTTCTCACAATTACAATCCCCAAAGCTCAAAATATTCTGTTCCACCTTGTGATGTCATTCAGTGGTAGTTTAAGATTAACACAAGATTAATACTCTAGAACAGGGGTGTCAAACGCAAATTCACAGTGGGCCAAAATTAAAAAGTGAGACAAATTCCCGGGGCTAAACTCAATATTTATAGAAAAATTGACACCAGGGGCCAGCTCTAATGCACATTTGATATGATCTCACAGGCCAAATATATTTAAATCATGGGCCAGATTTGGTCCCCGGGCCTGAGTTTGACATATGTGCTCTAGAACAAAGGTGCCCAAACTTTTTTTTTTATCGAGGGCCACATCTCAAAACATAGTCGAAGTGGAGGGCCGCATTACATCATTACAGTGCCTGAGGTCCGATTAAAACTCGTCTGAGGGCCGCATTTGGCCCCCGAGCCATAGTTTGGACACCCCTGCTCTAGAATAACCTTAAGTTGATGCATTGGCTGAGGCTAAAATGATAGCTGTAACTTACTTAAAAGAGGCAAATGATCAAAATGGTCCTAATAAAAATCTATAGAGCTTTACCACTTAATGACATCACAAGGTGGGACAGAGTGTTTTCAGTTTGAGAGAAGAACTCAACAAATTATGCAAGGTTTGTGAGTTAAACATGTGTGAATGAAACAAAACACAAACCCAGGTCTGTTTGTGATGAGGAAACAACATTATAACTCGTATATTGTATCATATTATTCTCACCATATCGACTGCATTTTTTTATCCAACTGCTTCCTGTGCGGCGGAAATAGCTTACATTCTGACCTTAACTATCCCTGTCCTCCGTGACCTCGCTGCGCAGTCAAATGGCAAGACTTACAGCGTTGTATAAATGTGATAAGATAACAGTGCGAGTGTGAGTGTGGAGAGAAAGGGTGAAGTAAAGCTGCCTGCACTCCAAGCCCTCGCCGCTCAGAGAACAGCCCATCTCCAGTCGCCTCCTCGGGCTGTTCGACTCGCCGCGTGGTGCCTCATTACGTCTCGAGCTCCGTGGTTAAAAGGTTCGCCCGCAGAGACAAACTGGCCAGGGTACACAGGTGCGGAGCGAGTAGTAGTGGAGGTAAGGGAGGGGGGAGCAGGTGGTGTGGTGAGCCCCGATGCTAACCTCCCTGTTAGCGCTGACCCGGGCCGAACCGGGCCGCAGAGGTGTTGAGAAGTACACGCATTGTCATCATTCTAAGAGGCAATGGATGTTCTTTTGTTGCAGAGATGTGACAAGGTGATGACAAGTTTATTTTTGAGAGAAATGGTTTTATTTCTGTTCTTCAAAGAGTTTTTTTGGCCTTATTTTTGGTTTTGAGCTTGGGGTACTACTAAGAATATACTGCATTAGCCTCATATAGAAATTTTCTAGACGCTCAAAGTCACTTTACAATTTTATGTGTTAGCAATTCATTCATCAGTGTTTAGTTACGATTGTAGCCACAGCTGCCCTGGAACAGACTGACAGAAGTGAGGCTGCCAATCTGCACCAGAGCGACAGTAGCTCAGTTGGTAGAGCGTTTGTCCATTGAGCGGTCAGACCCACAGTCCTATAGGTTGGCGTTGCAATCCCTACTCCCACAGATGAATGCTGGTGTTGTTGTGTCCTTGGGCAAGACACTTAACCCACCTCGCCCCCAGTGTTCACGTAGACAGGTGTGTGAATGTGCTCGTGAATGGGTGAGTGGTTTCTTCATGGAAAGCACTTTGGGTGAATTAAATGTGGATTAGAGCTATGTTAAAATGATTTTCCATCGGCACCTCCCACCACCCAGTCGCCATATTCGTATATATTCACGAGGCAGCAAGGGTAAAGTGTCTTGCCTGAGGACACAACAACAATTTTGCCACTGCTACCTCACTGTGTCACATGGTATTCCCAGCGGTGTCCCATCCTTGTACCAATCAGGCACAGTCCTGCTTTGGGCTTTGATGATGAGGTTCTTCCAGTCAGTAAATCAAATTTTTCTCATAAGGTGATTTTCTGGAGACTGATCGTGAGCGTATCTATAGTCACTACTTACCTAACCTTAAGCTAAACCCTAATTTTACCCAACTACTGTCATGTGGACCAGATTATTGCCCCCATAAGGGAGACCACATGATGCGAATGTGTGTGTGCAGATTTTCGTCGATGAATACGATGAATTCCTGCTTACACTGTAATAAGGAACATAAAGCTGACAACTAAACCAGTCCAACACATGCACAATAGGTTCAATCCTCCAGCTAAGGTAGTCCTGACCAAGACCAGCTCAATATCCGGAGATGGGTCCCTGACAAATTTCCCAACGAGGAAAATAACCCTCAACCTTTCAGCCGCCTGCACGAGGAGTAGAGAGCCACTCGCGGACACCAGGACACTGACGGGGCCCAGAGGAGAGATGACACATGAGGAGAGTGACAAAATATCACAAAAAAATATCTGAAAAGAACCTCAAAATTTCACCTGGCAAGTCTGGACTGATATCTCTCTGTATTTGCTTTGCTCCGTTGGGGCTCGAGCCAGGCTTAAAACATGACCGTCCAATCAGATTAGTTTATTTCAGTTACCAATGTGAAACGAAGGAGCTCATTGGTCACCCATCATTTTAAAGCAGACAAATTGTGCTTGAGTTTGTTGTATAGTTATAATCTATAACACCTGTGGATCATTATGTTATAATTCGGACATTTTAAATCTAAGTATTCATCTAGAACGACTCAATAAAAGAAACTCTGACTTCCACGGTAGAAAATCGCTTTGCCCAATGGAAGCCAAGAGCCGTGTAGCTGTGTCGATTTTTGCAGAATAGGTCTATTTAAAACCAAATCTGATCTCTTACCTCAGATTAACAGAATTTCGTGCTTCGCTCATTGATTCTGCAGAAATCCACGATGTTTTTCAGTCATTTGTGATATTTTTCCTCTTTATTTTTACCTCGTAAGCAGCCATATTTGTTCTGATACGGACTGGTGTCTCTGATTGGCTAATCCACCTGTCAATCACGCCCATCTGAAAACAGGGACGAGACCACATCAGACTCACATCTTCCTAAAGTATTGAAGAAGTGCGTAATCTGGATCCTATACGCGACTCAAAACTCACTTACTTTACACATTTCTTCTACAATTCAATATAAAGTTGAGACTTAGAATTCCCATATTTCTGTTCTACTACTGATACATCCATTCTTTGACAGCACAACCCAATTTCTATATATACCATCTCTTCTAGTACAAAAACGTACTTTGTCTTCCTTCTTTGAATTCACAGAAAGCATTTGGGGCCCTTCAAAAAACATAACAAAAAATCCATGATGCTTTTTGTGATTTTGTCATTTTGTATCTGTTCTTCTTCACTTTTTTTGTCCGCCTCGTTGCGCCGGTGGGCTCGGGCAGGTTCACTTTTGTCTGCCGTCGTACAGTGTGCCCATTCTGTCAGGGGCGCAGCTGGAGTCCCTGCTACCCGTCAGGAGCAGAGGCGACGAGGAGATAGTGGCAGACAGGCTTCCACTGGAGAGGAGGAGTGCGGTGCGGTGCCATCTCTGAACTTGTAAGGCCTCTGTGCTTTGGGCGCGTTTGTTTTTTGTGTTTACAGGGACTGAACCTCGGCGCGCAAGCCAACGCGAACTGACTTGTCGCTTGTGTGGAAGCGTCAGCGCGCGAGTTTGAAGTGAAGTCTTTTTAAAAAACCATACAAACTACATCGTACTGGCCCCGGAGAGAGGCACTAGCACTGTTCATGCGTGGAGAGGATTTGCAGAGATCGTCCTAGTTATCAGTCGCAGTTGTTGCCAAAATCTTGTAGTGTCTCTTCTTGTTATTGATACTTTGCGGTGGCATCAAACTGGGAGGATTCAGAGTGTATGTCTACAGAGGAATGTTCAGCGGTTAGCATCGTGGCACAACGCACAATGCATTAGTAAATCACAGCCAAAAAAGTTGTATGATAGTAGGAAAGCTCAATAAAAAATATAAAATTGATTTGAACATCACATTTTCAGGAACCTGTGATTATGATCCTGTTTTAACAAAAAGTTGAGAGCGACTAGTTAAAACCCGTTGGCTAATGTTAGATAGCTCTTTTAGTACAGTTTAATTGCTTTGTATACAGTAAAAGAGTGCTTTTACATGCTTCTAAAATCTGTGTTTAAGAAGTAATTAGTACTTTAAGTAGTATTTTTCATGCATACTTTTGCTTAAGTACTCAAGTGGAGGAGTTCAAGTATCTGGGGGTGTTGTTCCCGAGTGAGAGGAGGATGGAGCGTGAGATTGACTGTTGGATCGTCTGCAGTTATGCGGTCGTTGTATCGGACTGTTGTGGTGAAGAAGGAGCTGAGTCTGCAACGCTCTCGATGTGGCAGAATCGTTGTATCGGACCTGTTGTGGTTGAAGAAGGAGATCTGAGTCCTACTCTCAAATGCTCATGCTCTCGATTTACTGAAAGGCAGATGGCAGATTCTATGTTAAATGTACTCTCACCTATGGTGACTGGTGCTTCCTTAGAGATAGGATGAGGAGCTCAGTCACGCAGGAGGAGCTCAAAGTGGAGCTGCTACTCCTCCATGTGGAGAGGGTCCAGCTGAGGTGGCTCGGGCATGTGTTCTAGATGAGGCAACTAGGGTTTCTGATTTACAGAAAATTTAAATTGCCATACAAACTGTCCATCCATCCATTTTCTTCCGTTTATCCGGGGCCGGGTCGCGGGGGCAGCAGTCTAAGCAGGGACTCCCAGACTTCCCTCACCCCGGACACGTCCTCCAGCTCCTCCGGTGAGACCCCAAGGCGTTCCCAGGCCAGCCGAGACATAGTCCCTCCAGCGTGTCCTGGGTCTTCCCGGGGCCTTCTCCCGGTGGGACATGCCCACAACACCTCCCTAGGATGGTGTCCGGGAGGCATCCTGAGCAGATGCCCGAGCCACCTCAGCTGGTTCCTCTCAACACGAAGGAGCAGCAGCTCTACTCCAAACTCCTCCCGTGTGACTGAGCTCCTCACCCTGTCTCTAAGGATGCGCCCAGCCACTCTGCGGAGGAAACTCATTTCGGCCGCTTGTATCCGTGATCTTGTCCTTTCGGTCATGACCCAGAGCTCATGACCATAGGTGAGGGTAGGAACATAGATTGACGGGTAAATCGAGAGCTTTGCCTTTCGACTCAGCTCCTTCTTTACCACAACGGACCGATACAGCGACCGCATCACTGCAGACGCTGCACCGATCCGCCTGTCAATCTTGCGTTCCATCCTTCCCTCACTCGTGAACAAGATCCCGAGATACTTAAACTCCTCCACCTGAGGCAAGAGCTCACCACCCACCCAGAGAGGGCAAACCACCTTTTTCCGGTCGAGAACCATGGCCTCAGATTTGGAAGAGTTGATTCTCACCCCAGCCGCGTCACACTCGGCTGCAAACCGCCCCAGTGCCTGCTGCAGGTCCTGGCTCGAAGAAGCCATCAGGACAACATCATCTGCAAACAGCAGAGATGAGATCCTGTGGTTTCCGAACCAGACCCCCTCCAGCCCCTGACTGCGCCTAGAAATTCTGGCCATAAATATAATGAACAGAATCTGTGACAAAGGGCACAGATTCTGTTCAACATGCACCGGGAACAAGTCTGACTTACTGCCGGCAATGCGAACACAGCTCCTTCTCCGGTCATAGCCCTTAGCAAAGGGCGCCGGACCCCATACATCCGGAGCACCCCCAAAGGATACCACGAGGGACACGGTCGAAACACATGTGGACTGGTTGGGCAAACTCCCATGAACCCTCGAGCACTCGATGGAGAGTATAGAGCTGGTCCAGTGTTCCATGACCGGGACGAAAACCACACTGCTCTGACATTCCATGTCCCCTCCATATCCGGAGATCGGTCGTCGGGGCAACCGACGTCGACTGCCGCCTGGATCTCTCTGCACCGGCCCCTTACGGATGCTCTCGCGGGTGGTGTGTCCACGTGAGGACGGCCCCACGTCGCTCCTTCGGGCTGAGCCCAGCCGGGCCCCGTGGGGAAAGGCCCGGCCACCAGGCACTCGCTCTCGAGCACCCACCCCAGGCCTGGCTCCAGGGTGGGGCCCCGGTGACACCGGCCCGGGCAACGTAACTGGCCTTTGTATGTAACTCTTCATAAAGGGCTTCTGAACCGCTCTTAGTCCGACCCATCCCCCTTGACCTGTTTGCCATGGGTGACCCTACCAGGGGCCTGAAGCCCCCGACAACATAGCTCCCAGGATCATTCAGGCACTCAAACCCCTCCACCACGTTAAGGTGGCGGTTATTCTTCTATACAAACTGTACTACATTAATTGTCTCAAGAAACTTAAATGCATTCATGATCAGAAGTTGGCCTCAGATCACATTTTGTGTTGACAAAATGAAAAAAAAAAGCAGTTTGATTGCCCTTCAGCCGAAAAACCTGATCTGTTTTGATCAGTTGTCCTCAGGTTGTCCTCAGGAACTTTGCAAGGACTCCAGCCGCTATTATACGAGGACAAGGACTCTATACTTGACTTTAAGGCGTGTAAGTGCCGTTTTTATGCTTTAAAACTCATTTTATATCATGAAACGTTTCCAAATACTTCAACCAAACCAGTGATTTGGGAAAATAGTTTTATTGTGACCCTAACTTTATTCTTACCAGTTAATGTACTTGTTCTAATCGACATGGTAGAATGGTATAACTCTTACATCTAATCAGCAACTTGTTTTTTATTACTTTCATATAATTTATTTACTTCAATCTTATAACCATTAAATCGTGGTCACCAATTTTAAGAACCCATTTGTTTAGCAATTTGTAGGGATGTTTAGTCGTGCAGGGGAAGACCTAGGACACGCTTGAGGGACTGTGTCTCTCGACCGGCCTGGGAACATCTTGGGACCCTTCTGGAAGAGCTGGAGGACGTGTGCGTGGAGAGAGACGTCTGGACATCTCTGATCAGACTGCTGCCTCTGCGACTGACCCAGAAACAAGCATTTGGCAGCACCTGTACTTGTTATTGAGTAGATTTTAAGTCATGTAAGTGTACTTTTACCAAGTCTTCAGTATAGTCTTTGTCTACTGACTGTAACTCGCAGTAAAATGTGCACAGGCCTGCTCCGCTCCATTCTTCTGCCGCGACACTTTCATAATGCTTGTATTTCAAACGCACATTGTGAAAAGAGAAGCGAAGATATGGAAGCAGAGTGAAAGAAAGTTGAGAGGAGCGACAGGACGATGGAGACAGATAGAAGGAGACAGAGAAGGAGGAACAGAGCGACGGCAGAGAGACAGAGACAGACCATTTGACACTGGAATTATTGACGTTATAAATAAAATATAATAAATAAAATAAAAGTTTGAGTCCAGTGCAGATGTTGGCACCACTCAGGAAGGAGAAGTCGGATGTTGTTTTGTTTTCTCTGCCCTTTCTCTCACACTCCAGCCTTGTTCGATAAAGCCTTCGCTGCAGAAAATCTTTCAAAATACAGACTGTGCTTGTGTCTGCTATACAGTTATAACCCATGACACCTGTGGATCATTATGTTACATTTTGGAAATTTTACTGTGTTTGGGGTGGAAAATGGCTAAGGGACGCTGATGAATCTTATGTGTATCACTGTTTCAGAAATTTTAAAAAAAGCAGAACATGATACGTACAGACCATTGAGAGAGGGAGGGGGATAACTGCTTCTTTGGAATAATGGCG
This sequence comes from Periophthalmus modestus, assembly GCA_019594935.1. NCBI lineage: Eukaryota > Metazoa > Chordata > Actinopteri > Gobiiformes > Gobiidae > Periophthalmus > Periophthalmus modestus. The sequence continues at coordinate 23,766,440 of JAIEZT010000068.1, read as the reverse complement.
AAAGAATTGACTGCAAAAGAATCAAACATACATGAAAATGGTTAAAGTGGAACTAAACTCTAGTATTTTTTGGCAATTTTTCTGTAAACTAGATCAATTTACAGCTTTCTCGTCAGAAATGCCTAAATCAGAGTGTGCTGTCCTCATCGGTGCAATTTCCAGAAGTTGGTGACATCACGCATGACCATGTCCTGATCACAAACAGCCGGGGGACCAGCCAGGAGTTTGACGTGTGGACACCTGTTAGACCAATCACACTGTTCCTCATACGTCCAGGTCCCTTTAGTCCTCCACGTAGACCGCATAAAGAAGTGGACTAGTGTAGGGAAGTGTGACGTCGCCCATAGCGTTCAGCTCCAGTCAAAAGAAGCTCATCGAGGCTAGAGCGGTTTTAAGGGCGAATTTGGAGTTTCATATTAGAACAACGAGTATCATAGCAACCAAAGAGCCAATCCGGAGCGAGGCTGTTGAAGGTAACGCCCCTTCCCGCCTGCGCTGCTGGCTTAGCAACGATGTAAATCAAACCTATTGCTAACGCTAGCAAGAGCCACCTCAGGGAAAGGAGTCTCCTGATTTGCCTCTGCGAAATAAAAATACCAAGATCATGTCGGTCAATATGAACATTTTAAGAGCGAAATGACGAGCCCGACAGCCGCAGTTACAGACAGAGGGGTGACAGTTTTCCAATGTAAAGTAAATTGGAGCCAGAGTCAATGGAGCAGGAAGTGCGCCCATGCTCACTTCTTATTTGGATCGTGGCAGCTAGCAGGTTAGCTATGTTCATTTGTATATACACAGTCTTTGGTTTTGCAGGTACTACCCAGTTTAGCAGCTCTGTTTGAAATATGACTGTGGCCTTTAAAAGCTCTGAAAAGCTCACTACGTAACTTTCTGCATGTTTTCATGGAAAGAGAAAGTTAAAACCATACTCAGAACATTTTCCATGGAAATAGATACATTTTATGCCATAATACAAAAGATTATAGCCAAAGGAACAACATTTCCATGGAAACAAGCGGGTTTCTCAGGATTGTGGAGATGCAAGCTAAGCAAGATGTTTTTCAGTGCAATATACAAAAAAAAAACACCTATTTTTGTTTATTTTTGGGGGTAAAAAAGTTACACACTGTGGCTTTTTGCACAGAATATCCCCTGTAAACATGTTGTATGCTAAAGGTAAATAGTACCATGGACTATTGTGAGTGACTATAGTTTAAACATAGCAGATACCAAACAGCAGCAGCTCCCACACAGACTTTTATGAGCAAGATTATGAGTTTATGGTCCGATAATGAAACTTTACAGCCTCACTACAGCTTTAGACAGGAGTTTCACAACACAAACTACTACTTCTGACTACTACTGGCAAATACTACTACTAGTACTACTACTACTAGAAGAAGTAATTTATGCATTTTTTTTCTCTCGTGTTTTGTTATGTAAGAGTCCTGACAGCAGTCCTGTTGAGTCTCCAACTCCATTCTGGGGTTAAGGAAGCAGAGGGCCATAAAAGTGCTTCAGATAAGATTAGAGCTACTGCTTGTCTGTCACATGTGTGTATGCTCGTGTGTGCGCATGTGCATGTATGTGTGTGTGTGTGTGTGTGTGTGTGTGTGTGTGTGTGTGTGTGTGTGTGTGTGTGTGTGTGTGTGTGTGTGTGTGTGTGTGTGTGTGTCTGTGTGCGTTTGTGCGTGTCTGTGGTGATATATGACAGACAGGCTGGGACAGGCCTACTGCACATAGTAAAACAAAAGAACACTTCAAGTGTTTGTATATTTATAAATCATTCACTTTTGCTCTTTTAATACCAAGACATTGTTGGAAAGCTCCTGTGGCAGCTGTACACACGGTTTTTGCTGTTTAAAAAAAGAACACTTCACTTTTAGATGTCTGGGACTAACCCGTCTCAGTCCAGATTCATAAATGTATCACTCTGTTGAGTTCTGAAGTGGCCCTCGCTGGGGGTGATCAAGAAAATGTTGAACATCATGACCAGTATTTTGAATCTGATTGGTCGAAGCCACCTCAGTGACTTCAGCCACCCTGGCTGAAGGTGGTTGGCAAGCTCCTCGGTGGCAAGGCCACCTTCATGACATCATAAGGTGAAACAGAGCATTTTGAAATTTGGACATGTAGACAGACTAATAATGAAGCGTTACTCAAACAGGTGAGAATGACACAAAACTCAACTCCAGGTATGTTTTTGATGAGATAACAACATTATGACATGGCTTAAAGATCAGTGTCTATTGTTTGTAATATGGGACCTTTAAAGACTGAGAGGACCCGACAGGCAGAGGGCGCTGTTCTAGAGTCTGGGCTCTGTCACCTCTGGTCTTGACCTTGGCTTTGACCCTGTCTTTGGACTGACCTCAGGGCTCTGGGTGGAGTATAGGGCTGCAGTAACTCCCTCAAATAAAGTGGACCCATAAAGCGCACACATTTAAACACAATCAAGAACATTTTGAATTTTGAAATGGGAAGCCAACGGGACAGGTGTGACGTGCTCTCGTCTCTTAGTTTTTGTCTCTCAGTCCAGAACCACATCTGTCCAAATGAAATACAGCCCTAATCTCTAAACTTTAAACTGTTTTATAGAAAATCATAACACATTTTTAGTAGCACAATCTAATCATTACAATGCATTGCCCATTAAAGTGAGTATTGTATCAGTGCAACCTCCAGCTGACCCGGGTCTGTGCCACTTAAGGGAGCTGTTATTACTTGGGCTCAATTAGGCCACATCAGAGGAGCTAATGGCTAATAAAGGATAGCGCTGTATGTGTGTGTGTGTGTGTGTGTGTGTGTGTGTGTGTGGTGTGTGTGCGTGTGGTGTGTGTGCGTCTCACAAAAGCACTGAAGCTCATCACCGGGGGCAACGGAGCATAAACAAACATCTCACCGCACACACACCTCTCTCAGTCTCAGACGCACTCGCTGTTGTTTGGTTTCTTAAGCTCAGACTGATATACTGTACGGGGCAATCAATCAAATTAGCATCGTTTTAGAGGGTTTAGACCAGATTTACTGCCCGACGAACTTAGTAAGAGTCCAATGAGGTTCATCTGGTCTTCTGATAATTTATTTTAATAGATTCGTTTTCTAGACCGAGGTTTAGTTGTTTTCATAGGGTTTGGAAAATGGTCACATTTTTATATCGCGCTTTTCCACCTTCGAGACTGTGGTCGAAGTAGGAGACAGACTCAGAAAAATTCCTGAAATGTATTACAGGGCAGAATGGTCCACCGTGGAAAAAGCATACCGAATTGGAAAAAGTAAATGTGCTTAACTAAAACAAAAGCAACAGAAATTAAGAAACTAAGGGAAAAAAAACATGTGTACCCAGCTACCTGATTCTCCCTGAAAGATTGACTTTCCCTGCTGATATACTCTCTCCAACCAGAAGTACCTCCCCCAGGTAAACACCATTTACAACTACTACCACTGCGTACTTATTAGGGCCCAAATCCCTTTAACTCAAAATCTTTAACCCTGGAGAACCACAGGGTCAAATTTGGCCGCTGCTACCCAAAATGAACAAATTAAGAAAATCTAAAAAAAAATTAAAAATGTCAAATTTCAATAAAAAAAATTTCCAAAAAGCCCAAAGTGCCACTTCTGGATAGAGATACCAGATACCGAGTGGATTAATATTGAACTAAAATGAGCCAGAGTGGTAGTGACAAAATGGCTGACCACACGCTGTTTTGTTGAGCCAGAAAACTACCCAAATAAAATTGTCTTCTCAGCAAACCAGCGGTTGGTAAAATTGTGTTTTGTTATGTTTTAATTTTTAGTAATAGCTTGCAGACTGTCTAGAACAGGCATGTCAAACTCAGGCCCGCAGGCCAAATTTGGCCCTCGATAAAAATATATTTGGCCCGCGAGATCATGTCAAATATGTACTAGAGCTGGCCCACCAGCCGTCGTGCCAGTATACCACATGCACCTCTAATACTATAAATCCCAGAATGCTTTGCAAATGTGTTGCCTCCGGCCCCCACCACTTCTATTGACACCTCACTCAAATTGTTGCCTCACTCAAAGTGAGTGGGTTAAGCATCTTGCTCAAGGACACAACGACAGCACTCATCTGTAGGCGCTAGGTCAGTGGATCCGAGCGTTCAACCCATGATGTTTAGGTTGAGAGCGGAATTCGAACCGCCAACCCTCATATCAGTGGACAAACACTCCAACTGAGTCACTGTCGCCCCTCTCTCAACAGACGATAATAAACATCGTCGCTGGATTAAGGAGGCAATCGAAATACGGAAACGTGCCCACAGAGCTATAAACCGGGACGAGGGGGCCTTTTTACTCTCACACACCTGGGATACTGTCCTGAAGAAGCCGGACTGCAGATGGCGCAGTCATCCTGCCTCCACCGGTAGGAAGACAGCGCCAAAACCTGTTTAAATCAGCTGACCGGACACATCACAGCAGCATCGGCATGACCACTGAGGAAGAGCGTTAGTGAGCAGCCCAAACTGTCAGTGATTAAAACCAACTAAACCATGTCTGAAAATACTTAGTAAAAGATAAAACTAGATTATTATTATTATGGTGCAGATTCAGTCAACCTCGACCGAGTTCAAATCTGGCAAGAAGCACTTACTGATACTTTGCAGCTGATCTCATCAACATTTCATGGGTGGCGTGAAGCTAACTGTCGGTCTGCTGCTGCTGCTGTCTGAAGCTTTGTTACTCAAATCAGACTTTAATCTGAGCTTTATTTTAACACAATCTGACAACAAGGTCTGATCTACTTTGCTTCTATAACCCATTTAAAAAAACAGTCTTAATTCTACTTACACTTTACCGTCAAATCAACTTATTGTACAGCTCTGTCACTGTCATGATCCCTGTATTTCCTGCCTCGAGTGTTGCTCCTTCCCTCCCTCACCTGCCTGAACCTGGAGCTGGGCGGAGTTCCTGGTTCCTCCCGCGCGCACCTGAAATCCATCAGTACAATCAACGCCTCCTGCCGTGGATAAGAGGAGCCAGGACCAGACCCTCGGTGGTCAGATCGTCCGCGTGTCAACGTGACTACTCTTGCTCGGCTTAGTAAATGTTTGTTGCCTGTCTTTTCCCTGCTCATTGCTGCTTGCTGATTTCAGATTCCTGCTCCCTGGACCGACTCAGCTCCCTCACTTTTGACTCTGTTCCTGACCCTGCCTCCCCACTCCGGTATTGTCTGCCTCGTCTTCGCCTCTGCACTTCTCGTCATTTGACCCTGGCTCGCACCCCGCTCCCTGCTCTGGTACTGCCTTCTCGTCTTCGCCCCTGCACTTCACGTCACGCCCTGGACCCTGGCTCGCACCCCAATCCCAGCTCCCTGCTCCCTGCTCCTTGTCCGATCTACCATCATTTGCTTGTTTGATTCACTATTGTAAACCTTCCCGAGTTCTGTATTTCTTGGTCCCGTCAGCCCAAGCATTACGACAGTCACAATGCTCCGACAGCCAATCAGAAAGCTCGTGGTGCTTCTTGACACGCCTCTCGTCCAAACAGTTATTTAGCGTCGAAGTCCTGCAGACGACAATTGGCTGTTTCACGAGTTTGAGTTTCCTGCACAAGAGCCTAATGTAAGGGCATAAATAGAACCACAAAAACGAAATAAATAACCTCCCTGGGCCTTGGACCTCAGAACGTTCGAGGTGTTGTGTTACTATTGTTGCTGTGTAAGAGCCAACTCATAACTGGAAGGTTGACAGTCCAATCCAAGCCGTTACCAGTTCATACTATCCTCGCGTCCTTGAGCAAGACACTAAATCCCTTCGCCTGCGTTAATGCGACGTGTGAGCGATGAGGTGATTAACGGCTGTTGGCGTAGAGACAACCCGCATCTCGTCAGTCAGCCCCAGGGCAGCTGTGGCTACGTTTGTTGGTGACGGGCTGTTGTAAAGTACTTTTAGAGCTCAACACAAGCCAATGTCGACGTGATTTCAGTTCACTGTGCGCGAAATACTTTGTGAGCTGTCTACAGCTTTTGAAACGCAGTGAAAAGTTGGTTCAAGTCTTCAAAAGTCCTTCGAAATAGTTAGTGGCATCAGCGCAGCCTCTTTCGTCGCAGCTGCTCAGAATTTCATAGACGCAAGGACGAAAATGGTAAAACAGAATGTATATCGCCTTAAAGTTACAAGTTAAAAGACTATAACTTCACAAAATAACAGGTAAAAACAAAGATATGCGAACAATCAGGGGAAGGAGCCGGGCGTTTCATGTTTTATAGGCCAGTCTGAAGATGTGGGTTTTTTAATGAATTTTTAAATTTGGAATCCTTAAATTTTGAAAGAGCAGAGGGAAGCTGTCACAGATGGATGGTGGGAGGGAGATCCAGATTTGCGGGACACAGCAACCGAAGGCCCTCCAACCCCCCAATTTAGTCCATATAAGTCATCTCTATAAATGACAAGCAGATGATTGTTTTTGTGCAGATTCAGTTACAGCAAGTAAAAAGCTGGCAAAGATGAGCTTATCGATACTCTGCAGCAAATGTCGTTAACATTCCCCGGGGGTGTGAAGCTAACTGTAGGCACTGCTCTGTCTGAAGCTTTGTTACTCAAATCAGACTTTAATCTGAGCTTTGATTTAACACAATGTGACGACGAGGTGAGCTGCTCTTAAACAAGTCTCTCACACGTAAAATTACAATCACAAGCTAACTAGCATTATCAATTAGTCAATCAGTCACTGTAACAAAAGACTTTTAATCTGTCAACCGGACAAATCGTTGTAGGAGTGAAGACGTTTCGCTGCTCATCCAAGCCGCTTCTTCAGTTCTGGTCAGATTACAGGTGGACACTGCCTTATATCTATCTGAAGGGACCTATTCAACCTTTAATGACCCTCCTATTGTTCTCTTTGTGTCTGTTTGTTTTGGGTCTGAGGATAGAGTTGTCAATCGGTGAGAGATTATGTCTCAAGCCCCCGTTCCTGCTTAAGGAAGGATTGTCTTTCCTAACAAAAATCAGTCACTGTTACATTTTTTGTTGAAAATCAAACACCTAAACAGGACCGTGAACGCTTTTTTGATCACGGGCTCCTGAAAATGTGCCAAAACGTGTCATTTTGTGTTTTTTTCATGGAAACTGCTAAGAATTCCGCCATATAGATACACGCAGAACCCCCTTCCCCGCCTGGTGTCACTGCAAAGTATCAATAGTAAACGGGGCTGGGATTCCCTTGGACCTGAAGTAGACCTGAAGTACAGCTGTGACATAATCCCTTAACAGTCCCATAGTAATATTATTATGTCTGAAACCTTCTGAGGAGTATCTTGAAGGTCTTTGGAAGTCCAACCCACTCCTTAGACCTGACTTTGAGCCCAGACCGACTGCCTTGTCCTTGAGTTTGCCATTGCCAGCACTATTTCATCTCCTCCAATGTATACGTGCCGACTCCCACTGGGCGTGTATTTAAAGCATTTGACCCTGACTACCACAACCCCCCCCCCTCCACACCACACACCCCTATACACCTGCCTTTGTCCTTACTGTGCCCCCCCCCCCCCCAGCTAATCCCGAACCTGGCCTAATCCACCGTAACTGGACTCCGCGGGTCAGACCGGATCACCGCGGGGCCCCTGGGAACCCGCACAGCTCCGGGGGGATATTATTAGCCCTCCCGACAGCTGCCGGTCCGGGGAGCAGAGGGCATGGTGGCGCGTGGAGAGGGACATGGAAAGCATTTGAGCGGTGTGAGGGGTTTGTGCTTTCACAGAATTCAAATGTCCCTAAATAAATAAAGTTCCATTTGAAGCTCGCTCACCTCCGACTGACCGCTGAGCTCTGGCAGCAACACGGGGGGATAGAGCCAACGCACGGCACACACCAAGGGCACAGTCTGGAACCAGGAGTGAAAAATGTGGAGTTAATTGTACTATTTGGAGGCTGATTATGAGCAGATATCGTGCTAGGTGGCTCAGTGGGTCGAGTGTTTGTTCACCAGTTTGACGGTCAACACTAGGACGCCGGCTCGGACCAGTGCGGGGTCGTTGGGCAAGACACTTTACCCACCTTAGCGGAAACTTTAAAGAGGGGGTATTGTGCAAAATCCACTTTTTGGAACTTTCTACCTACATTGTTCCCTCATCAAAAACATGCTTGAAGAGGATTCCTATGTCATCCATGCATGTTTGAGTGATCTAGTGATCTCTCCCAAGCTCTATTTAAGGTTAGCTGTGATAGCGCTCTGAAAGGGGAGAGATTTAGCGTTGAGCAAAGGAAGGAGAGACTTATGAACTTATAAAGAATGTCAATACGTTGTTTTTGGTTATTATAGCATTTTTAAAACAATGAAAAGTAACATGGTGATCGAAATATGGTATGAGTTACCAGTCTCTCTCTCTAAAATCTTCAAATCAGGCTAGAAATCGAGGGGTAATAATGGACTCAGACTTGAACTTTAACTGCCACATCAAGTCAATAACATCTGCAGCTTTTTACCATCTAGAAAACACATACTGTCAACACCAGACTTAGAGAGACTTATCCATGCATCTGTATCTAGTAGGTTAAACTACTGTAAAGGTCTCTCCAAACGAGCCGTAAGACAGCTGCAGTGCGTCCAGAACACTGCTGCTCGGGTCCCGACTAGAACCAGGAAGTACAGAAGAATAGACTTTAAAGCAGCTCTGTGTGAACAAGTCTCTCCATGGACCAGCACCAAAGAACATCTCCAACATGTTAGAGCCACATGAACCATCTCTCACTCTGAGGACTTCAGGGACCGGCCTCCTGCTGGTCCCAGAGTCAGGACTAAACCAGGTCTAAACCAGGACTAAACCAGGACTAAAATAGGACTAAACCAGGTCTAAACCAGGACTAAACCAGGTCTAAACCAGGACTAAACCCAGACTAAACCGGGACTAAACATGGGGAATCAGAATTTCAGTTTAATGCAAGTAAAACCTGGAACAGTCCTGAAGATGTGAGACAGGCCTCGACTTTGACAATATTTAAATCCAGGCTCGAAACTGTTCTGTTTCGCTGTGCATATGACTGAAAGCTTTTTATTCTGCACTTTTCTGTTTTAATGTTAATTTTATCATTATTTGTGATTATTTATGCTTTGATTTGTGTGATTTTAATGCCTTTTTTATTATGTAAAGCACTGTACAAATAAACTTGCCTTGCCTTAATACTCCAAGTAAAAGACCCCCTCTTTAATAAATTAAGCAGAACTTTGTGGGTTTCCCTCGGGCTCTCCGGTTTCCCCCACCAACCAAAAACATGCTCAGAGCAGGTGGTGCATGTCGGTGGAGGTGAAAACATGAGTTAATCAGCAAAAATAAGCTACTAAAAACTGCTCAAACATGCACGAATCACTCCAAATACAACCTTCCATTGTTATTTCTAAGTCCACATTTTGGTCACTCTGCTTCCTCTGCCATTTCAGACGTCCGTAAAAGTGTGCAGGATCCCCTCTGAAGATGAACTCCTCCTGCAGAGACACGAGCAGATGTGACACGGAAGACCTATCCATCCAGTGCAGAGTGTGTGGGCTGTGGAGACGCACGAAAAGGATGAATGAAGAGATAGAGAGGGATAGAGTGGAGAGGGGGACAGGGAAGAGAGGGATGAGGGGTGGAGAGGGAGAGGAGAAGGATGGATGGAGGAGAGGAGGCAAGAGAAGGAGAGGGGGAGGGGAATGGATGAAGAGGATGAGGAGAGGAATGGATGGAGGAGAGTATGTTGAAAGAGGAGAGGGAGGAGGGGGAAATAAGGATCGATGAAGCCAAGGAGGAGAGGAGAGGAAAGTATGAAGGAGAGAGTGGAGAGAGCTGGGTGGAGGAGAGATGGAGGAGAGTGGAGAGATTTAGTACCAAAACACCAGGGCACGGAGCAGAGGAGAGCCCCACTCACACTCACACTCTGAGCAGGTGTGACAGCTGGTGCTCGAGCACATGAGCCTCACACCTGGAGGAGCTCCGCCTGGTCTCACTTCATTCAGTCCATGTCCTCACACGAACAGCCAGAGCATCAAAAATGAACATCCGAACATTTGAACTGCTTATAATCAATTTAATAAAACAATTACACGTTTTATTTTAATACTATGGCAAGAAGTAAAGTGCATATAACTTTAATGTAAGCTATAGGCTTTTATATGTGCCTATATTTAATGTGTACAGGGTCCACAGACACGTGTCCAATGTGGAGAGCACACGGGGAGCACACGCATAGTTTTCAAGGTCTCCAACAACACACTCAAAGTCATTTTAGACTGTAGAAGAAAACAGAGGGAGAGCCGAGGCACTTTGACTTACAATAAAAGTCCTTTATTTAGGCAAAGCAACATGCCGACGTGTTTGCACCGTGCCATTGGTCTCCTTGGAGCAGAGGTAAAGAACATCATGTTAGAGTGTATTCAGATGGAGACAGGTAACACTGATGTGTGAGTCCAAGTGCTGCGACTTTTGATTAAACTGTCTCTTTTGACGTTATTGGAGAGAAAGCTACAATAATCTAGCTTAGCCTGGTCCCAACCAGGGTTGTACCTGGGGGCTTGTTACTATGGAAACTCTGTGCCAACTCTGGTTGGTCATGTTTTTGAGGATTTGATGAGCCTGGATTTTCCACATGAGCCAGGCTTTGGCTTTATGGTACACCCCCTCAGTCTCTTTAGGACACAGCTGTTTCTTTTTAACCCCAGAATGTGACGCTTCACCTCCGCCATTTCCTTCTGTTTTTGTCCCCTTATCTCCTTTTCCCCTCATCCCCTTATCTCCTCCCCCCTTGTCACCTCCGCCTTGTCTCCTTGCTCCCTCCTCCGGTTCCTACGCCACTCTCCCTGGACACAGTTAGGCGCAGAGAGGAAGTATGTGCGGCCCACATAAAAGTCCCCCTGGGAGACATCTGTCCTGTTCCCTCGGCCATATCCTGGGACTCACTGAGCATGTGCGAAAGCCCTGACTCGATGGAGATTTATAACAGAGTTTGTACAAAGGCCAAATGCTCTGCAGGGACGTCTTATGGAGGGAACAGAGTAAGACTGCACAATATATCGCAATCCAATCGAAATCACCATTAGAGTGCAAGAATCAAATCATGAGTTTAATTTGAGCTATTTTCTGATCTGTGTTGTAATGTTTCCTCATCAAAAACACACTTGGAGCTGCATTTTGTTTCATCCTTACAGGTTTAACACACAAACGCTGCATATTTAGACATAGTTCTTCTCTCAAACACTGCTCCGCTGTGTTTTTAAACTCTAGGCACCTTCACTAGAATCATTTGGATCATTTCAGCCACAGAATTGCCAATCTGTACTGAACTAAAGGTAAAAGGAACTGTTAACTTGAAAACTACCACTTCATGATGTCACAAGGTGGAACAGAGCATTTTGAGCTTTGGAGATGTAACAGACTAATGATAAAGGACTACTCAACATGTGAATGAAACAAAACACAACTCTAGATATGAGGTAACAACATTAAAGCTCACTAGAGTCATTTTGGTGTAATCTATGACCTTTAACCCTTGTCGTTTTAAGTCAGTACGCTAATATGTCCTGTTGTACCAGCGTCCTCGTGTCAGAAGTGGTCCTTCATCGTCCTCATTGGTTCAGCCTGCGGAGACGTGGCAGTGGCGTCAAGCGTTCCTTCCATTTCGCAGTAGGATGCCAGCGCTGGAGACTGACTGTTACTGTAAAGGGAATGTTCCGTTCAACTTTCTGGGACCTTACCTCCGATCTGCAACTGACTCAGGGCACGGAGTCAAAAAAGATTCTGTTGGTATGAGCAAAATCTGCAGTTAAGCCCTGTGTTTTGAAACTGATATACCAACTAAAACTTAACACATGAGATAAATTAACGTATTTTTTTATATAAATGTGTACCCGGTTCTATCTCTGGTTGTTCTAGTGCCACTAAAATCAGGGTGGCGCTGTTGATATTGTTTGAGGAATGTCTATAAAGTTAAACTACAAAAAAAATAGCATTCCAGAGCATTTGTTATGCCACATATACTTTGGATCGTATTTATATTTGCAGTAGTTTTTGAGTAACGTCTTGACTGTTTCCACAAATGTTTAACGATGACATATCAAATTAGGAATGGGCGAAATTGGTAAAAACTAATATATTGATAGTTTGGTTTGTGGTAATAAACACGTTGCAGACTAAACCCTGAAACAGCCGCGTTCTGCAGAGGTTTTGGATGACTTTTTTTGGTTTGGGCGACTTTTTTTGGTTTGGGCGACTTTTTTTGGTTTGGGCGACTTTTTTTGGTTTGGACGACTTTTTTGGGCGACTTTTTTTGGTTTGGACGACTTTTTTTTTGTTTGGGCGAATTTCTTTGGTTTGGATGACTTTTTTTTGGTTTGGACGACTTTTTTTGGTTTGGGCGATTTTTTTTGGTTTGGACGACTTTTTTTGGTTTGGGCACATTTTTTGGGTTTTGTCGTGATGTGGGGTGTGAGGTGGACCAAAAGTGCAGGACTCGGGGCAGGTTTAAGGGTGTTTATTGACAGAAGACACAACAGGTGACGGGAGAACATACGAGGAACTGGGTGCTGGGGTGGAGGTCAGGGTCCAGAGGTGCAGGGAAGACATGAGAAACACAGCCGGTACCGGGAGACAGGGTCGGAGAACACGGGCAGGACATCAGCAGGACACCAGGCAGGACACGAACAGGGAGACAAGCAGCACGACGACGAACAGTGCGAAGACACACAGTGAGAATCAGCAGGGTGACGATCAGACGACCTGGCAAGGAGAGCTGGGTCCTGGCTCCTTTTAACAACCTGCAGCTGCATTGATTGCCCTGATGGGCTGCAGGTGTGTGTGGGAGGAGCCAGGGCTCCGCCCAGCTCTGGAGTCAGGTGAGGGAGGGGGAGAGGAGTCACAGGAGGCAGGAGCAGGCATGGATCATGACAGGTTTGGACGACTTTTTTTGGTTTGGACGACTTTGTTTGGTTTGGGCGACTTTTTTTGTTTGGACGACTGAGCGATTACACAGACAAAGGTAGAGGTATTCAATTTATGTGTATTTTTTAAACTTTTTTCCCTACAAATTGCTACTTATCTGATGTAAAACTAATAAATATTGACCACATGTACTATCCCACCAAACCAAGTTATAATCAGAAAACCATGAAAACCCGTCATTTGCATTTGCAGTATTTGCTCAGCTCTGATCTGCTCACCAGTTGCAAAATACTGACTGCGTGTATCCTTAATAGTTCTGATAGTACATGGCATCTTCAGCGTAATGAATAATGCAAAAGTAGCAGTAAGTCCAGCTCAAGATTTGATCACGGGGTTGTAGACGACCGGGGATTGTGGCTCGATGCAGGGAGGTTGGGAAGAGTGGAGTCCATCGGGATTATGGATGGAGTAGTGGTTGCTCTAAAAAAGGACGAGAACAAAGGATAAGTGTGGGAAATGACAGTGACAAAAATGAGTATAAGGTCACAGTTAAGCCAAACATAACATTAGCGTAACAGAAATAAACTGGAGACATTTACCACTAATCCATTTTAATGATTAGAGCCTAAATTCGATGGTCGCACACTTCGAAGTACCATTCGAAAGACCCGGCCGACGAAGGGTGCTCCTCCGAGTAAGTAGCCTCCGTCAATCGCAAAGGCCGTGCCAAAACGAGACAGGCCTGTGCCATTGAGCGTTCGTCAACCTCTGTCTGTGCGCTTACGTTATGTCGCTTAAGTTACGTCGCCTAGCACCCGTGACGGCCACTGACTCATGACCTAAACGTGTAACATGGACACCGAAATAAGTGCAGTTTTATTTTTAATTCTTTATTATTTCATAGAAGAAGAGTCAAGGTGTCGTCGTTGCAGTCATTTATTTCTGTTTAGATTGAAGTAGGGAAGTAAGGAATTCATCTTTCCCTTTGAATATCAATAGGCAAATATAACATTCGAGGTGACTTTTTCCCAATTGCAGCTAGTATTACACAACTTTAAGAAAATATATATATATATAAGATGGGATGTAGCAGTGCGCAAAGTCTGCTTGGATGCACGCTTCGTTCATGGCCGATCTCCATGGAAACGCTGGAAACGCAGGGCACATTTTCTCAGACGGATACGTGGGGTGCATGAAATGGGACTGGCCTTGTCGCGCCGGAAGTGACCTAAGCGTCCTTCAAATGCAGCCGACAAAGTGTGCAACCACCGAATTGGGACACGGACTTTCTCAGCCAACTTCAGCTCAGCACAAAGAGGAGGAACAGGTGTTTGGGCGGTAAATATAGGCTTGGGGGTGGAGTATGGCAACTCAAAGGAGGGTCCAAGGTAGGACAATGGGAGAGGCCCAGAAACGAAGCAGAGAGCAAAGGGGGTTTTCCACACCAGTTCTATAGAAAACCTGTATAGGCCTCGACACATCCTCCTCCTCGCAGAGGTGTGACCATCTTTGACGCTTCCCAAATTGCTCCAGATGTTGACTGATGTGTGAGGGGTTCCCGTCTGCTGCCGTGTCCCCGCCTCAGCCCTCCATCACCGGGACGTCATGCTGTCGCCCCCCCTCGGAGCCCCGGGAGCCCCACCGGCGTACAAGCCTTTCCATCAGCAGATTGGGAAAACCGGTGGAGCGTTCCTGACATGCCCAAGGTGACCCGTAAGAAAACAGAGCCCAGCGAGCAGACAGGAGGCGGGCAGACTGTGTGAGGCCTGCTTCAGATTGACAGATTTACACTCAAGACAAACTTCTATTGTGAGCTGCAGTGGGATTAACGTTAAAGGCTCTATATTACACAAAACTGACACTTGTGAGCTGTAAACCATGTTAGAATGTTGTTACCTCCTCAAAAACACACCTGGAGTTGTGTTTTGTTTCATTCACACATGTTTGAGTAACTCTTATTTATCCGTCTGTCTACATCTCCAAAGCTCAAAATGCTCCGTTCCACCTTGTGATGTCATCAAGTGGCAATAGTTTTCAAGTTAACAGCTACATTTTACCTTTAGTTCAGTAGATTGGCAATTCCAGGGCTGAAATTATCCAAATGATTCTAGTGAAGGTGTGTGGAGTTTAAAAACACAGTGGAGCACTTCCTGTATCACCACATGATGACATCACAAGGTGGAACAGAGTGTTTTCGGTTTGAGAGAAGAACTCAGCTTAAATATGTAGAGTTTGTGTGTTAAAGGTGTAAATGATACGCTCCGCGATATCTAGATCGGCCACTGGTCTTATCTCCCAGAGTTCAGATGGGCATGATTGACGGGAAGATTGGCCAATCAGGGACCAGAGTGGAACAAATATGGCTGCTGATTAGGAAAAAGGGAAAAAAAATATATTGTAATGGATTACTATGCAATCAATGAAACCTAAATGAAACTTTGTTCTAAATGATAGGTGACCAATGAGCTCCTCCCACGCGTCGCTGAAATAAACACACCTGATTGGATGTTTGAGTTTGAGGGAGGGGGGACCACACTGAAAAAAAAACAAAAAAAAACAGTCGAGACCCCAGGCTTATCAAGAAATTTTTTCTTATCTCATCCTTTTTTATCTTATCTTATGTTGCTCCAGACTCCAGACTCATTGTGATAAATGCAGCTCTCAAACAGCCCGCAGGCTTCAGCTCAGAGTCAGGAGCTGTGGTTTTTAGTATGATCCGAACTGCTTCACTCCTCAGTGCACTGCCAGCTGTTATCTTGAAAGTTTCTGATGTTTTTTTTGTAAGTAAAACCAGTATTGCCCCTGGCCCATTTGCATGTGTCACGTTGTGCTGCCGTGTTTTGTTCTATACTGCAGTCGGCGAGTACGTGTGAAATGTAACATGGAGGAGACAGGTCAGCAGCCCCCACACGGACCAGTCTCCGCGGGACATACTGCCCACGTTACATTAGATAGTTCGTTTGTCATTTTTATGTTACACAAAAACAAAATTGTCTTTCACAGCCGCCACATTTCAGTGCAAGAGTAGATGTAGTAAAAGTAATATATAGTCCATTCAGTCTCTGATTTAACAGCCAAACTGCTGTGGGCAGGAAGCAGTGGAGCTTTAGTAGCACTAGTTCTGTAGACCAACTCTGGCCGTGGACATGGAAGAACCAAATGTTTCATTAAAAAAAAACTGTCAGTCATGCAGCCATCTTGACTGACTCTGCTTGATTGTTTCGGTATCTTCCCTGGAAGTATTTTTTTTGTGTGCCATATTTGATGTAAAAAGTCTATAGCATGGGTGTCCAAACTACGGCCCTTGAGCCAAATGCGGCCCTCAGACCAATTTTTATTGGCCCTCAGGCCTTCAGCTGAACTGGCCCAATTGATCATAATCACAATTTTACAGCAAATTTGAGTAATCCTACCAATAAAACCCAAATAACATCACATTGCTTTGTTATACAGACCCTATATTAATATTTCAAGCCTCATTTAAAGCATGAAGTCAAAACTATGTTAAATGCACCATCTGAATGATCCACTGTATTGACCACTGGTCCTCCATGTTGAATATTTTTCAACATATGACCCTGGATGAAAAGAGTTTGGGCACCTCTGGTCTGTAGTATCTCCTCCTTAGCTATTAGCTGCTGTTTTTTTTGATGATGAGATGGTCCATTCACTAGTATTTCCTACAGAAGGTCGTCTGTCACATTTGCTGCCACATCTGGTGTAAAAGTCCATAGTGAGCTCCTTTGCTAGCTTTTTGCACAGTCTCCATGGATACAGAACAGCTCACTTCACATGATACACTTCTTAGTTGGATAAAATCCCACAAGATATGATGTCTGTGTACTCCCTCAGTCGTCCAGGTCTGATCCATAGCAAAAGACAAAATTCAGATCCAGTTGACAGATTTAAATTTTGTCTTTTCCCAAGATATGATGTTAAAAACTGATTTCAAAAACACAAAAAGTGTCAAAAACTGCTCAGTGTGTCAATGAGGTAGCCACAAGAACAGCCAACCAAACTGTCCATTCTGGTTTCTGATTGGATAACTGGCTTAAGAAACAGAAGACTTAATATAACACAAAAAACTTGGCCATGCCCAATGTTTTTTGTGTTTTTGTAATGAATAAATCTGCATCACAACCTATCAGTAAGAACAATATTTGACTTGAACAGGTTTACTTCAGATTCTACTGTACATATCCTCCTCTTTATGTGATTTTGAGCAGTTATCGACATTATGACCATTTCTAACCAATTTACATTATGAAGAGACTTGGAAAAAGTGTGATATGACTCAATAGGAGCCAATGTAAACTTGAACCTCCAGTGCAACTAACACTGACTCATGATGAGCTGTATTTGTAGATGATTCTTTTAGTCGATGGATCTGGCAACCCAAAGTAAGGAAGTAATTCACTTTCTGATCTGATAATTGGCTCGGAAAAAAAAAAACAGCATTAATTTTTCCATCATTTTGCATCATTTTTACATAATTTTTACATAATGGGTCACCAGTCAGCGCCCGTGTCCTCGCGCTTCCACAGAGCCGCCCCGTGTTTCCTCTGCGCCTGGAGCCTCCGGTAGATTTACAGCTGCTGCAGTGAAGTCCGCTGAGGAGGGTTGATCTTTTGTCCCATTAGCCTAACACGTCGCGGGCCGCTCAGGGGGGGGGGACAACGCCCTGTCAGAGCCTATAAAACATGCAGTGTTACAGAGGAGCGCTCAGAAGTCCAGAGAGACCAGCGGACCATGAAGGCAGCACTGGTATCACGCATAACTATGGACTTGTGCTGCAGTTATTAAACATATTTATGTGTTTATATCCAGCGGTGGAAGATAATACAGTACAAGTAGTAAAGTACTGTACTTAAGAGGATTTTTTAGGTATCTGTACTTTACGTAAGTCAGTTTTACAGTGGATATTTGTTACTTTTACTTCACTGCATTTGTAATTGAACTGAAAAGTAAAAAGTACTTTTCATATGATTTGAGGGGATATTTTTACCATGTCCATTGTAACAAGTAACAAGACCAGACAAAAATATATACCCTATTTTCTGGACTATGCGTCGCTCTGGAGTATAAGTTACTCTGGATCTGACTCCAAATCACTAAATCCATTGAATTCTTCATCCTCAATGTCACTTCTGGACAACTCCACCGACTCAGGAGGTAGACGTTTGTCACACTGGTACAAGCCTAGTGTCCTCACGCCGTTTTCAGTGAGGCAATAACGAAAGTGCGAAATTATATATTTTTATAATTTCACATATAAGTCACATCTGAGTATAAGTCGCACCCCGGACAAACTGTGAAAAAAAAAGTGCGATTTATAGTCCGAAAAATACTGTACAGAAATTCATAAGAAAAATTAAGACTTTGATTCGTATTGCTACTGTTGACCAAAATATGAATGGATCAAAAAAAAAAAAAAATTTTTTTTAAATTAAAAAGTAGATTTTTTCAAGTGATACTTTTACTTTAGTTGTTTGTTTTTTTTTTTTTTTTTTTTTTTTATCTTTGTATTTGTACTTTTACTTAAGTAACAAAATTGAGTACTTCATCTGCCAGTGTTTATATCTCATCTAAAATTTCAAACTTGATTTTGATACAAAGGAATAGACTCGATACTCAATACTGACTCCAATACCACGATGATAATAAAAAACACTCTTTCTTTAGACAATAGAATGTGATTTTCAACATTAAGTGGTAGTATTTGCTTTTCTCTTCCCATGTGTCCTTATATCTATGTAATCCCTCAGTCGTCCAGTAGGTTCATACTGGTCCATGGGTGTATACTAGTCTGAAATGATGGTGCTTCAAAAATTACTGCCTTTGTGATTTGCTAATTGCGTCTTTAAGATTAATCTTGCAGCCCTAGGTCAAAATTTTTACTAGTTTATTTTACAGCTGCAGATCTGGAAGGAAACTTACTAGCATTAATTCCAGAGGGATGCTGGGAAATTTGTAACAGGGTGCCAGGAGAGCAGAGCCGGAGTTCCAGGAAAGCGGGTAGTCTGGACCGTTGATAACTAGAAACAGGATTGCGAAAATTACAGAAAAGGTACAAACAGAGAAAAAGTATTTATGTATTTATATCAGAGGGGAATATAGTGTCAAAGTTGTAACTGGAGCTAAAAAGAGAAGTCAAACAGAGGTAGAAGTTTTGACAAATGTATTCTACTGGGGCACATCTGGGAAATAGCTGGGGCCCAGAGTTCCAGAGGTGCAGGTAATTTGGTGCCAGGGGAGCAGAGGCGGGTAAGTGTAGAGCAGGTATTACAGGAGAGGTGTAATAGAGCTGCTAAAGCGGGCAGCACCTGGAGGACTAAAGAAAAGAGTGTGTGTGGGAGATGGGGGGGTCATTCACTCCAAACACACACCGTGAGCCACAAGAGAGTCCATCACCTGATCACTGAACTTATTTCCATGACAACGAGCTTCAAGACAGAGCCCCGTGAATATGCACAAAAGCGCTGACTTCCTTCGCACTTCACGCAGTGTTCTTGTTCAGTGTTGTATGTGCAGTAGTGACAGCAGAGAAAAGGCTTTTTGAACGACACACAAACAGTAACAGACAAGGCTCACCTGTGCAGACTCAGACTCACCTGCGCAGACCCAGGCTTACCTGCGCAGACTCAGACTCACCTGCGCAGACAGTGGCAGGAGGAGACATGTCACTGATATTGAGTTGATCCAAATTGCCTCATCATCGTACAGATATAACTCAACCACTTTACTCTTACAGCGTACATCGACACAGGGTCGGCCGCGTTCACACCACACTCGCCCTGCACTTGCCCCGACTTGGATCCCCCTCACCCCACTCCAGAGCGCGAGTGGAGCCGCTCCGAGACCTCCTGTCCCGAGCTCGGACCGGCCGTTTAATGAGAGTCAGAATGCGACTGTTGGGTTCACACCGGCCCTAGTGCACCAGTCTCACAACACATGCTCCTTTACGTCGACATAACTTGTGGCAGTGCGAAAAAAACCAAAATTTCCTTGGAGAATGTTCTGAAGTACGGTTTTATCTTTCTGTATCCACACTATTGTAAGTGTGATGTCACTTCCGGGTCCAAGGCACATCAGCTGATCGAAAAAAAAAGGTGTGGAGTAAAAAAGGTTTGCAGTCATTTAACACTAACGTTTGAACTGTGACAAGGTTGAAGACGCTAGGCTAGGATAAGCTAGCGTTAGCGGTGACCGGCAGCTAGTGAGATACACACACTGGTAATCCTATGTCATGCTAGATTATTACGACATTATCTACATATTTGATACAGGAGTTTTTTTTTTTAAACATGTTTTTTAAAGGTAATTGTCTCTTGTTTGATAATAACAAAGCTCGAAATCAGATGTGAAATTACCAACTGGGCCCAGACATTATCACTTAAAGGGCCCAAATCACACTTTTCTGATTTAAGTCGTACAGTGGTGTCTCGTTTATCGTGGGAGTTACATCGAAATCCGCAAAGTAGTCAGCTTTATTTTGTACACTTACTTTTACTTTCACTTGTACTTTCTGTTTCTGAAATTTGTTGGTGCAGAACGTTTCATCGACATTGTGGGTTTTGTCGGGGAGAAAACTTGCAAACATACAGCACTTTAGAGTCACACTGCGATCCAACATTTATGTAAATTTTGTCAAACACATTCTGTGCTGTACAGGAGACACGGAGGAGACTGATGGACAATGGTCTACAGTCCCTCAGCCAATCAAGATGCAGAACACAATGCACATTCATAAAAAAAAAAAAAAAAAAACATGTAAAATTGCACACACAAAAAAACCCCAAAAACGTGAAACAACGAGACCACGAAAGGTGAACTGCGATATAGTGAGGGACAACTGTAATCTTTCTTCATCAAAATCATATCTCGAATTGTGTTTTGTTTCATTCACACATGTTTAACACACAAACCCTGCATTTTTAGGTTGAGTTCTTCTCTCAAACAGGAAACACTCTGTTCCACCTTGTGATGTCATGTTCTCTATTTTGTTTTAAAACTCCACGCACCTTCACTAGAATCATTTGGATCATTTCAGCCAATCTCTCTCTACTGAACAAAAGGTAAAACGTAGCTGTTAACATCAAAACTACCACTTCATGACATCACAAGGTGGAACAGAGCATTTTGAGCTTTGGAGATGTAACAGACTAATGATGAAGTGTTACTCAAACATGTGTGAATGAAACAAAACGCAACTCCGGGTGTGATTTTGATGAGGTAACAACAGTCACACGAGTACGAAGGTATTGGCAAATAGCTACAATATCGAAACCGGAATTAAAAAAAGCTGCCGAAGAATGACTCGGAACAGCAGACAGTACTATTAAAACAACACAGACACCGTTTAGTTTCACTTTAAGACCCAAAGTCACCAGCCGAACCCGGGCTTATTATGCAGACGACACCCCCCCCCCTCCGAACGCTCTCCGCCGCTTCAGCTTTGATACCATTGTCCCGCTCTCCAGAGTCCTCCAGCTCGAGAGCCTTCCACCGCGCAACCCGGCTCTCCGCTCAGCCCCGCGCACCGCTTTCTTAATTATCTCAATCCCCGCTAATTGGATTAATTGTTGAATAGAAACGCGTGTTATTAAAAATGACAAAAACACAAGGGCAGAGGGAGCAGGAGGAGGATTAGCATGCCTCGCGTCGACACATACACGCGACGCAGCGGGGACAATACGCAATACGCACGCGCCAGATAACAACTCCCAGCGTTTCAAAGCGGAGTAAATGCCACGGGCGCTCTGAAGTCGGCTGTGAATGCTGACTTTGTTTAACTCAAAGAAGAATCGCAGTCAGAAGCAGAAGGAGGACGCTGATACGGTGTGAAAATCCTATCTGTCGTCATGCGTGCGCTAGCTGATGAGATGCACTTTAAGATGTAACTCGGTACAAATCCTAATTAGCCTGGTCAGCCCGAAACACACGCTTCTGCTTTTCTTCACAGACACGGATTGACTGTGAACATATCTTATTTCGCCAGAGTTTTGATTGACAGGTGGATTAACCAATCAGAGAAGCCGTACATGTCGATTGTTTAAAGCAGACCCACTGTGCTTGTGTCTGCGCTACATCTATAATCTATGACACCTGTGGATCATTATGTTAGAATTTGCAGATTTTAAAACGCAATATTCTAAAACAGGGGCGTCACTGTGAGGCAGTATAAATGTCACTAAATGTAACTAAATGTCATGTAAGTGTGTATCAGGGGAACACCTGTTCACAGACCTTCAGCACTGCTTCAAAAACAGCCATTTACAGCCTTTTAATTTTTTGCTGTTTTTTCCTGGCAGGCTAACTTTTGCCTACTTAGCCCAGTGTTTGGTGTCAAAATGCAGACGTAGATTGTATTCTTTTACAAACGACCCCGCCTTATAACACATAAAACGTACAGGCTTTTCTCCTTGAAGCACAAACTTGTATTCACCTTCTTGAAACTGCCTTCCATGTCGACAATTTACCTCTTCCTGAACATTTTGGGAACATTATTTGCAAATATATCTCTGTTCCACTTGTCAGGAAGGTCTCATTAGTCTATGGTCAGTGCAGACATTAAAGCAGCAGAGACTTGTTTTAAAATGACAGTCGTGCCTTTTAATTTACCTTCTCGCGGGCCACATAAAATGACGTGGCGGGCCACATTTGGCCCCCGGGCCTTGAGTTTGACACACGTGATCTAAAACAACAAGAAATGCTGTGGTGTACAATGCGGGAAAATGTCATCACAACAGAGGGCCGTGAAGCTGTCGGCCCTTCCTATGGACATCTGCACGTTCCACCAGCAAGTAGCAGCTTTTTTATTCCTTTTCATTTGTACCAAAATTACTATGCGGGCAGTCGAATCCTACATGCATCATCAATTAAGAAAATAAAATTGAAGAACGAAGTAAGTACGCCGCAGTGGGGTCACACTGGTGGCTAGAGTCAAAACGGGGATATCGGTGATATGGCGCCTTGAAAATAAGCGATTAAAGATCACTCAAACATGCACAAATCACTTTAAATACAATACTCCTTTGGGGGAGTACAGGAGAAGGGGAAACAACTATGACATGGCTAAAAGCTCTGAAAAGCCCATTTTGCAGAATGGGTTTGCTTTAACCCTAGAGCGTCTAATACTATGACCGCTTAGAGACTCGCAGTCGTGGACTTTCCATTATCGTAACTCTGTATCCAATTGTGCTTCATGTAAATTCAAACGCCGTCTCAAAGCAGAGGCATGGGGCTCTTTAAGGACTGAGCACATTATAGACTTTTTTTTTCTTTTTTAGTCATAAAAATCATGTTTAAGGAAGTATCAGTGTGTACTTTTGCCTTTTTTTATATATCCATTCTTATTTTTCCTTTGACACATCAAATAACTGACTGGGAGAATCCTGGCGGCACCTTTGCTCTGATTGGTCATCTCTGAGGGACAACATAAGCACATTACCGTAATGACAGTAACATATTTAAAGAGCCCCATGCCTCTGCTTTGAGACGCTGTTTGAATTTACATGAAGCACAATTGGTCGCGAAGTTATGGTACTGGAAAGTCTGCAACCGCGAGTCTATCAGCGGCGATAGCGTCCGACGCAATAGAGTTAAAGGAGCTGTATGCAGCCTGTTCTCTTACAGTTTTAGCAAAGATATTCACATCTGAACCTGTGTTGCCAGAGCCTTAACCTGCAGATAGAGACACATACACGTTTTTCTCATTCTCAGTACATGGGCAGGCCTCAAGTGAAAGCTCAGAACCTCCAGAATTCACTCACTGAGCTGCAGAGGCTGCACTAGCACTGATCATGATTGGTTACCACCCAGCTCAGCCAGAGTCAGGGAGGTACAGCAAGAGAGGAGCCACAGAAGCCAGAAGTCATCCAGATCCAGAGCTTTAGAATCACCAATCAGTGGCAAAAGCTCAGCAGATTTACCACAAAAAAAAAAAAAAAAAAAAGATTTAATACACATACTACAAAAGGAGAATTGCAGGGCATGACCATAACAGTTGGCTGCAGGTGCTGGGGTTTAGGTAGTGACCATTCAGATCAGAGAGAGGCATTTTAGGTTTAAACCAACTGGATTTCAGAATTGGAACTGGCAACACAAAAGAGAGACTTGTGTGAGGCTCATTCTGCTTTTTCTTGAGACCCAAAACACAAAATTATAACATAAACTACTCGGCCATCATGTCCAAAGCTTTTGTAATTAAGAATAAATCTGCATTAGAGTTGTTATCAGTAAAGGTTATATTTGATTTGAACTTTGTATTTGGGAACACAGATCATCAAAATCTTGCATATGTTTCCTTCAATAAATAAAAAGTTAAACTGCAGTCAGTGTTCGAAGACTGAAGAATGATAGAGGTTAGATTGTTGTCGCACATAAAAGTAGGATATTGAAGAGGGGGATGGGACATAGAGGAGGAGCCCAGTCTTAACTTCCCTGATCTCAAAAGCCTCCTCTTCTATCAGGGTCTGACTCTCCGGGGGGGGGACAGGCCTGGAACATGTCCCCAGAGACGAGTCCTCTCCAGGGGGGCATGTGAGACAGATACCCAGCCTCCTCTGGTCCTCCCGGGTCAGTGAGCGCCTCATCTCACACTGCGCTCCACCCTCAGCTCACCTACTGCAGCCGGGATCCAGTCACAGGTCAGCGTCACTTTTTGTCGATGGGAGCCGATATTCTCCAGATCAGCAGCACTGGTACCAACTGAACTTCGATGAGATTCGAACCGGCAACCCAGTTGATCAGCAATCCATAACACTCTATTAACACGTGAACTTCTATCATTCTAATTATTAATGCTCTGCTCTAGCCACACTGTTTGGTCACAAAACAACTTTGACTTAACCTTTTTACTTTGACACTACAGTTTCCACTATTGTCATATCAGCATTTGGACATTTAACTGAACTTTTACTAAATAAATACGTTGAAATACTGTAAAATGCATGTCTTTGCTTTAAGATAATCAGTATAACAAGTTTGTTACTTGTGAAATCCTCACCTTCCTGTTGTCTCACCTCCCTCTTCCCTCCTCTCCCCATTCCTCCTCTCTCCTACTGTCTTCTCTACCCCTCCTCTCTCCTCTTGTCCTCTCTCCTTTCCTCCTCCTGTCTCCTCTTCTCTTCCTCACTGCTCCTGTCTCTGCTCCCCCTCTTCCTGCCCCTTCTACCTCTCCACCTCCTCTCTTCTCCTGTCTCCCCTCCTCTCTCCTTCTTCCCTCTCCTCTCCCCTTTCTTGTATCCCCATCCCTGCTGTCTCCTCTTCTCCTCCTTTCTGCTCCTGTCTCCACCCCCCCTCTTCTTGTCTCCTCTCCCTCTCCACCTGTCTTCTGTTCTTCTGTTTTCTCTCCCCCTCCTCTCTCCTCCTGTTTCCGCTCCCCCTCCTCTTTTCTCCTGTCTTCTCTCCACCTACTCTCTTCTCTTGTCTCCCCTTCCCTCTTTCTTGTCTCCCCATCCCTCCTGTCTCCTCTTCTCCTCCTCTTTGCTCCTGTCTCTGCTCCCCCTCCTCTTTTCTCCTGTCTTCTCCCCACCTCTGCTCTCCTCTTGTCTCCCCTCCCTTTTTTCTTGTCCTCCCATCCCTGCTGTCTCCTCTTCTCCTCCTGTCTCCACTCCCTCTCCTTTCTTCTCCCGTCTTCCCTCCACCTCCTCTCTCCTCTTGTCTCCCCTCCCTCTCCTCTCTTCTCCTCTCCTCTCTCTGTCTTAAATCTCCCATTATCAGCGCCGGGCCCTTATCCGGCTTGTTGTCTCTCAGATAGTGCACTGATACGGTGGCCTCCGAGGACCATAAATCATGTTGTGGGTAATTAGTGTCTTCAGACGCATGAGGCCTACTGCAGAAGCTGTGATGTTTCCTCCTGGTGTCATGGAGTGATGGAAACCAGAGCTGCAGACAACAGAGGAGAGGAGGAGAGAGGTGAGAGGAGGAGAGAGAGGTGAGAGGAAGAGAGAGCGAGGAGGAGAGGTGAGAAGATGGGGAGGAGAGGTAAGGAGAAAGAGGGAGGAAAGAGAGGAGAAGAGGGGACAAGAGGGACAGGAGAGAGAGGAGGAGAGAGGAGGAGAGAGAGGATGAGGAGGCGAGAGGAGGAGGAGGGGAGGGGAGGAGACGTGAGAGAGGAGGAGAGGACGGGGAGGAGAGGTGAGGAGAGAGAGGGTAAGAAAGAGGAGAAGAGGGATGTGAGAGGTGAGGAGAGAGGAGTGAGAGGTGAGAGGAGGAGACAGCGAGGAGGAGAGGTGAGAAATGGTGAGGAAAGGTGAGGAGAAAGAGGGAAAGAGAGAGGAGAAGAGGGACAAGAGGTGAGGAGAGAGGAGGAAAGAGAGATGAGAGGAGGAGAGGACAGGGAGGAGACATGAGAGAAGGAGAGGACGGGGAGGAGAGGTGAGGAGAGAGAGGGAAAGAGAGAGAGAGAAGAGGGACAAGAGGTGAGAGGAGAGGAGGAGGAAAGAGAGATGAGAGGAGGAGAGGAGGACAGGGAGGAGACATGAGAGAAGGAGAGGACGGGGAGGAGAGGTGAGGAGAGAGAGGGTAAGAGAGAGGAGAAAAGGGACAAGAGGTAAGGAGAGAGGAGGAGGGAGGAGAAGAGAGGAGGAAAGAGCGATGAGAGGAGGAGAGGACAGGGAGGAGACGTGAGAGAAGGAGAGGACGGGGAGGAGAGGTGAGGAGAGAGAGGGTAAGAGAGAGAAGAGGGATGAGAGGTGAGGAGAGAGGAGGAAAGAGAGATGAGAGGAGGAGAGGACAGGGAGGAGACATGAGAGAAGGAGACAGCGAGGAGGAGAGGTGAGAAATGGTGAGGAGAGGTGAGGAGAAAGAGGGAAAGAGAGAGGAGAAGAGGGACAAGAGGTGAGGAGAGAGGAGGAAAAAGAGAGATGAGAGGAGGAGAGGACAGGGAGGAGACATGAGAGAAGGAGAGGACGGGGAGGAGAGGTGAGGAGAGAGAGGGTAAGAGAGAGGAGAAGAGGGACAAGAGGTGAGGAGAGAGGAGGAAAGAGAGATGAGAGGAGGAGAGGACAGGGAGGAGACGGGAGAGAAGGAGAGGACGGGGAGGAGAGGTGAGGAGAGAGAGGGTAAGAGAGAGGAGAAAAGGGATGAGAGGTGAGGAGGAGAGGATGGGGAGGAGAGGTAAGGAGAAAGAGGGGAAGAGAGAGGAGGAGGAGGAAGAGAGGGAACAGAAAGAGATGAGATGAGGAGAGGATGGGAAGGAGAGAGAGAGATGATCGGAGGAAAGGGCGGGGAAGAGAGGTGAGGAGAGAGAGGGTAAGAGAGAGGAGAAAAGGGATGAGAGGTGAGGAGAGAGGAGGTGAAAGAGGGGAGTGGAGGAGACAGAGAGGGACAGACAAGAGCGAGAGAAGGACGGGAGAGCGAGAAAGAAGGAAAGGTGAGTGGACAAGAGGAGAGAGAAAGGAGGAGAAGCAGTAGAGAGAGAGAAGGAGAAAGAAAGGAATAGAAAAGAAGAACAATAGAGGAGAGGGAAGGAGTAGAGAGAGAGGAGCAGAAGTCCCTCACCTTCAGAGTGAATCATTCCCAGGAGAGATCACTAAATTACCCAAACACGCATGGAAAACACCTTCAGGACTGTTTTTGTGACGCAGGAACAACGTTATAACACGGCCGAACGCTCCAACGAGTCACTTTTCGCTTTTATTTAAAAAACCTTGGAGCTGCGAGTGGGGTCAGCTCTCCACAGATCTGACCTGTGACTTGTCAGTTGTTTGAACCTGTCAGCAATGGCCGATCCTCCATCAGAAAAGTGACACAGTGCGGCTTTTAATATGTCCTCGTAGTCCAGTGTGATCCGGCGTAAGCTTTATTGCCGTACCGGGCTATTATCCGGCTCCTGATCTGCGGCGCGGGGGTCAGCAGATGTCGGAGGCAGATGTGAACACAACAGCTGGCTTAGGATAACCAGGGATAAACATGGAGGCCTGAGCTGCATTTAACAAATCGAATGTAATGTTAGACGCCCAATATGAGCCGCGAGAGCCAGATGCCCTCCGTGTGTCTGCCTGGGGTCTCACTCTGTGTAAAAGCTGTTAACCCTGTAGCTTAGATCAGGGGCTATATCGTGGTTCACCTTTCGTGGTCTCGCTGTTTCGCAGATTTTTTTGTGCAATTTTACATGTTTTTTTTTACACGTACATTGTGTTCTGCGTGCAATTTTAGAACTGTAGCCATTGTTCTTCGTCCTGATTGGCTGAGTGCTGTAGACCATTGTGTTTTTGGCGTCCCTGATTGGCTGATTGAACTGGTAGACCATTGTGGTTTTCTCCTGATTGGCTTGGACTGTATACCATTGTGTTCTGCGTCCTGATTGGCATGTTTTTTTTTACACGTACATTGTGTTCTGCGTCCTGATTGGCTGAGGGACTGTAGACCATTGTCCATCCATCTCCTCCGTGTCTCCTGTACAGTACAGAATGTGTTCAGACAAATTTACATGAATGTTGGATCTCAGTGTGACTCTTAAGTGCTGTATGTTTGCAAGTTTTCTCCCCGACAAAACCCACAATGTCGATGAAACATTCTGCACCGACAAAGGCGCCTACGAAGGTTTGAACTTTGAGAGAGTTTAAGCGAGAAGAATGTGCGAAAATGTTAATGCCTGTGTGAGAAAAGTGTATAAAGTGTGCGGTGAGGGGTTTTACAGCCGCAAAACATGTATAATAATTGTAAAAAATAAAGCTGATACGTCGCGGATTTCGCCTACTGCGGGTTATTTTTAGAACGTAACCCCCACGATAAACGAGGGACCACTGTATCACCAGTTAGACCTCTTCTTGTCTCAAAGTTTACATATATACATTAACATTAATATATCGCAAATCTAATCCCCATTGCTGTGCTTGTCCGAAAACTTGCCTTTATATATATATTCCAAAATTGTGTTGTAAATTATGAGAAATACACTCCGACAACACATTCGTACTATGTGGCAATGTGGGTGAAGTGTCTTGCCTAAGGACACAATGACAGTGGCAGTCGTATATATATATATGTATGTATGTATATAAAATAAGCTGGAGGATCTAGTGCTTAATTCGCAGCAGACTGAACCACAGACATCTACACAGTCCAAATGTACTGAAAATACAATAAATAGTACTAAATCGCATCCATTTTAACTTATTCAAAGCCGCACTGTGTAACCTTTCTGATGCTGTGTCTGTCACCTGCTTGTCTCCGTGGAGATGTCATTACTTTGCCTGTAATGTTACACAGTATGGCATCAATTCCCCAGCATCATTTCACTACAGGTTTTTATTGCTCAAACATACCTCGAAAAACACCGGCTTGGCAGCATCGGCGGCTCGTCTCCGCGGAAAAAGCCAAGTCCAATGCTGTACTGTGAAATATTTTAGGCAAAGCAGTAACATCTCCATGGAGACTAGCGTACAGAGTAAGAACAGTGTTGGCGGGCTAGGCAAGCAGTTGTTGATTTAGCTTCTTGTCACAAAGGAGTGTACTCATCACGTTTTCTCCGCATACATCAAGAGTAACAAACTAACGCAACGCAGGAGGTGCACGCAGCTGCGAGGGGTGGGACAGGGGCTGGGGGTCGACTAACGGAGCCAAGGCCGAGGTCAGGGTGGAACAGGCGAGCCCCTCCGTGCTCGCCAACGGACTGGACTGGACTGCCAAACAACCAAAAGCAACCGAAACCCCTAAGAGCGCCTTGTTACGTTTAAGACAACTCCAAGTGCACTAAACGACCAAATTCAACCAAATTCAACTCCAAATTTCCCACAATCCACCTTGAAAAGTAGTGGGTATCAGTAGACTGGACCACAATGCATCGCGAGAGTCGGGGGGAAAAAAAAACACAGACAGAAGCACTGGTTTATCGCACTGTTCATACTAATTATGAATAAACTACGATTAAATAAACCGAGGAACAGCTATTGTCTCTAGTTTAAGCCTTACGACCCAATTCAACCTGTAATGGCCGCCTATTGTTCTCTTTGTTCCTGTTTGTTTTGGGTCCACCAGTAATCTGACCAGAACTGAAGAAGCGGCTTGGACGAGCAGCGAAACGTCTTCACTCCTACAACGATTTGTCCAGTTGACAGATTTAAATTTCGTCTTTTGCTAGAGTTAGTCTTTGCTCGAGCTGTTCACAGAGACAAAAATGTAAAGAATCTAGTCTGTTTCCGTGAGATCCAGCTTGATAAAAACTTGTACGGTTATTATTAGTCCGTAAATACTTGTGTGCCAGTACAATCCGCAATGGGGTCTAAAATTTGACAGAGGGGCCGGGCCAGGATATATGTATGTATATATAGCATTAGATATTTGGCCTGTAACATGTAGCAAAGCCTGAATATTCAAGGCTCACTGTACAAATTGTTTTCCAAATGGATTAATTAAGTTAATAATTTATTAAGTTTCAATTAAACACAGCCGAAAAACCCTGAACCCCTTAACTATTTTAATATCATCCGGTCACGTTCGGCGGGCCGGATTAATAAGGTCAAAGGGCCGTGTGTGGTCCCCGGGCCGCAGTTTGCCCATGTCTGGGTTAGGAACTAAGGTGGATATTTAGACACAGCCCAGAGCTACAGCGGGTCACAGAACCCAATAGTGCAAACAAGGGGCTATGAGGCGTTCAGGGGTGACTAGTAATGTAGGCAAATACAGTAGTCCCTCGTTTATCGCGCAATAGGCGAAATATCAGCTTTATTTTTTACAATTATTATATGTTTTGCGGCTGTACCCCTCACCACACACTTTATACACTTTTCTCTCACAGGCATTAACATTTTCTCACATTTCTCTCTTGTTTAAACTCTCTCAAAGTTCAAACCTTTGTAGAGAAAACTTTCAAAGACACAGCACTTTAGAGTCACACTGCGATTGAACATTAATGTAAATTTGTCTGAACACATTCTGTACTGTACAAGAGACACGGTACAGAGGAGACTGATGGTCAATGGTCTACAGTCCCTCAGCCAATCAGGACGCAGAACATAATGCATGTTCATACGCTGTAAAAAAGCATGTAAGATTGCACTAAAAATCCATGAAACAGCAAAGCCGCGAAAGGTGAACCGCGATATAGTGAACTGTATGTCAATTTTTTTTCAAAAACGTATAATTTTCTTTTTAATTTTTATGCATTTTTATACTGATTAACGCTGAACCAAGACAAGAATCAGCACAGAAGCAGAGCAGACGACATGAGTGAGAGATTTGCACACACACACACACACACACACACACAAAAACAAATTTAGCATCATAATAAGTTTTTAAATTATTATTATTGTAGTGCAGCATTTTATTTTGATTATGCAATTGTGAATTTCAAAGGAGAAACCATAGCTTGCGGACTAAGGGAGTGTGACGTCACCCACAGCGTTCAGCTCCAGTCAAATGAATCTCGTCGAGGCTCGAGCGGTTATAGCGGTGACTTTGGAGCCAAGTTCCATATTTGGAATTCTGACCGCGAGTATCATAGCAACCAAAGAGCCAATCCGGTGCAAAGCTGTTTGTTTTTCAATGTAATGTGAATTGGAGTCAATTAAGCTAGCGGTTTAGCTATGTCTATCTATATATACGGTCTATGGGGTAAACACACTCCCACTCTCAGTTTGAACCAGTTTAAACACATCTGAGCTTTGAACATTTGAATGGATTTTTGAAAGGAACGGATCCAAAAGATTCGTATTCTCATAAAGGAGCCGAAAGTCCCATCACTAATTTCCTCTCAAATAAACACACTGAGCTGGTGTAGTTTTTATTTTCACTTTAAACGCCTTGTGACTGTGTTTTCCCATATATTTAAGCACATTTTGTCTTGCTCCGGTACAGATGTATTGTATAAGCAGCTCTTGAGGTCAAAATAAGTCTGCGGTGTACTGTCTGCATTTGATTGCCCGATGTCCGACCTTAGCAGGATCACAAATCTACACGGAGCGAAGGAAAACTGGTTTTAGACTTTATGCCCCTCATTTATGGAACACTCTCATAAAGCAAAAACTCAAACTAAACAGTGAAAAACCTTAAGTGAATGGAAACACACTGTATCTATCACCTGTTCAGAGCGTTGTAATTGTTCTAACTGAAGCCTGTGCACCATAAGTTCAGTATATATTTAAATGTACCTTTTTTATATACTGCTTTTCCATGTTGAAGGCACACATTCACACACATGACAGCAACAGTATTCATCTGTGGGAGCTGGAATCACACCGCCAACCTGTGGATCGGTAAACCGCTCTACCAGTGATGTCTATGTCGAGAGCGGGATTCGAACCGGCAACCTTCAGATCAGTGGACAAACACTGCAGCGACTGAGCTACCAGTGCTAATGCTAGTTGTTGTTCAGTTGTTGCTAGCTTTACCATGATGGCAAAACTCCACTCTGACCGCTGAAAGTTGTGAAAAGCGCTTTCAAACTCATCGTGGTGAATAACTCGGGTGCTCTGAGTGAATAAGGTGAGTGAGGAATAACTTTGGACCACTGCAAACCGTTTAAAATTAACTACTTCTGTTTTTCACGTTTTTTCACGTTAAGACAGTAAAAATCAGCGAATTTAACACAGCGACCCCGAACAATGAAAAAGCATGTGTGAGTCCACAGTGGAGGTGATGTGCATGTATTATCTCAAATTTACCCATCTGTTTCTTACTTCCTGTGTAGTTGAATGCCTCTCCTACTCTTCATACATCACACATTTATCCAGATGTGTTATTTGTCCAGTTGACAGATTTAAACTTCAGGTTTTACGACGGCTTAGACCTGGACGACTGAGGTATTACACAGACGGAGTGAGTAGCTGTGAGGCGGGGCCGAGGTGGGGCCGAGGTGGGGCCGAGGTGGGGCCGAGGTGGGGCCGAGGTGGGACGAGGGACCAGGCCGGGCCCGTGTCAGCAGTGGATGAAGTACTCAATTTTGTACAGATACAGAGGTAAAACGTTACTCGAGTAAAAGTATCACATGAAAATTCTACTTAAGTAAAAGTATTTAAGTCCTTGTTTAAGAATGTACTTTAGGAGTATAAAGTAAAAAGTGTTAAATGCAGTGATATTGATTTTTAAAAAAGTATACATATTCTCGTCAAAAGTTGCAATACAAATCAATTTCTTATTTTTTCTTATGAATTTTGTGTAATTATATTTATTTGACCAAAGCCAAAGATTGAACTTGAAAATTTTAATCAGGATGTTTCCACGAAACATGGTCAAAATAACTTCTCAAATCGTACAAAAAGTACTTTTTACTTTTCAGTTTCAAAATGTAGTGAAGTAGAAAGTACAGATACTGCTCTCAAATGTAGTGAAGTTAAAGTTTAAAATATCCACTGTAAAATGTACTTAAGTAGAGTGCAGATACCGAAAAATCCTACTCAAGTACAGCTTTTACTTCGTTACCTTCCACCGCCTGTCCCAGACCCGGCCCGGCGCCTCGCTCTCGCCGCCGCCCGGGACGCTCTGGAGGTGCCCACCCATCGATCAGTGATGTTAATCTTCAGAGGATATGGACAGAGAGAGAGGTCCTACCAAGGACAGCACTATAAAACGCTCGTATCGATCAGAGCCGCGTCGATCAATCGTTCCCAAGACGCTAACAAGATGTAGGTCTGCGTGAACAAAGGCCACGCCAAATCGGCCTTTTCATGTTCCATATCCCAAACATGCGTGTTCTGACTTTGCGTGCTGTGTTACCATGGCGATGTCATTGATATTTTTATGCGAATGGTACGGTCAGACGGCGTCATCGGAGCTTTGACGTGACGCACGGGGCTGATGAAGTTTAGCTTTGGGCTGACTTCCAAATCTATCCAAATAAGTGCCCCACGAGTTTTTATTTTACGCTCATCTGTGGGCTACAAAAAAAGTATGTTTCTTTTAATTCAATTGTATTATTTATTCATTTAGCTTGGGATCGTGAGCTCGCCTTGGTCAGAACTGCCTTAGTTTTGGTTCGATGGTGTTTGAAACCTCACTGCCGAGAGGAAATCCACCCAGACACGAGGAGAACATGCATGATCCTCACCGAGAGTTGAACCCGTTACCTTCTCGTGACGTTGCAGTGCTCCACGCTCAGGGGGGGGGGGCAGCGGCTCAGTTGGCAGAGCGTTGGTTGTTCGTTCAAGTCCCACTCCCGGCGTAAACATCTTATCGTTAGCAGAATGGTCAGATCTACAGATTGTCCAGCTGC
This sequence comes from Periophthalmus modestus, assembly GCA_019594935.1. Lineage (NCBI taxonomy): Eukaryota > Metazoa > Chordata > Actinopteri > Gobiiformes > Gobiidae > Periophthalmus > Periophthalmus modestus. The sequence goes on along the minus strand of JAIEZT010000068.1, from coordinate 23,732,409 downwards.
AAGTTCACGATCTTTAGTTAGTGCCAACAATGGGCAGGGGTCCCGAAAGCACACACCAGTGTTCGAGTCCCGGGATGCAAACTATGAAAAAACACATGTGATTCCATTCTCGACAGGATGTACACGCAGTATTTCATTTTTACCCATCTGTTTCTTACTTACCGCGCAGTTGAATGCCTCTCCCGCTCTTCATACAGTGTCCATCGCAGACGTCTATGTAGATCCATCTAAATAGAAAATCAAATCAGGGTTAATTAGAGGCACTTCTCGCAGATCAAAGCGAGGTTGCTGGTGCGATTCCAGCTGTCACGTGTGGATGCTGCTGTTGCGCCCTTGAGCAAGACTCTGTGTACACTGGTGTATGAATGTGTGTGAGTGAGTGAGTGGTTCCTTGATATAAAATGAGAGCTCAATGGAGGAAGGAAATGGGTTTTTTTCAGCTCCATGTTAAAAAAAAAAAAAAAAAAATTCCATTTGAATATTGTCCTAATGAATTAAAAGTAGACACTGTGTGAAAGGAGGATGTTTAAAGATCCTATATTACACTACAAGGATTTTTGTGAGTTTTAAACCATGTTATAATGTTAGTACCTCAGAAGTTGTGTTTTTTTTCATTCACACATGTTTGAGTAACCCTCTATTAACCGTCTGTTCCACCTTGTGATGTCATGAAGTGGTAGTTTTCAAGTTAACAGCTACGTTTTACCTTTAGTTCAGTAAAGATCGTGAACTCCAGCGCTGAAATCATCCAAATGATTCAAGTGAAGCGCATGGAGTTTAAAAACACAGCGGAGCACTTCCTGTAATACCACATGATGACATCACAAGGTGGAACTTCTCGTCTTTTCTGTCTGAAAGAAAAGCTTAAAATCTGCAGGGTTTGTGCGTTAAACATGTGTGAATGAAACACAACAACACAACTCCAGGTCTGTTTTTGATGAGGAAACGACATTATAACATCAGAAAATGGAGCAACACGGGTCGTTTAAAAGTGAATAGTGCAGGTTTGTGGAGCCAATCCCAAAAACTAATAATAGATTTCAACATTTGCGGATCATACGTGGGGATATTTCTTCCTAAAACAAAAATATGACTTCAGATTGGTGAGCGTGAACCTTGCTGTGTAGTATTTTAAGGACAGCAGTGAGGATATAGACTCTGTGTTCTGGGCACTGTGACATACTGGCAAAATGACAAGCTTGACTCAACCTATTACACGAACATTTTTCTTAGTTTCCGCTGCGTTTTCCGGTCTGTACGAAGAACAAAATTTTAGTCAGCCACCATCTATATCATATGACAATTGACATGTTGTGTGTGATCAATTATAGAAGCCATTTTTGTGTAATATTCTCAAATGGGAGCAGGCATCTGTTGACAACACATCAGAGGCATTATGCACATTCCTGCGCACGCCACGTCATTGGCCCGTTGCCCTGTCAATCAATTTTCTCAGCCCCGCCTCCTCCGCACGTCTCTCAAATCTGATTGGCTGCGCTGTTCACTCTTCGGGAGGCTCCGCGGCCAATGGGAGCGCAGGGGGCGGGGCCTGACGGGTGGATCGGACTCTCGCGCCTTCAGTGGCAGAATCCCCGAGAGCGAGTGCACACGGCGGACACGAGAGCACCGCGACCGACCGACCAACCGACGGCTCTCCGCACGGACATAACGGTTTCTTTTTGGCTCCTCTCCGCGCGCGCCACGAGAACTAATCCCCCCGGCTTGATTTTTTAAGGTTTTAACAGATTCTTCTACTCACGAGGAGGAGGGAAACGTGGGATTTGAGATTTTAAGTTTTTTTTTTCTCTTTTTTTTTTTTTTACGTTTTTGTTCTCCTTTTACCCCGAAAGAGGATTCTGTGCGGTGCGTTTCAGCGGTGGTTTGTGTTTCGCTCTCGCCGCAAACATGATGGTCGGAGAGGTGGAAGTGAAGGAGCGACCGAGGCCGAGTCCCGACTATTTGATGCAGTTGTTAAATGAGAAGAAGCTCATGACCAGCCTGCCAAACCTCTGCGGCATCTTCACACACCTGGAGCGGCTCCTGGATGAAGGTAAGACGCGGCGCTCTGGAGCCGAGGGGCCGGGGGAGCAGAGAAGAGGGACCGGGGAGAGAGGAGAGGGGACCGGGGACAGAGAGCTGAAGGACTCGGGGAAGCGTGACTGAAGCGCAGGGTTTGGGGCTCCTCGCTAAACCCCACACGGTCACACACAGCGACGCTTTGTCCAAAACGCTGACCAAGCCGCGGGTTGAGAGCAGAATATGAGAGCGCGGGGCTTCTGGAGCAGAACAAGTCGAGTTTGTTTGTTTACTAACCCTCCTGCTCTGAGACTCTCTGCTCCACAGTCATGAGGCTAACCCTCAAGTTAGTTGGTTCACTCTCGACTTGTGGAGACAAGTCCAAAACTTTGTTTTTCTTCTCCTAAACGCGGGGAATCTGCGTGTGTGTTGGCGTTAGCACTAAAAGGACTAGTTTGACTAGTTTGGAGCGGGCCCGTGCGTAAAGAGGGCTGTTTGGAGCGCGCTTGTGACGGGGCCTGGCTGCACATGTTGGAGCAGCGCTGTAGCTCGGGTTAGCCACATTTGAGGCTAGCGACTCCGGGGTTTTTCTCAACTCAAGAGGAGCCCGAGCGCAGCCTCCTCTGCGGCTGTGTGCGCAGGAGACGGCGCAGAATGTGACATGTTTGTGCAAATGTGGCGTTATGCGCGTCACAGGAGCACTCACGGACAGTTGTTTTTACACGGGGGGAGACTGCTGCCCAGGGCCGAGCTCAGAGCGGAGGAATGTGTCTGCTTGTTGCCCAAACAATGGCCCGCGCGCAGCTGAAGGGAGGAGGAGGCGGCGGCTACAACCGGACAACTTTTCCTCGTGACGGGCTCGCTGCGGTGACACGGCGGTGCTCGGTGCCACATCAGCGGCTTTCACGGGGATATTGTGCAGTAGTGGCACATGCCACAGTGTCCTGCTGCAGTCGTCGTGTGTGCCCGTGTAGCAGCGCGCACAACCAAAACTGCGTCGCCTTTTTGTGTGTCCAGACGGGATGTGTGCGCTACGTCAGCGCTGAGCCGAGCTGCTGTGGGCGCAGATAAAGACGCTCTCGTGTCCCTTTCTGTTGGTGGCATCCATGGCATAAGCCGGGCTAAGCGGAGGGTTGAACCCGGGCTTTATGTAACGGAGCGGGGGACACTAGAGAGCGCCACTGCCCCCTGCGCACTGTCCCCGTGCGCCACAGCCCCCTGCGCACTGTCCCCGTGCGCCACAGCCCCCCGCGCACTGTCCCCGTGCGCCACTGTCCCCTGCGCACTGTCCCTGTGAGTGTGAGTGACAGCACAGTGACAGGCTGCATTCATGTCATCATGTTCAGGCATTCCACAGAGTCCATCTTTAATAGCAGTGGGTTAAATATGAGGTGAAGGACAAGACTCTTCAAATGGACATGTTTTGACCTGGTTTATGATTAAAATCCAGTAGAATATTATTGGACCTAAGCATCAAAAACCAGCACAAAGTTCAGCGTCTTCTGTCAACAAAGACAAACCAAAGTTTAATATTTCCCCACTTTAATGTTGACAAGTAACATGCTGTTTTTCTAATCATATACACTTTTTAGTTGTCAATCCACACAAATAGTTTGTAAACGTGTAAAAACCTCACACACAACAGCACTGAGCTGAGCATGTGAGGATCTGCATCTGGACTTTTCTCTCTAAAACAATATGTCACACGTACAGTCATCTTGACCCATGGCCTCTATTTAAAAATGTGACATTTAAATTGTGGGAGGCGACACACTTGAGCAGTTGTGAGTGTGTGGCGTGATGAACCAGGCCGGCTCTGTGTGACGGCGAGGAGCAGCACCAGTCAGTCTGCAGTAGCTCAACCGGTCGGTGAAGATTCCCTTCTCTCTTTGAGCTGATAAACGGCACACTTAGCAAATATAGCCGAGTATTGTTCACCGGAGTCTGCGCTATGCAAACAATAATCCAAGATACTACAGCAGGCTTTGGTCAATACTTCTGGAGCTCAGTGGCGGTTGTTATCTTAAAAATGCGCTCGCTGAATAGATTCCACTACTGCTTTATTTACGAATTTAAACAATGTTAAAGATTTTTATATAAAACTTGTTGGGTTAATTCATCACAACTAACTGATTTTAGAAGTACAATACAAAACTTTATAATTAGCGGCGTGTTTTTGACTGCTTATACAAAATATCTGTACTGGGGTCAGGTACATAGGTACAAAGCCTTTTTAATAAATAGCCAACGAATTAACACTGAATTAACCCCTTTCAAGAATTAGCAACTGTTACCTAGCCTGATATAAAGTGTTACAAGCCTAAAGATTTTAATACATATTTTTTTCTTTGATAAATACATCACAGCTTGGCTATTTTACCAGTGAATATTTCAATTTGTTTTAAAATAAGTTAATTTAGAGGTAGATTATAACTCCAGCGACGCGTGCCAGAGAACACACTGCACAAATCCCACATTCTTAATTAAATTCTTTTTTTAATTTCATTTAATTTCGACTGTTGCAACAATAGAAGCACTGTCAGAGTAACAAAGGCTAATTTATTTTGCATTATTGAATATTTTATGGAAGTAGCAGATTTGATATCATATGCGCTTATAGTTAAAAACACATTTTCAGTCAAATTTACATTATAAAATCACTATCCATACTATTCTATACATACTGTACTATTTTATACACCGTCTATTATATTTATATATGATCAGGGAATAATGTGAGTCTCTGTAACGTTCGGGTTTCAAGTCTATGATTGTAAAAAGCAAAATAAGATGTTAATCGCTGCTAAAACTAGTATCAAAACCAGATAATCATTTGAGCAGGTATCGATACTACAACAATCACACTCACAGGGCACAAATGAATCTTTCCCGAGTATCTTTAGAATGATCTGGAGCTGTATCAGAACAAGTATAAGACACATACTGATGAATAATCTGAGTTTTTGTAACATTCGGGCAGCTTTCGGAGGCACCAGTTGCGCGCTCTGAGCCAGCGTCCGGGGCGTAGTACATCTGCTCGCTCCATTTGGATCCATAGGGGTGTTTTTGTTTTGCAGCCCGGCACGGAGTCAGGAAGCCGGTTTGTTTTTTTTCTTCTCCTCCTCCTCCCACCCCGTGTCCTCCTCTCCCTTTTACCGTAAGCACCCCCCAAATTCACACCACAGCGAAACACCAAAGACGCTACAATGTGATTTTTAGTATTTGTTTGCACAGAGATCCGCAGTAGTTTGCCGTCTGCTCGCTCGTAGTAGTCCCGTTTGTTTTGTGTTCGGGGGTATATTTGCGAGAGGGGATTCGCAGAGAAGCAAGTGACAAACAAGAATCGTCTACCTCCTCGGAAATGATTCGAGCAAAATGCGTAATTGCTTATTTCTCTGACAAATCCGGCGGGTTTGATTAGAGTTGTGATTTTGTAGTTGGAAAAGTCAGTGTCGAGTTTGTATTAAGATTTGGCAGGAGACTGAAATCTCAACAGCTAAACTAATCCAAGAATCCCATGCATTACAGAATGTGTTTGTGGAGGTGTAAACTACAGGGTTAGCAGCTTTTGCAACGAATAAGACCCCACAGAGACCCAGGGAGGGCATCTGACACACACAGGGAGGGGACGTGTTTGTAGAGGTTTAGACTACTAGCAGGTTAGCAGCTTTTACAACGAATGAGACCCCAAGAGACACAGGGAGGGCATCTGACACACAAAGACATGTTTGTAGAGGTTTAAACTACAGGGTTAGCAGCTTTTACAACGAATACACCCCACAGAGACACAAATAGACCCACACAGAGACAGAGGGAACTACAGGGCATCACCCCCACATAAGACCCCACAGGACCTAGGGAGGGCATCTGTTTTGTAGAGGTGTAAACTACAGGGTTAGCAGCTTTTACACTGAATAAGACCCCACAGAGTCACAGGGAGGGCATCTGACACACAAGGGCGTGTTTGTAGAGGTTTAGACTACAGGGTTAGCAGCTTTTACACCGAATAAGACCCCACAGAGACCCAGGGAGGGCATCTGACACACAAAGACATGTTTGTAGAGGTGTAAACTACAGGGTTAGCAGCTTTTACACCGAATAAGACCCCACAGAGACACAGGGAGGGCATCTGGTCTGCTCCAGGTCTACATTACAGGGTTAGTAGGTTCTATGCATAATAAGACACTGTGGAGACACAGGCACTTTTAGTCATCCACAGAGGGCCTTATATTATCCAAATAACCTCATCCTCCGTCATTTGCTACTTTGCGATCACAATTATAGGTCCAATCAATTAAAAAAAATGATGTAATCCGGGGAAATATAAAAAAAAAAAAAAGAAAAAAAAAATCAATTATCTGGGGGCTTGTTTTGCTATCCCTCTAAAGTCGGGGGAAAGCTATTTCTGTAATTTACTAGCAAGGCAAGGAAAGTTTATTTGTACAGCAGCATTCGTACACAAAGTAATTCAAAGTGCTTTACAGAATAAGAAAGACGTTAAAATCACAATACAACAAATCAAAACATAAATAAGCATCGTAAAATTAACATGAAAAGACGCGAGTGCAGAATAAACCCCTTTTAGTCATACTGTGGCGATAAAACACTGATCACAAAACGGTTCTGTATCCATAGTCACTTTATTTTAGGTTACATTCATAAAAGGCGCACTATGTAACCTTCCTGTTGGTCTCCATGGTGATGATGTTGCTATACCTGTGAGTGTTTCACATATATTCAACATATTTTACACATTTATTCAATTCAAGATGTGCTGAATTGTTCAAAAATACCTCGGTGAACATGCATTCTTCTCATGCGCGGGCTCGCCTCTCGGTAGATCTGACCCGTAACCTTTAACAACCACTAGCTGCTAATTAGCAAACATGTACCTGGTTAATTCGACGTCAGTTAGTATTCTGACCTTGTTCATGTCGTCTTCTGCGTAACCGTAGGGAGGTTGTCACGGTGAAGCTAACAACAGCTAGCATCGTGCACTTCCTGATCATCGGACAATAAAACACTTTTTAATTGGATACGGAGAGTACACAGCGGACTTATTTTGACCTCAAGAGCTGCTTATAACATGTATCTGTACTGGGGTCAAATACATAAGTAACTAACAGTGAATTAACTACTTTAAAGAAGACAAATTAGCAACTAGTTAGCGAGGTTAAAAAGTGTAGCCTTAGTATAAAGCGTTACTTAATTCAATTTTAACCTGGAGCCAGTCGTTACTTTAAAATTCAAAGGTGGGTAGTACTCAGCTGCATTTACTCAAGTAACTTTGAAAAGAAATTGTACTTTTCTAACAACATACTTTTACCCCTACTTATGTAATATTTTTATTGAAGTAACAGTACTCTTTAGATACGGTTCAGTTTGTCTCGTTTTTGTGTAAACTCTTTGGCAGTACCAGATTTTGTGCATCATTTAATCTTTTGTCCTTCAAGTTACATCAACTTCAAGTAATTTTTGCTTCCCGACAGATACTCCTAGTTACTCTTCTACTTGAGCAATATTATTTTGAAGTAACACTACTCTTAGGTCTGATCAGATTTCACATTTTGCACTATGTCACGCCTTAGCCGCTAACCCGCCTTAGCCGCTAACCCGCCTTAGCCGCTCCAAATGACACTTATCGAGCACAGCTGAAATATCTTTACAACAAGTTTATTTGCGTTTCCACGACGACAGCCCATACTTCACCCGGTCGCTAAATACTACGAGTGAGCGTGATGTAATCTACCCGCTGCGCCTCGCCCGTGTCTCCGGAGCCGCTCAGGGGAGGCTCGTTTCGCCCACCCTTCGGCCGAGCGCTCCAGCTGACATGTGGTATTCTGAGCCTCTCTCGTAACGCCCTTGTCCCACCCGTGAGCAGCCCGTCCCACCCTAACCCAGAGCAGCCCGTCCCACCCGAACCCAGAGCTCACTCCTCACTGCGGTATTTGGCTCATAAAGTCAGTATGTGGAACTTTTTTTTTCAAGAGCTAAATATGCTGGTTGTATTTTGAGCGAGAGTTTGCGCAGGGCACTTGGAAGAATTGCGCAAGATATTTAAGCTTCCTGTTTTTGTAGTGAGTTTACAGTTTGTACTTGGACATTTCTGAAGCTGGAATGAACTTAGTAAAAATAAAGTCGTGTCTGTGCTCAAGTGTTTTGTACAAATGACGCTTGAAGGAAAACAAGATAGTTCTGGGTTAGTCCTTGTTTTGATCTACACTAGACCTGGTTTAGTTCTAGGTTAGTCCTTGTTTGGGATCTACACTAGACCTGGTTTAGTTCTAGGTTAGTCCATGTTTTGATCTACACTAGACCTGGTTTAGTTCTGGGTTAGTCCTTGTTTGGGATCTACACTAGACCTGGTTTAGTTCTAAGTTAGTCCTTGTTTGGGATCTACACTAGACCTGGTTTAGTTCTAGGTTAGTCCTTGTTTGGGATCTACACTAGACCTGGTTTAGTTCTGGGTTAGTCCTTGTTTGGGACCTACACTAGACCTGGTTTAGTTCTAGGTTAGTCCTTGTTTTGACCATACACTAGACCTGGTTTAGTTCTGGGTTAGTCCTTGTTTGGGACCTACACTAGACCTGGTTTAGTTCTGGGTTAGTCCTTGCTTTGACCTACACTAGACTGGTTTAGTTCAAGGTTAGTCCTTGTTTGGGGACCTACACTAGACCTAGACCTGGTTTAGTTCTGGGGTTAGTCTAGGTTTTGATTGGGACTACACTAGACCTGGTTTAGTTCTGGGTTAGTCCTTGTTTGGGACCTACACTAGACCTGGTTTAGTTCTGGTTTAGTCCTTGTTTGGGACCTTGACCTCCTAGTTTGGTTTTAGACCTACACTAGACCTGGTTTAGTTCTAGGTTAGTCCTTGTTTGGACATACACTAGACCTGGTTTAGTTCTAGGTTAGTCCTTGTTTGGGACCTAGACTAGACCTGGTTTAGTTCTAGGTTAGTCCTTGTTTGAGACATACACTAGACCTGGTTTAGTTCTAGGTTAGTCCTTGTTTGGGACCTACACTGCAGCGTGGGCCTAATCAGAGCAGAAACCTCCAGACCAAAGCATTTCAAAGAGTTTCCCCGAAATCGCTGCTCCCTTTGGGCCATGCGTCCTCTTCATCAGCTGCCCTGCCCCCTTCCCTGGAAAACACTGTAGTCTAGTCTTGGTGAAGTATTTAACTTTTTAATGTTTTGAAATGAAGGTGTGGTTTGTTGGGTTAGAACAGGGTTGTGCCTGTAGGTGTTATGAGAAGGGATTTGAGCGTATTACTCAAAAGCTCAACATCGGTACGAAATGGTCAGAGCTTGGATTGAACCTCCAAACTTCCAACTAGTGGGTGAATGCTTTATCACTGTGTCTGTAATTCTTAATAAAATCTTCATATAGTATAAAATATTTGCCCTAGATAGTTTAACACATCCTTCCCCCCCTCGTCTTGCTCAAAAATAGAACTTCAGTAGTTAAAGGTTGGCGTTGGCGTTGGAATTTAACACCCAACATTTTTTGCTTTGGGGCAAATGCTTTACCACAGAGACGATGATACTAAAGAACTTTTTATTTGAATTGTGGTTTCACCCGTATTAACACGTTTAGTTTCAGTTTCATTATTGCCGCTTTGAGTCGTTTAGTCCCGCCCCTTTCAGAGCTCTGTCACAATGCTAAAAGTTGTAATGTCTTGTTTTTGTCTTGCTCTTGTATATTTATAAAAAAAAAAAAAAAGCTGCGTAGGAGGATGGATGACGAAGGCCTCTGGTGCCGAGTCTCGTACTGCTGGGTGTAAGGAGGGTTCGAATAGGGCCCCGGGAGAGATCGCTAGATGACTCAAACATGCATGGATGAGAAAAGGGACAGCGCTAGAACAACAAAGTCGACTTGGCGTCACACTGCATACTTAAACTTTCAACGACCAACTGCCCCGATGAGATAGTTGCGCCCTCCCTCCCTCCACACTTGTTCACGTCTACACAGCTGTTTCCAGTTCGGGACGGGGGGGCGACAGCCGATACACCCCCCCTCTGCTCAAGGTCACAGTGCCCCTCCCTCACCCCCCCCTTACACACTCGTGTATATATTTGAAATCCCCTGGCAGTTGTTTATCTCTTCGGGGTGACACTCTTCCGACGCTGTTTTTTTTATCCGCCTTTACGATGTGCCAGCCCAACAGGCCGCTTCAAATTGCTATATTTTCTGTTGGCAGGAGGAGACAGGCCATATAACATCCCAGCGCTGAGGAGACGCAGTTGGAAGTTAGTCGGGCATAGAAGAAAGGAGCTTTTTTTTTTTTTTTTTTGAACCCGTGTTTGTCTTGTAAAATAGTGGTTTGAGTGACATAACCGTCCCTCCCTTTACAGTTATTTTGTTACAATTCAAATGGCTTAAAGGGCCCGTATTACACCATTTTTAATCGATGTTATAATGTTGTTTCCTCATCAAAAACACACCCGGAGTTGTGTTTTGTTTCATTCACACGTTTAAAACACAAACCCTGCATATTTAGGCTGTGTTCTTAACTCAAACTGAAAACACTCTGTTCCACCTTGTGATGTCATTAAGTGGTAGTTTTCAAGTTAACTGCTCCTTTTACATTTTGTTTAATACAGATCGGCAATTCCAGGGCTGAAATCATCCAAATGATTCTAGTGATGCAGTTTAAAAACACAGCGGAGAGTTTACCCCGTATCACCACATGATGACATCACAAAGTGGAACAGAGTGTTTTCGGTTTGAGAGAAGAGCTCAGCCTAAATATTCAGGGTTTACAATGCATAATGTTAAAAGCATATGTGAATGAAACAAAACACAACTCCATGAATGTTTTAGACGAGAGAACAACAGTTCGAACATGGTTTAAACGTCACAAGAGTCAATTTGACATAATAAGACCTTTTGAATTTTTTTTTTTTTTTTTCATTTAATCCATAAAATTCAAACATAAAACAGTGAGGACTGTGAAATCTCTAAATGTGAATAAATTTGACTAGTTAAGATGTAGTTTGTCTGGCTAAATGTTTTCATTTGTTTTGGGCGATTTCAGAAAGACAAAGTTTGATTGCCAATTAGTGCAACAATGAACAAACTTGGAATTTTTTTTTTTTAGTTTTTTTTTTTTTTTTACAGTTTGGTGCATACAAGAAGTACTACAGATAAAAGAAATATCTATATATACTCAATATTGTTAGAGCAACAAAATTGTACTTGAGTAGTTGTACATTTGACAGTGTAACAGTACTCAAGTAAAAGTTGTGGTTACTCTTGCCCGTGTGAGTAAGTGCCAAAAACTTTATGTTGAATATATGAAATGATTCCGTTTCCGTTTCTCACTGCGCTCCTTAAGACATGATTTAGTTTGGACACAAAAATTAGACCGATTTTGTCAATTATTTAATATTTTGTCCTATTAGCTTCAATCAGACGTCATGTCCAGATATTTACTCGTACAGTGACTCAAGTATTTGCCCCAGATACTGTTAATCGAATCTTTCTTGGGCCACTACTTGTACTTCTACCAGATCGGCCTGTCACGATAACACATGTTGAAGCACGATATATCACTACAGACACGTTTAACGATAAAGGATAGTATTGAAACGACTTTATATAACTGACAATAATGAGGGTAATCCCAGTGAACAATTTTTAAATCGTCTCAGTCTCATTAAAACGCCTGAGCTGCAACAAATGAATAACAGTATGAAGCAATAATTAACCACACAGGTAACTTATTCTACCCTCTACAGCTCAAATCTAATCGTATTACAACTAAAATAACAAAAATCTCACCACTTTTGCAAAAAAACAGTTTATTGCATGTCTTTTTTTAATATTAGCGCTACTTTAACTACAGGCGGGGTCCAGTCAAAAGATGTATTCAAGTAAATCTCTCGCTTTCTTTCATTCAGACAATTTTATTAGCGAGATGGATTTATCCCCCTCGACTTAATCCTCCAGAGCCCTTGTTTTTTTAGGACCAGCTTGTGGGTGGGTGGGCTCTGTCTTGAGTGGGCAGTGAATCAGCAGGACGTTCCCCCGAGAGCCGTAAACGTTTTGGAGGACAAACGGGACCGTTGTAGACCTGTCCTCTGGGAACGGCTAATAAACAAGAGCGAAGTCTAAAGAGCGAAGTATGCGTCAGTGTTTACGGGAAAATGTCAAAGTGTAATTTTTTGTTTTTAAATGTTTTTTTTTAAAGCATTCTTGCATTTGGATTGGCAATGGATGTTTTAAAGGCACTGATTTTACTTAAAAACATGAAAAACAGACCTAGTTAATTTAAAACGATTTGAAGTAGAGATAAATCGGCCGATATTTGGACTTTTTAACATATTGGATATCGGTCTTAAATCTCCAGCACAGGCCGATATTTTAGTTTTGGTCGATCTGCTGCCACACAAAGCTTTATATTAACACTGTAATATGTAGAAATAGCTGAGCAAAACATGACTACACAGATCTTTTATAAGTTTATCGTAAATAAAAGAGCTTGGGAGAAGTTTGTAGTACATTTTAGTTACATAATTTGCGGAAAATAACCAGAATCGGCCCTACGTGTCTTTCTAAACAGTCAGTATTGGACATGAGAAAACCTGTATCGGCTGATCTCTAGTTTGCTGTGGTCCAGTTATTCCTCATTTACCTTCTGCGTTCTGAACATGCTAATTATTCACCACGATGAGTTTAGAAGAGCTCTTCATAACTCACAGTAAAGATATCAGCACCTACCACGCTACACACTAAATGCAGACGGCGCACAGCGGACTTATTTTGACCTCAAGAGCTTTTTATACCAAAATCTCCAGCTCAAATACACAGGGGAAAAAATCATTGAAAAAAAATAATACGATTCTGTTCAAAGTTCACATTTTAAACACGCCCAGAAGAACTGACAAAAAGACTGAAATCTGAACTGACAAACCAATACAAGAATCCCATTTCAGAGCATGTTTGTACACATCTAAATGACAGGGTTAGCAGTTTTTATTCAGAATAAGACGGGAGATTTTGTTGTTTGTGCTGGGAAATTATGGGACTTCGGAAATTGCAGCTTTGTCTCCAGGAAAAAAAGAAATATGACAAGAAAACAAAACACAAAAAACATGTCAAAAAATGTTACAATTTTGACGATAAAATTATTAAAATCACATTGCTTTATGCAAAGTCAGATTTTGTGAGTTAAATATCGTATTGATTGATGGACTTTTTTGAACGTAGATGGCATTTGGATGAGACGAGGTTGATTATACGGTCACTGGTTACTTCTCATAATGTGTGCTTCCATTTACTTAACATTTGACACGAGTAATCCTGTTTAATTGTAAAATATTACATTTGCCATATGACATTTCACCAGCCACAATGGAGCCATCATTTGTCAGAAGTGAATTAATTTCCCTGGATGATGAATGCATTGTTTCTTGAGTCTAGCTTTACATGACTTGCGTTCTAATAAGAAATACATTTCCGTTAAGATCTGTACAAACACGTTCTGAAATGGGATTCTGGTATTGGTTTGTCAGTTCAGATTTCAGTCTTTTTTTGTAAATTATTCTGGACGTGTTTAAAATGTGAACTTTGAACAGATTTGGATCATTTTCCCAAAACATTCAGCCCTGTTTGGTAGATGTGTTTCATAGTAGGACTCAGCGCTACTTCCTTTTTAATGTAATTTAATTTAATTAATTTATTTTTTATTTTATTAAATTCAATTCATGTTTATTTTATTTTTATTTATGTATTTATTTATTTTGAGCTGATACTTGATATTTTTGATAAAGATATTCAGCTTTTAAAATCCATAGCAATGCCCACAAATTTATCTTAAAATAATTTGTGATCGTTACTTTAGCTTTTCACTGTTGTAAAAATACGTTTATGCATCTCTAATGGAAAGCAAATATAAAGCTTTGTGCATATTTTTTTAGGCAAAACTAAATATCGGACACTGACAATTCATACAGAAAGTAAATCAAAGTGCTTTACAGAATAAGAAAGGCATTAAACTCTCAATACAACAAATCAAAACATAAATAATCATTATAAAACAGTGCAGAATAAAAACTTTTCAATCATTTGTCCAAATATCGTGCATCTGTCTCCATCTGTGTCGATATCGGTCGATACCAGAACAGATATATCGCCCATCACTGCCACAAACTGTCACTTCACTTATGTAAAATTATAATACATATTGGCCACAGAGACTATCCCACCTAAGCTAGAAAGCGAGAATTAGAAAAAAAAAAACGTGAAAACCTGTCCTAGCACTTTAAGCGACATGGCAGGAGATAGTGCTGGTGGGTTAGCAGAGGGACAGGGGGACAGGAGGCCAGAGACGGGAGGTTAGGCAGAGGCGGCGCTGATAAGACGGCCTCGGCTCTCACGGGGATCCAGGGCGAGATAAGCGTTGCGGAGCTGTCGGAGGATGGCTTTATCTGGGAGGCACTGGCAGCTGGAGCGGGCAGAAGGGAGCGCAGATAGAGGACCAGAGACACGTCCTGGTGCGACCTCAGCAGCGCCCCCTGTCAACCATCCGCTGCCGGGACATTTGTAACTGTGAGGAAAGAGGGGCAGCGGAGAGGTAAAGCAGCGGACTTAACTGAATAAGCGGGGAATCGACCACATCTAGTGAAAGTCAGACGAGTTCAAAACGAGGACCATCTCCAAAACTCAAAATGCTTTATTCCACCTTGTGATGTCATGTTTTGTTTAGTTTTCAAGAGATGGGCAATTCCGAGTGATTCCAATGAAGGTGTATGGAGTTTAAAAACACATTGGAGCACTTCCTGTATTACTACATGACATCACAAGGTGGAACAGGGTATTTTCTTTTTGAGAGAATAAGTCATGTGGGTTAAACAACTCCAAGTATGTTTGTGATGAGGAAACAACATTATATCTTAGATCAGAAAACATTGCCGCCTGAGTGACGTCGGGGGTTTTATTTGTGCATTGTTTTTAATTTCTGTGACACCGTGACAGATTCGGTTTAATGCAGCTGGAACGTAACGGCAGCTCCGGTCCCCACGTGTCCCTCTGCTCCGAGGAGGGAGGAGGAGTGACGGGTCTGACAGGCAGGAGCTCTCATTAACTCGCTCTGTGGCACGCTTAAAGCTCTTCAAAATGACGATGATAATAAAACGTGCGATGAATACGCGTCTTCTTTCCAACACCTGTTTGATAGCGCTGTGACAGGGAGGGAAGACGCCGTGTCCATCCCGACATCGTCCCAGTTAAAAGCTCTGATCGTTCCCACCTCAGTTTTCACCTCCGAGCGTTGGTCTCGAGCGCTGGGTATTGGGGCTTCAAGATTAGACGCAATCAAATCGAAATCGCAGTTAGCAAATCCCAAAAGCTGCAGTTTTTGAAGTAATATAATGTCTTCCACAAACAACCAAATATCCTGTTTTGTTCTGCATAAAAACTGGCAACTACAGATAGTTTAAATTAAATATCGGCCCAATGTATCTGTCTTTCGTTGAGGTTAAGGCGATCGGCTTCAATCTCCAGCACAGACCGATATTTTGTTCGGGCAATCTGCTGCCTAAAGAGTGCACATATAAAGCTTTAAGGCCAAGAGATAACTGCAAAACATGACCACACAGCTCTTTTAAAGGTTTGTGGATGAGTGTGTAGTAAATTTAAATTGCATCATTTGGGGAAAATAATCAAAATCTGCCCAATAAGCCCCAAAAAAATATCGGCAAAGCTGTTCGGCCATCGGGTTTTCAGGAATCTAAAGCATCAGACATGGAAAAAAACCCAAAATTCGTCGATCTCTACAGCGAACAATATTTAACCAGTGCTTTTGAAAACCTCCCCGACATAAGGAAGTCCACCTCTGTTACTTCATCACTATATGTTGACCCTTTGCCCCCGTACCCCCACCCACCCCCTGGGCCTTATCCTCTGACACAAAGTCAATTGGGGGCTAACGAGACCGAGGGCTGCTTTACACAGCCCAATCCAGATGAGAGAAGTCGAGGCCCAGTGATGGTGATGGACAGGAGGGCTCCCAAGTCCTCCCCCGTCCTCCCCCTGAGAGCTGAAAAGTAACTGTAGACCTGGTTTAGTTCCGGGTTAATCCTCGTTTGAGACTGGGACAAGACTAAGGTCAAGGTTAAGACTAAGGTTAGACTAAGGTTAGTGCTCGATACTCCATACCAAGTTCGGCAGAAGAACAATAAGACACAACAAAAACAACACTTTTTCAGCACAAAATAACACTTCTTTCTTTTAAGTTCACATGTGGTTCTGTCCTGGTGTTGACAAAGTTCACGATTACTCAAATTTTGTCATGTTTATGGGAGTGTTTTTCTATTTTTGATACTGGTTTTAGTAGTATTCATCATTGGACTTGTATAGCGCCTTTCATGACACCCAAAGTGCTTTACACAGTACATTATTCATTCACTCCACACTCGCCGGTGGTAAACTCGTGCAACCACAGCTGCCCTAGGACAGACTGACAGAAGCGAGGCTGCCAATCTGCGCCATCGGCCCCTCCGACCACCACCAACGCACTCACGCACGCACACGCCACATTCATACTAGACAATGTGGATGAAGTGCCTCGCCTAAGGAACACGACAGTTTTTGCCGCTGGCGCCCCCCTGTGGCACCTGATACTCCCAGCAGGCTCCCATCCAAGTACCAACCAGGCTCGGCCCCGCTTGGCTTCTGAGATCCGACGAAATCAGGTTTTAACAAGCTGGTATCTGACTTCTTTCGATACTTCTGAAAGCCTTTTTCAGGTGCGATAATACTTTGCTTTGGCTTTTCATACCACACTACGAGGAGGCACAGACCAGCTCCAGCTCCATCTCTGTCCCCGATCTGCGCTCTGACTAATTTAGATGACATCAAGAGTCATTCCTCGCGGTGAGCTTCTTCCACATTTGATATTTGACTGCGACTTCCAGAGCCCCACCCTGCCACATTCTTGAAATGCCTGTCGTACCCTCCCCCTCTCTCCTCAGCACCGGCCCGTTCACACTGTACTTCCCTTCATGTGTTGTGTGTGTGCTGTGTTTTCTGAGGGAGCGCAGCTGTCGGGGCTGCGCAAGACACAGGCGTTCACATGGTTTAAATGTATGTTTTTATTACAGATCGACCATAACATACTTTTTTTTTTTTTCTTTTTAATTCAGAGCAGCTGATGGCCGATGAGCACTGCCAATATTTAAAGGCGCCGTACGTTATTTTTACTTCCCTAAAAACGTGAAAAACAGCTACTTCATTTTAATCGGTTCGCAGTGGTTCAAAGTTATTCCTCGCTCACCATCCTAATTTTTCTCTGTGATGAGTTTAAAAACACTTTCCACAATTGTCTTTTATCGTTATGGTTCAGCAAACGGCTAGCATGCTAACTGCGCACGTCCTATTTCTCAGTCTTATACTGGAGCTTTGAGGCGGATAGGCTAAAAAGAGTAAATATCATGTTTTTTATCCAGTGAAGGAATGCACTGCTCTTCTGATGCCCTCCCCTACCTCTGTCCCCTTTCCATGTCCCCTCTGTATGCCTCTCCCCCTGCTCCTGTCCTCTCTCCCTGCCCTGCCTCTCTCCCTGCTGCCCTGTCCCTCTCTCCCCTGCTCCTGCCCTGCCCCCTCTCCCCCTACTCCTGCCCTCTCTCCCTGCTCCTGTCCTCTCCCCTGCTCCTGTCCTCTCCCCCTGCTCCTGCCCTCTCTCCCTGCTCCTGCCCTCTCTCCCTGCTCCTGCCCTCTCTCCCTGCTCCTGTCCTCTCTCCCTGCTCCTGCCCTCTCTCCCTGCTCCTGCCCCCTGTCCCTGTCTCCTGCCTCCCTGTCCTCTCCTGCCCTCTCTCCTGCTCCTGTCCTTTCTCCCTGCTCCTGTCCTCTCTCCCTGCTCCTGTCCTCTCTCCCTGCTCCTGTCCTCTCTCCCTGCTCTCTGCTGCTCTCTCCCCTGCTCCTGTCCTCTTTCTCCCTTCTCCTGTCCTCTCTCCCTGCTCCTATCCTCTCCCCCTGCTCCTGTCCTCTCTCCCTGCTCCTGTCCTTTCTCAATGTGCCCTCTCCCTGCTCTTGCCCCCTCTCCCTCCTCCACGTTCCCTCTCCCTGCTCCTGCCCCTCCTCCCTGCCCCCTCTCCCTGCCTCTGCCCCCTCTCTGCTCCTGCCCCCTCTCCCGGGCTCGGTGGCGTTGGCTGGAGCTCAGGAATGCACCAGGAGCACAGTGGCACTACTTGACCTCTATGCAGTGTTTGTTTTCAGCTCTCACTCCTCAGAATGTGCTACACTCTGCTCTGTTCAAAGGCAGCACTTTGCAGTAGTTTAAGACCAGTGACCCAAATGTTAAATATAAAAAAGTTCCTTGTGCTTTCTTACTGCGAGCGGGCTCACCTCTCCACAGATCTGACCTGTAACTTGGTCTGATGGTGCCACCTGCTTGTCTTCATGGATAAATTTAACGCCATATTGTGAAACATTCCAGACAAAGCAGTAATATCTCTAGTCCGTGGACACAAGCGGGTGTCTCCATACATTTTTTCAAAGAATTTTAAATTTTCTGAATAAAGCTGAATACTGGAATTTTAATCTTTACTAGTGTTGGCATGGAAACTATTCTTGATATGCGTATGCCCTATATTGACTTCGATGACATATATATTGTCATTTTCAACTCTAAATAACAGCTTCATTACCTTATGTGATGTACTTTAGCTCAAGTAGCTCAAGATAAAGTTTTTTCAAAGTAGGTCAGATTTTGTCCCATTTATGCAATTTTCTTGTTCAAACGAGTATCTAGTTTTGGTATTTATTAGTATTAAACTTTCCGACACTTTTTTGACACCCCTGTGCTTCACACTGCAGCCTTGTTTGGGTTTCACTTCCCCGTCTCTCTCCTTTCGCAGCCCCGGTACAAGAGTCTGCTCTCCAGTCTGTGTCTGCGTGCGGGGCAGTCTAACCAATAACTCCCAGATGAATAATTCACCGTTCCTCTGCTGCTCCGCGCGTCGTTCCCGGCCCCAGCTCGCCTCGGGGGCCAGGGGACGGCCACTCCAGGGGCCACTCGGTCTCAGCTCATCCAATATAAAGCAGAGCCGGGTTATTCACGCTACAGCTCAGTTCGGATCAGAACAGTCTGTTTTGTGTTCGATGGGTTAGGATTAGCGCTACGGTTGTCAAAATTATGAAAATCAGATGCTAATCGATACTTAAATTAGTGTCGAAACTAGATACTCAATTGAGCAGGTGTCGATACTAAAAAAGTCTCACTCACAGGACAGAAATGAACCTTTCTCGAGCTGTATCAGAGCAAGTATAAGACACATGGACCACTATGAACCTACTGGACGACTCAGGGATTACACAGAGATAAGACACGTGGGAATATAGAAGTACTACGATTTTAATATTGAAGAAAATTTGTTCTTAATTATTATTGTGGTATTGGAACCGGTATGGAGTATCGAAAGTGAAAACTTTGCTGGATCAGATATCGACTTCTAACTGCCCCGGTTGAACATATAGATTGATAAAATAAGACTATTTGCTGGTCGCAGTTGGCCCAGAAAACCTCAGGATGTTTGAATTTTTATTTGTGTGACGTTGTTCTGTAGATACTCGAGAGGTAAATAACGGCTACATAACGCAATAATTCAGTTTTTTTCTTATTTTATTTTTGATTTGAGGAAATAAACGCCATTTCCAATCTGCCAATGCTCGACATCAAACGATACCAGTGCAAAGACTTAAAGGCATAGTATCAAAATTGATATTTAACGAAAAAAAAAAAAAAAACTGGATTAGTACACTCTTAATTCCTTGGTATCAAAAGTTTGAAATATTATTGTGACAACACCAATTATGGCTGCACAATATATGGCAAAAATATTGATATTGCAACATTGTATGACGCAATAATCAATATCAGAAGAAAATATATGAATATGAATATTTGAATGACATACGAGTGACTATATGAATGACATTTCCGGTTTACTGGAAGTTCCATCACTTAGAAAGTATTTTTGACCTAATATCTTAACCACAGATCTGATAACACGGGACAGGTTTGCAGTTGTTGGCCGTGATTTGAATGGCGTGCTGGTACTGTCGGCGGTTCCTGTCTTCTTTTTTTTGTAACTGAAGCCAATTTGATGCCATGTGATCACAGATTCAGCGGAGCAGACAGAATGCCCGCGGGCGCTTAAGGAGGAGCCGGTTCTGCCTCATTCCAGCCGCACTCAAAGATGGCACCTTGTCATTTTCACACTAAAGTGCTCACAACGCACAAGTTTAGTCATAACGCAACCACTACTTCAGGTTTTGAGTGATTTGTACTTTGCTTATTTTGTTGATATCAGAGGTGGAAAGTAACAAAGTAAACGTAACGTAGATAGATCTCTAAAAATCTTGGACTGGACTGAAAAGTAAAAGTCATTTGAGACCTGCTGAACTGGCCAAGGGTTTATTTTAAGCTCGTCTGAACTTTGAGCAAACAAAAATGTACTAATAGAAACTGCTAGACAGTTTAAGGAATCAATTCAGTTGTTTTTCTGAATAAAAATCTGCACTATTCTTAATCAAAATCACTACATTTTACACACACATTTGAACATGTCATCTCCATCCATCTGTGTGATATAGTTACTTTACTCTTTTTAAAGGGGTACAGGTTTTTTTAGGTGATGCATTTACTTTTGCTTAGGCTTACTTACTTTTTTTGCTCCTATATCTGTATTTGAATAACAATTGACTTCTTGGTAGTCATGTTTTTTTTTTTTTTTTATCTCCTAGTTTAATGTTTGAGCACAAGACCTTGATTTAAACCAATAGGAACAACTGAATCCATGAATCCAGGGATGTTTTCAGGGAAGGCTTGCTACAATAGATACTACATCGACTTCAATATATATCGAATGGAACAATAATTTTGCGGGTTCAATATATTTTGTATCGGAACTTTTTTTTTCCAACAATATTGTAGATTTTGAATAGTTTTTTGTGGTTTAAATCGGCTCTTGGGTTATTGCATCAGTGGCATAAATTCGTTTCAGTATTATCGCTTCTCGTTCTCGTTTATTATCCTTTATCATCTATATTTTTTACGCCAGCAATATATCGCGTTTCAAAATGTGTTATGACAGACCTAGATGAAGGAACTTTGAAAATATAACATTTTGTAGAGGTTTTAAAGGCTGCCAGAGACTCGGGGCTGTGTCGACTCGGTGGTGCACATGAACATATGTTTTACACAAATGAACTTACTTTATATCAGATTTTAGCAGCAAAACCTTTCCCAAATTCTCAGTTGAAATGAATGGATTTCTCACATAACTGGAAGTGCCACCACAAAGAAAGTGCAGTTTAGTAGCATTTAGAGGCAAAAGTGGGCAGGGCCGAGTAAGGTCAATAAAAGGACAGGATGTTTTGCTCTTTGTAGACGATGTTCTGTTACCTAAATAAGTGCAGCCTTTGCGATTTGACAATTGCACCAACTAAAGTTTCACCTCGGGCCTGTCACGATGGTCACTATATCGACTTATCACAATATGAAAGCTGGAACAATATATTTTGGGCCTCAATATTTATCGTGTTTGCTTTTTCTTTACAAAACTAAGGAGATTTGGGGTATTTTTGTTGTAATATGATGAGATTTAAGCTGTGGAAGGGTGAATTAGTCCTTTTTAGGTCTAATTATTGGTGCATTCTGCTATTTATCTGTTGCAGCTCATGTTTTTTAATGAAACGGTCTATTTAAAAATGGTTTACTGGGATTATCTTGCATTGTTTTAATCTTAAGTAATAGCATAGTAGTTTCAATATTATTGTTTATTGCAATATTTCTCTGTAGCAGTGTATCCTGCATCGGTCTTGCATGTAAAAGTGTAACTAAAAAGATTCACACGATAAATATTGAGTCCAAAAAGTGTGTTGTTTGAAAGAAGCATCGACATATAGTCTGCTTTCAATCTCCCGGCTGCAGACCCTCCCTGAGCAGAGACGTGGGACATGTGGCGCACACTTGTTCAGGATTTGCCCCAGACAATTTACGTCTTACTCAAGGCGTCCGGCCCAAGTAACAGCCCAACAACTTTTACGACAACAACAAGTGGAGCTACTGGTTTGTCTTTGCTCGTGGCCCTGCTCCAGGCCGTGACTCAATCAGAGCTTTAGGAGCAGATTATGGTCCTCAGACAATGGCAGCGTTTGTCTGCGCTGGTCTAATGAGTGAAACAAAGGAGCTTTTTTTGCACTGCTTTTGGTGTCACTTGCAAGGAATCTGTGTGTACCAAATGAATTCAAATTTTTGTATGAAACAGAAATTCAGATATGGACTTTTTTGTGGCCGTTACCTTGAAAAGTATAATCAGGTGATATTTTTGCAGAAATATGCCGTAATGTCCCAGTTGAGGTTCAAGTATAGCAAATGTGAAAGAATTGTAAAATGAACCATGAGCCGGGCGCAAACACAGACCGTCCAATCAGATTTGTTTATTTCACGTGGCGCATGTGAAACGAAGGGGCTCATTGGTCACACATGGTTTACAACAAAACCAAATTTCATGTCAGATTTACAGAGTTTGGTGCTTCGCTCATTCGCTCATCCTTTGTATAATTGTACATTATTGCAGAATGTGTTGATAATTGTGATTTTCCCTGTGTCATAATTCATTTTATTGTATGAAATGCTGAGCACCTCTGTGACTTCCAGCCCCGTGTGTCGTATACAAAGCCACATACATACAGTGGATGTCTATGTGTTGTGAATGAGGTCATGTCCCCCCCTCCCCGCACCTCCCCTCCTGTTGGATAAGCGCACACAAAGCCTGTTTGTGCTTTAATGGGCCTGGTGCGCTCTGCTCCGGGTCAGGCGTACCTCCGGGTCACCCACAAGAATGCACCAGCCGCTGTCTGTCCACTCTGCAGGGTGGGCACTTTAACAGCACATTCAGCAGCGCCGAGTCGGCCTCATCGCAGCGCAGTCCCAGGCAGTAGTAGCCAATGGTTTTAAATACATTTTTAAATAAAGGAGTGCCCCAAGGCTCAATTTTGAGCCCGCTACTTTTTACTATAATTATTAATTCCATTCGTTCCAATTTAAGAGAAAGCCACATACATTTATATGCAGATGATGCCGTTTTGTGCTCTCTCTGCTGATCAGGATAAAGAAAGTTGGCCTAAAAAGTATCACATTTCTCCCTCCAAAGTCTTGTGTCTGCTCCAAACCACATCCTTTTATTGACTGATTGAGGAGACTGTAGACCTCTCCATTAAAAAGACCCGAGCTGCTGTCGTCATTGTAAATCAGAAGCGGCGTACCCAGTAAAGGCGCTAGGTGAAGAGGGAGAGAGGTGACATATTTCTGTACGTTGGACCAACCCCACAGCCCCTATGAAAAGCTCTTGACTTCAGACGGTAGCTCCGCACCGGTCGCCTGTTGTTCCAGAGACGTAAATATAAGCTCAAACGCGCCGTGTCGTATTTGCGTCGAAAATGGCCTGCTTGAAACACCTGGTGCAGCTGTGTCCGGCCCTCTCCTCTCTCCCTCTCTTCCCCTCTCTCCTCCCCGCCTCTTCCCCTCTCTCCTCTGCTTTCCGGCCCATGATTTCGCAGGAATCCCAGCCTCGCAGTCTGGAGGTGTTGCTTTATTGTGGTGGTGGTGGTGGATGTGATTACAGCAGCAGCTCCTGTGTCTCCCTGCGTCTCCCTGCGGACCTGTCAGGGCACGCTCGCTCACTCCAAATAACAGACTTTGGCCCCGAGCGAAATGACTGTTTACTGTATACAGCGAGTGAGTCGACTGCTGCTTTGAGTACAGGCCTCCTTTTAAATGCTTACTCTTGTACTTCCTTTTTGTGTTCCTTGCTTATGTGCGTGCCCTACTTTGTTTGTATCCTTCACTGCTTGTTTTCCATTTCCGACTCCTTTGTCCCGTTTTTTACTTCCTCGCTTATTAGAATGCAAGGCTATTTTAACACATAAGAGAAGCAGTTAGAGAAGTTGCATAATGCTCCATAATGCTCCTTTAACACACATCTAAACTTCAGGCCCCGTCGAGTGAATATGTTGCATTTGCCCTGCTTTACCTGCACCTCTCAGACAACAGCGCCCCCTCTTGTGCACTCAAGCTAATGTGGCAGATTTGCACAAGTGTTTTACAAAACATTGTGTTTCTATGTCTTGCATTACTCTGTTTTTGCTCTCCTGTAAGCCGTCTCGATGGATCAAGTCCCTCACGTCGTCTGCTATCACACCTAAACCCACCCTGTCTCCTGTCCCCCAAAATGGTTGTCTCTCTTTCCTGTCTGTCTCTTATTGAAAATAATTACGCAAGTTTTTCTGTCTTGCATTGGTCTGTTGCTCTCCTGTCTGTCTCACTTCTGTCTCTCTCCTGTCTGCCTCACTCAGTTCTGTCCCCTCGGGTCCTGTCCCGTCTCGCTCGCTCCCCCGTGTTCTGTCTCTCTTTCCTGTCGGCCTCTCATTCTGTCTGTTTGTTGCATCGGTCTGTCAGTCTCTGTGTTCTGATTCTGTCCCCCCTCTGCCTTGACTCGTGTATCGTCTGCTCGCTCCTGTCTGTCTCACTCCTGTCCCCTGCCCTCCGTCTCTGTCTCTCTCTGTTCTGATAGGCCCTCTGCCGCAGACAGTTTGCATTTAGCGTGCTTCTGCCTGTCTCGCTCCAGTCCCCTCACTTCTGTCCGTCGTCTGCGTCCCCGTCTCTCTCTCGCTGCATCCTGATTGACCTTTGCTGCAGGCGACTTGCATTAAGCTCCGTGACATCGTAGATGAACCAGCCCTCCGCTCGCCTCTTACTTCATCAACACTCATCCACTCCCTGCTTACATCAGCCCGGCTCTTCTGGTACTTTCCACTTGCAAAACAGCACGGCCAGTCCACATTCAGGCTCAGAATGCAGCCGCCTTGGGGCATTGATTTTTTAAAATGCTCCATGATTATCACTTTATCACCTGGAATGGGACAAAATCTCATGCCACAGGGAAAAAGATCATGTGAGATTTGCATTGGACTAAATAAGGGCCAGTGCTGCTGAGTAACAACTCTTGAGAAGCTTTAGTTCCATAAAGCAGTGCTACAATGATTGCAAAAAATATGAAAGAAGATTTAAAAAAAAAAAAAAATGCCAGGCCAAAATTGTGAACTGAACTGTCCAATTAAAAATTATGTCAAAATCTTGTCTCGTTCTTGTGAAGCGAATCTCAGAATGGGTCTCATCTAGTGGAAATTGTGTCTTGTCCCATCCATATCTCTTTAATTTAATATAGCCTAACTTGTCAATAACTCTTAATGCAGTATCTATCTATGTATCTGTCTACAACAAGTACTACAACTACTATATAGCGAGAGACACATACATCAGGCCATATTTGCACTTTTTAGCGTATCTGCTGTGGACATTAAATCTCTGGCACAGGCTGATATTTTGTTTTGGCCGACCTGCTGCCTAAACAATATAAAGAAGGCATAAAGCTTTATTTGAACACTTTAGTGCAAAGCGATAACTGCAGAAAACTTGACTACAGCTCTCTTAAAGGTTTGTGGTAAAGGCGCTGGGTTAAATTATGCATAATTTGGGGGGAAAATGATCAAAATCGGCTTCACATATCGCCCCAAATATATCGGCAGAGCTCGCTGGCTCATTTGCTCTGGATTCTAAACAGTTGGTATCGGCATCAGCCATGTTAAAAACCCGTCTGTCGATCTCTAGTACTACGCTATTGAAATTGCAACATGACACTGAAGTTATGATTGAGTTACACTGTTTTTCTCTCTGCATTTGACCCATCCCTCACTGGGGGCAACCCTCCTCCAGATGTTGGTTTAGGTTCGCGGCAGTGGGTTAACTTGTACTAATGCTTTGACTTGTCCTGCTCCAGTTGTTCCAGTCTGTTTTATAAAACCTAAACAAGCTATTCCAGTCACTCTGAGATGAGTTAGACTTCCTGTACACACTGACTCATTGTGCTCCATTGTTCCACCGCTGCATTTCCACATGGCTCTAACTCTGTCCCTCTCTCCCTCTTTCATTTCCTCTGTTCTGTATGTTTTAGAGCCAGACCGGGCCGATATCTGCACTTTTTAGCTTATCGACTGCTACACAAAATATCGAGATTATCGGCCGGCAAAGAGGACACTGTGCAAAGCGTGACTAGACAACTCTCTTACCCATTTTGTAGTAAAACAAGGTGAATGAGTTCGTAGTCATTTTAAATCTCATAATTGGCCTTGCACATCGTCCCAAAAATAGATGATCAACCAATCGGTATCAGCATTAGTCGTGAAAAAACACATCTGTCGATTTTTAGTGCATTTGCATGTGTCAAACCGCTCATGTAAGAGGAACTAAGAGACACTCAAGAGAATAATTTAATCATATCTGAAGGAGCCGTGCAAGAACCTCAAAAGTTCAGATCATTTCCTATGGTCAGCATAAAGCTTTTGTCACTTGTAGACTCACTCACAGTGGAAAGCGTGACCACAAAGTTCAGAGAAAGAAGAAAGAGAGTACTATTACACTGTCAAATATATTACTCAAGTAGGAGTAAATGAAAGTGTAACAGACTCCTGCCTCTACCGACCTCTGGCACCATTACACACTTAAGGTAGCCAAAAGCAGAGAACCAAGTCACATTGAAAGTCGTACGGTAGACCACAGACTTGACTGCGTGTCAAAAAGCAAAGAGTTTAACCATTTATAGAATCAAATCAGATGTTTCATAAGCTAAATGTGCTATGGCAATTTCCTCTGTACACTTATTTACTTTCCACTTTCAATCTGCAGTCAAATAATCACGGCGATAGCAATTTAGTTTTATATTTATTCCATTTTGCGTTTTGTCGTAAATGGCCTCCCGCTTGTCACTATGCGTTTTCTGTAATGTTCCGCAGTATGGCGTTATACTCCTCTGTCTTGTGTATTTGACCTGTGTTTTTATTGCTCAAACTTGCCAAGAAAATGTGTATTCTGACAGTGAGCGGGGGTCATCTCTCCGCAGACTTGACCTGTAGCTTGGCTCGGGGCACACGGATGATTTTCCACAATAAAAGTTGCATAGTGCACCTTTAAATCTGTAGCCGATAGTAGGGGTATACTGACAAAAAGGACTATCTCTATTTTTTTGTATTATCATTATAACTATTATATTTTGTTGCATGTGCTAATATAAGCCTTAGTTAAGGTTAAAGTTTCACTTACAAAAAAATCAAAACGTCATCCATCCATTTTCTTCTGCTTATCCGAGGCCGGGTCGCGGGGGCAGCCATCCAAGCGGTGACTCCCAGACTTCCCTCACCCCAGACACTTCCTCCATCTCCTCCGGTGGAACCTCAAGGCGTTCCCAGGCCAGCCGGGAGACATAGCCCCTCCAGCGTGTCCTGGGACTTCCCCGGGGAACTGAAAAACAGAACTAGTTGTAACGATTTGCAGCAGTCCAAAGTTATTCCTCACTTACTTTTATCATGTTGAATAATTGGGGTTCTCGGAAAGCAGTAAGAGTTTATAAGCACTTTTCACAACTCTGAGAGAACAGAGCGGAGTTTTGTCGTCAAGGCAATGCTAACAACAAGTGAGTTTAGCTAAATTAAACCGAAAACAGCACATTTCTTTTACTAATGAAACTTGCAAAACCAAAACACGCCCAAAGCAAGTCTAAAATTGAAAGCCAAAAAGAAAATTGTGACTACTGTGTTTTGTACACAGTATGCATTTTAAAATATATATAAACCTTGATTGAGTTTATAAGCACTTTTCACAACTCTCCGAGACCAGAGCGGAGTTTTGTCATCGAAGTAATCCAACAACTAGCATGCTTACGCACACTTCCTGATGATCAGACAATAAAATGCTTTATAATTAGACCTCAAGAGCTGCTTATACAATAAATCTGTACTGGGGCGAACCACACTTTTGATACGCTTGCACATCCTCTTTTCTTTTTCCTTTCGGTTTATTTTTGATCAGATGCTTTTGTAACTTTCTCCTTTTATGGACAATATCTTACCAAACCATCTGACACATGGCCAAAGTGAACCTCTCAGCCCCAGCCAAAGCAAAGCCCGGTGCACTGAGCCAGAGCACACCAGCCGACTGCAGACCGGCCCTGCTGTTGTCTCACCTCTCCTCTCGCTCCCATCTTGTTCAATTTCATGGCTGCCGACCGTAGCAGTGGCGGCGGCGCGGCGGAGGACGCACTCGCGATGTAATTGTGGAGCGGAATTAATTCACGGTTGTATTATGCGAAGAGCCACTAGACGCGCGAGCCGGGCCATTCTATTACTGACACCGCAATAAGGCCAAACGTATAGTCGCGGTTACTTGGAGGAGATTGTGACATCGACTCCAGACCTGTGCTACTCTGGGAGGCGAGACTGCGAACAAGCTGGATGTAGAAGGGTTTTGTGTCTGCTGTAGTAGTAGGACAGTTTTATACAAGCGCAATGTGACTTCAAATTGTACTGTGTAAGTCCTCAAATCATACCCAGAGTTGTGTTGTTTCTAGAAGTAGATGTATATGTCGCTTGACCATTCTAGCGGGATGATATTTGCACTTTTTAGCGTATCTGTTATTGGCCGTAAATCTCTAACAGAGTCTGATATTTGGTTTGTACTCAACAACTGCCTAAAATATGTATAAAGCTTAATTTGTACATTTTAATCTGCACAAAATGTTCTCTTATTGAAACAGGGTTGTGGGTGAGTTTTTAATAAATTAATATGATACTTTAGGGGAGGTGATCTAAACTTGGACTTACCTGCTGTTGCTTTCTCTGGATTCTAAACAAGAACCGATATGGGTTTTTTCGAACATGAAAAAACCATATCGGTTGATCTCTAGTAGTTTCACGTACACATGTTTGAGAAATCCTTTGCTGTTAGTCTGTCTACATCTCCAAAAATGCTCTGTTCCACCTTGTGATGTCATCAAACGGTAGTTTTCAAGGTAAAAGTTTTCATCTTTGGTTCAGTAGAGATTCTAAGGCTGAAATGATCCAAGTGATTCTAGTGAAAGTGTATTGAATTTTAAAAACACAGTGGAGTACGCCTGATATTGCCACATGGTATCACAAGGTGTTTTCTTTTTGATAGAAGAACTAAATATGCAGAGTTTGTGTGTTAAATGTGTGAATGAAACAAAACACAACTTCGGGAATGTTTTTGATGAAGAAACAACTTTATAACATAGAAAATGATCCAAAATATGACTTGATAAACACCCATATTGTGAATGGGGCTCCCCTCTCCACAGATATGATCTGTAACTTGACCTGTTGGCATTGGTGGCTTGTCTTCATGGGTATATATAATCTCATAACCATAATGTGGAACATTTTTGGCAAAGCAATAACATCTCCATGGATACGAGCAGGTGGCAGGTGACTCTCCAGCAGAAAGTGACATATTGCACCTTTAGCACTTTTTACACTTGATGTTTGAGGTTTTATTTTTATATTACCACAAGATGACAAACTGACTAATGACTGAAAGTCTAAAAAACTGTTCAGTCCGGGGTGGCATATTTTGAGAAACTGAATTTTTGCTATATTGCTAAATTAAACTGAAAACAGCGTATTTCTCTTACTAATGAAACTTGCAAAACTAAATCATGCCCAAAGTAAGTCTGACTGAAAACAAAAAAGAACATTTCAACTACTACATTTTTTTTAGATGGTATGCATTTAAAATATATATAAATCTTGACTGAAGCTTGGGACGCCACAATACTAAATTTTATTTATTTTATAATATAAATCTGAGACTGAAGCTTGGGACGTCACAATTTAAATTTTCATTGTTGTGATTTTGTGAGAAGCCTTTTTTTAGCTTAAACAAAATATATAATTGTACTACGCTGATCCAAACTATGTTGGAGATAATAATAGTACAACATTGAGAAACATTCTGGGATGCTACCAACATTGAGATTAGTTTCATTACATCGACTTATGTGTCCAATGAGGATAGTGTCTGAACTGATATTTGGAAGCTGATACCTAATCCAGATTTTTTTCCCAGTATCGGCACCGATGGCTGATATCGGCATCGGTTCTGTGCATCCCAAGTCAAAAGTATTGAAGATCAGATGCCAGATCGATATTAAAACTAGTATCAAAACTATACAAATTTTAGTAGGTATCGATACTAAAAAAAAAAGTCGCATTCACAGGACAGAAATGAACTTTCCTGAATCACTTTAGCTTGATCTTGACCTAATAATCTTGACGTTCCAAACTGAAGCATTAAAATTAAACATTAAAACATGGTCAGTAAATCATTAGACGCTGAATCCCAAATCAGTCATGGCTGCCGCTCATTCTGAATGGGAGTAGCTCAGACCACATGTGCAAACAAACATTCAAAAGTCAAGCCCATTTGTGAGCTGATTCACCGGGACTGCTAAATCATTTCCAGTGGATTTCTTTATGGTCATTACTCATCACCAGATTGAAAACACAAGTGTCTGGAGAGGCGAGCGCAGGAGACTTTTCAAATGGAGATTGTCGGCTTTTATTACGTTACAAACTGCGCCACCGTGAGAGCCATTACACCATTAGCCATTTACAGCCTCATAAAGCTAACCTGAAGCTACCAGGTCAGCGCAGGTGAAAGAACATTTAAATTTGCGGTTGAACGTTTTTGTTATTCCGAAGATGAAGCCTTGGATCATCTTGTTTTTTTTTTTTTTTTTTTTTAGCCGTCATCTCTCCCGGGGTTTTGGTCAGATGTCACGAGTTGGCTAAATTAGGGAGTTAAAGCCACAAGAATGCAGAATGTGTGTTCTCTTTTAAACCTTATCCCCCATTAATGCGACGCTAATCGAGCCATGTGTTTATTGTGAACACAGCGAGGCCGTAGAATCAGTCCAATAAAAGTTTATGGGCTTAAAAACTGCAGAAGCCTGGATTTTTACCTATGACGCAACAATCCTTGCAAAATACAAACATGGCATTAAACTTTACCTCTCTTGCACTTATTCAATTATGGGTTTTTATCGCTTAAAATATACCCCGAAAAACAGACTTAACCTGGTGGCGTTGAAGGATAGATAACGTTAATGCCATACTATGAACATTCTCCATATGCTCACAGAAGACGACTTTGGATTAATGGATTAGTGAAACAAAAAATGAAAGCAAACACAACTCCAGGTTTGTTTTTGATGACATAACATGGTTAAAAGGTCAAAGTCTTGAACACCTCTATGAATGTTGTGTTCAGTATAAGTGTCCAAACTTTTTAGTGTATATATGCATCTTTTATTAGCTTTTTCTTCTTTATTTTCATGATGTAGATGCTCACCGAAGGCCACAAAACTCTGAATGACGCCTAGAATGTAGTGAACTAAAGATAAACTCAAAATAACTCGACTCTTGTTTTAGAGTCGAACCTTTTCACGAGACTTACTCAGGTGAGAAGGGTTTGCAGACGAACCAAAGGGCGGCCATTTTGGCAATTTTGAGTTTTATAACCATTTTTCCTTTGCCACATAATTCCATAGATCTCGCAGCATATACTTAATGTCTTCTGTGTGTATATAAAACGTAGAAAGTAGCAAACTTAAAGATATAAAAACACTGAACAAAGATGAGCGCAGGTAAACCAGACCAAGATGTTACCGCGGCGTTGCAGAATGTGACAGACTGAGACAGACCGAGCTGTGTCTTTGGTGTCAGCTGCGACGTCTCTCTCTCGCTCTGTTTTTTTATGATGTTTGGCTGGATGTGTGGAATTACCCGGGACATGTGTCAAGACGGGGACCGCATGTCAAAAACCAGACGCCTTCTTCAGAAATACTCACTTCATTAAAACCGCAACGCCGTGTAACAACATAGAGGGACGGAGCAAAACGCATTAGAATAAGGCAAAGGTGTAATTATTGCGTCGTTTGTTTTACCGTTTGACGTTCCCTGCGCATCATTATATTACGATATCCTTTTCTCATGTAACTTGTGGTAAATATTACGTAATTTGTAACATGTTGGTGCCTGTATGGTTTATTGAATTGGGAAGAAAGAAAGAAAGTGTGTAGTGTGAAAGGGGGGGGGAGAGCAGGAGGAGACATTCGGCAAATTAGGCAAGGACTGGAACTTATCAAGGCCGATGACATGCCCAGAATGTCATGCAAAGTGGTCTTCATTTGCAAGGTCAGTTTAAAATTGAGGTCGTTGAAGTAACCTTTTTAACTTTCATGTTTTTATCCTGGTTTATGGTTAAAATACGGCCGTAACCGAAATTTTAGTTTTTTCCCCCAGTACAGATATAATTAGATGCAGACCGAGTAGCTAGATCTGCTGGTGCAATATCATTTTTGTTTAATCTTGCACAAACCAGAAAGTAAGGCTGCTGCCCTGTTAGCATGCTAGTTGCGGTTATTTCCAGGGCGGCAAAACTGCTTTGTCCTCTGAAAGTTGTGAAAAGCACTTATAAACTCGTCACAAAGATTAATTTAGGTGCTAGGAATGCTTTTGGTCACTGCAAACTGTCTATATGTATATGATATTACTGCAAAACTGTAATATCTCTGTACTTACTCAACCTTTGCACATGAAACGCAACAGCTTCAAAGTTTAAAGAGGGGGGATTATGCAAAATCGCCTTTTTTTTTTTAGATCATTCTAGCTTTCCACGTTTATAATGTTGCTCCCGCCAAAAATGTGCAATGTTACGTCCTCACTGCATGTTTGAGTAATCTTACAATCTCACATGGAAACGAAAATGAAACTAATTACATTTTAATGCGTTGTTTTCAGCGATTAGAGCAAATGGCAGAACGATAAAATGCAACATGGTGATCTTTGCTGTTAACAATTAATAACCCATAGAAGTGAAATGCTTTGGCTTTAAATCTTCCCTGTCAGGGTTCTTTCAAAATTTCGAGAATGAATACTTTGTTAGCGTGGAAATTAAACAAAAAGTTGTCATTTGTGCCTATAGCTTGAGTAAACGCACTATGGCAGTTGTGTTGGTTGTGTTAACAGCACTTTTTGCAGCTCACCCTTCAGCTCCAGAGCAGTTCTGTATCTGACTGAAGTGTGTTTTGTAAGAGCGGCGCAGTGACCTCATTCCCTAATAATGGCAAACATGCACATTGCTCATTCTGTCACTGTTTAACCTTTCCCTGTTCAATCTGTGTGTTCCATCTGCTCTCACTCAAACCTGCCGTAATATTCCGAGCGGATTTACAAAGGTTTTTACAGTCCAATCCCGCGTCTGCACTGGCCTTTTCACGCTCTGCAGCTGTGATTAAAAACGCTAACAGCACGTCGGCAATTTTTTTTTTTCTGCTTTTGTGCTCGCCCGCCGCCCCCCCTCTCTCCCACGAAACGCGCCACAGTTTGCTATTGATTTTGAAAATTTGTTCCGCAATTATTTGGAAGCCTGTATGATTGCTCCTTTCAGGCGGAGGGGACAAAAGTGAGCGCTTCAATCACGCAGACATCAAGACACGATCTTTTTTTGGCGACAAATTACCCGCCCACCCCGTTGTTCACTGTTTTCTTTTTTTTCTTCTTCTTCTTCTGTTCCATTATTTGTGGTCGCCGTGGTTACAGGAAGCACACTACACACTATCGCCCGCCCTCACATTGTCAACCCCTTCCTCTCCTCTGCTTCCTCGACTTCCTCCGACAGCTTGGACCTTTCCTCCCATTGTTGCGCGACTCAGCGGGTATCTGGTTGTAAAAAATCCCTGTTTGAAAAGTTCTGAAGAAATGAAATGCTGGTGGTTTTAGAACAGCACGTTCTCAACACAGAGACCTTGTTGTTTACATGTCTTTGTAGTAAAGTGAAATTTCAAACTCTAGTTCGACACTATGGAGTAGTCTCGATATCGATACCACAATGCTAATATAAAACTCTGTCAACATCATTAAACGGTAGTACTTTCTTTTGTATTACCATGTGTCCTTAAGTCTGTGTAATCCCTCAGACTAGTATACGCCCATGGACCACTACGGAACCTTTCTGGACGACTTTGTCTTATACTTGTTCTGATGCAGCTCAAGATCTTTCAGAAGCTATTCAGGAAAGGTTCATTTCTGTCCCGTGAATGGGACTTTGAGTATCAATAGTTGCTCAAATAACAATCCAGTTTTGATATTAGTAACGGTTAGTATTGATTAGTAGTGATTTACGATAGTTTTGACACTAGTCGAAAAGTCGTTAAGTCGAATTAAACGGGCGATGGTTCTTAGTCGACCAAAATTTGTATTAGTCGATGAATCATTTTAACTTGTATTATAACTCTTCATAAGGGACAACAGCAGAAAAGACAAGTTAGCGAATGAGTTAGTCGAAGATTTGAAATCTTTCGGTATTTGTTTGTAAAAAGGCAGATTAAACGCACGATTCACAAGATCGATTTCCCAGTACTTTTTCTGCATAAATGCTTGTTTTTGGATGAACTCCCGTGCAGGTATAGTCTTGTGAGTGCAGTTTGGGTCAGACACACAGAGATACGTAATGGGTTTGAGCACTTTTGTTGAGTATTCATTTGGCAGGACATGTCTTTAGTCGACTAGAAGACTCGTTTTAGTCGACCTCAGCCCCTGTTTGCAGCGGTGGTCCCAGTCACGGTGAACCAGGGCTCCACAGAGGTGAGATTGTCCGCATGCATCCGGTCCCTGTTCCTGTTTTGCGCCGGGGCTTATCTGGAAGTGTCACATCTCACGCATCCTGTGGCTCTGCTTTTTACATGTTTGTCTGAGCGAGCCCAGGGAGTACTCTAGAATACACAAGGTTCCCACGCAACCTGGAAGATGCAATGGGAAGATGGAAAAGGGGAAAACAATGCCAGGGAGATATCTGTTGGAATTTCAATCCATCTTTGATTTATGGTTGTCTAAAAAAAACTAGGGATAGGATGTTATGGAGTTTTTTTTTTGTTTTTTTTTTGCCGATGCGATATATATTTGGCTGATAAACAATTTACCAAAAAAAATCATATCAAGGTCCACAAATTTAACTTTTCCATTTTTAAAAATAATAATAAAATGGATGTATCCGGGACATAAGTTATTATTTGTTAACTGCCATTGTGTCCATAAGCAAGACACGCCAACCATCTTGCTTCTTCAAGTCTTTGGTTACACTGGTGAATGAATGTGTGAGTGCAAAAAACCCCCAAAACAAAACACACTGTATGGATAGATGACGTTAGCCCTCTCTTGAACGTTAGCAGCGCGCTTCCTGGCAATTCTGCTGTAGTGTCGTAGAGCAGGACCCTTCACCCAGGTTTCCCCCGGTCTCTGCATGCACTTGTAAATGAAGAAGAGAACATCCTTTTTTGTAAGGATGGGAGATATATGTCTGTTCCAGTATCGGTATCATACTGATGTTGATACAGATTATAAAAGATTATATTAAATATCAGTATCAGCAAATCTCAATCAACCACAATCGACCACAGTATCAGTCCAAATATATTATATATTGGCATCGACTCCAAAAAAGCGATATTGGCCCATCCCTTCTTTTTCATTTTTTTATTTTTTATTTTCTAAAAGATGTAGTCAAGTACTTTGTGTTACCAATAATCTGTGTTGTCATAACCTTGCCCAGTTCATTCCCTGACTGAACCCCTCCTTAAATAAACCCAGACAGTCTGTATTTTGGTCCTACAGCTTTCACCTTGGTGTCTAGTCCTTTTTGTTAGTTTTATCTATCATTGCCGTCTTCCTCTCAAAATCCACAAATGATGGTTTCAGACTAAAAAACAGCGATTGCATTACATTTGTCTGAAACAGCAGAAGTCTGTGTGTCTCGTAGCGTTCTCGGCTGCTGGTGGAGTCTTTGAAAAGCGCTCCCTAGAGATGGCCACCCCACAATCTGTTGGTCTGATTGCTTGAAAGCCCCACTCATGTTCACACCGTGTTTGTCTTCATTTTAATTAATCCAGCCTGCTGAAAGCACCTGTCCCGACCTGGCAACCCCGCAGTTTTCCAATCCGCGCCAGTTCCTCTCTCCCCCCCCATCTCTGTCTATCCCCACGAATTCTTGAAAGCATTTTGCAGCATCTGAGTTTTCTCAAAGCCGGCCCCGTTAAATGACTATTACGCAGGTTTCCAATTTAACGCCACATATCGGCGGCTCTTTAGATTGCGAAAGCAGCAGGAAGGAGGTCTATCTTTGGTTGGTATTTCAGAAGGGAGGGACCCGAGTCTGCGATTGTGCGTTAGCCTGTCTGTTTGAGGCGAGCCAGGAGATAGGGCGCAGACATGGGGAGAGGAAGGGAAGTCTCTGCTGTGTTGGATTACCAAGAAGTAGTGCCAGCAATATTAGGCATTTAAAGCTAATTCTCAAATGAAGGACTTTAGGCGCGGTAATTGTAGCCGCGTGGTAATGTGTTTTTACGGTGGAACTTTTTGGACTAATGGATTTTTTACAGCTTCACAAGTTAACTCTGCTTAAGCTGAAGTTGGAAATCTGTTCTTTGTATTCATGGTATTGTGCTTCGTGATTAACATGGCTTATAATCATGTTTAGGGGTTTTAACTAATCGGCAGTGCTGGAAGGTATAAAGTACAAGTAAAGTACTGTACTGTATTTACAGGCATCTGTACTTTACTTAAGTACTTTTTACAGTGGATACTTTTTACTTTTACTTCCTTACATTTGAGAGCAGGTATTTGTACTTTCTACTTTACCACATTTTTTAAACTGGACTGAATGCAAAAAGTACTTATCTTTTAAAGAATTAAAAGTACAGATACAGAGGTCAAAAGTTACTCAAGTAACAAAACTGATTACTTCGTCCACCACAGCTTATCAGTCAATCAATAATCATGATTATTCAGGTCACAATAGAAAACCAAAGATAGACTGATTGACTGAATAAATGAATGACTAAATAAATACGCTAACATAAGTGCTTGTATAGCCGGCTGTCGTATTAAAGCTGCACTACGGATCTTTCCTGTTGGGGGGGATGGCCACCTGCTGGTCTATGGAGATATAATGGTTTTGTCTGAATGTTCGGCAGTATGGCGCAACACATTTATTTCCATGGAGATAAGTAGCTGTTGCATGTTCTTCATTGCATTTATCTAGCAATAAAATACGTGTACTTGAATAATACAAGACAGTTTAAAGTCATACTACGGAACATTGAAAGACCAGAGCACAGAGATGAACTGTGTAACTTTCTTAAAGTTTACATTCTCAGTGATTATGTTAGATGTGATAAATCTGGTCACAGACTTAAAAAGTGAATAAAGGATTTCACTGTAGTTCATGGGGTGAATAATTGTGAATCATAAAATTGTCCTGTTTGTCAAAAATAATTGCTACACTAAAATGTAATATTGTGACATTTCCACTCATGTTTTTATCGTGGGTAAAACTGCCACAAAGTATTTCACTATGACAAGTCACCATCCCATTATAATGAAACTAGTTTGGATTTCCTTTAGGGGTGTCAAAAGTATTGAAAATCAGATACTAATCAATACTAAAACTAGCATTGAAACTAGATTTGAGCAGGTGTTGATACTAAAAAAGTGACAGTGACAGAAATTAACCTTTCCTGAAGCTTTAGAATGATCTTGAGCAGTATCAGAGCAAGTAAAACACATGGACCACTATGGGAACTACCTTTTAAACTTTTTTAATGTTTCAAACTGAGGGATTAAACAGATATAAGGCCATGTGATAATACAAAAGAAAGTACTACTATTTAATGTTGAAAATCACATTCTATCGCCTAAAATAGTGTTTATTTTTTATTATCGTGGTATCAAATGTCAGGACTACTTCTTAGCTTTGAAGTGGAGTCTGCAGTTTTAGTATCATGACGTCACTACGCTCCTTGGTTGTGGCTCGGGGTGTTTCCTCGTACTACCGTTGTGAGGCGAACACAAGGAGATGCCTCTTCCACACACTGTTCGCTCCACTTTTGAATCTAATGAAGCGTGCCGTTTCACATTCCATTTGAAACATTGACCCATCTGCTCACTACTGAAGCCTTTCATAAATATTCAAACGCCTCGTGTGTGAGAGCTGGTGCCAAAACCGGGCTCTAAATGTGTTTTTGTGCGAAGGATATTAAATTGATCTCAAACACGAGTGAAATCTGCAATCCCCCAAGATTATAAAGTCTGTGATCTCTCCCTGTCTGGATCAGAGGTGTTAAGATTAATCAGTTAATTGGTAATAATTATCATGATTATTCAGGTCATAATATAATTGACAAAAATGTATTTTAAAGCCAATTTTTATTGAAACCAAACTCCAAAAAGCTTTTTGATCTGGCTGCTTATGTCACATTAACTTTACTCTAGCATAATATGGGTCGATGGGTCAATTATTCAGAAACTATTCATTTTTTTCTAGTATCAATACTTGTTCAATAGTAAAAGTAGTATCAGAACCATGCTATTTGATTACTATCTGGTGATTTCATGAAGCTCATCACTTAACACTTCTTCAATACTTTACAAAGATGTGAGTCTGGTCACCGGTGAATCTCCCTGAGTTCAGATGGGCAGGATCACTGACGTAAAACAAAAATCTAGAAGGTGAAACCAAGATGGCGTCTTATTTTTTTCAGCCTGTGCTCATTGGTGCATGGGTCCAAAAATAGTTTTCTCTTCTGCATTACTTCCTCAATACGGGCCAGCGCCTCTCACCATGTGGCGTCAGAATCAGACTGATAACTGCTAGAGTGGAGCTAGCAGTTATCAGTCGAGCTTAAAGCAGGGCTAACTTTTAGGCGCTTTGAGGATTTTAACATTTTTAAATGTTCATGTTGTGAAAATACAGAAGAATCCCTGCAAAATCCAACCTTTGTGAAAGCTGTGGATGCCCTGTCAGCTGAACACGGGCACTTTGAATTCCCAAAAATTGCTTTGTGTTCTATGGGAGAATTCTGTCTGGGCCCAAGCTCAGCTGCAGTACCTGGAGTGGCCAGTAGTTGATCTTGCTCGAGGAAAAAGGGGGAGTGTCTTATCCAGTTGTTATTATAGATCCATGGGCATGATTGACAGGTGAATTAGCCAATCAAGTAACAACATCATAACATAGATTAGAAAATAGTACAATACAAACCCTTTTTATTTTACTGTTGTTGGGTGACGCTCGTAAATAATCGTTAAATCGAGATGTTTCTTCTCACATGAATCACAAAACACAAAAAAATGTATACCGTGGCATCCCAAATCGTGTTCCAGAAATCTCCCATTTACAACCCACATCTACACAGGCCCGGAGTGTTCTGCCAGTATCCGCACAGCCATTAAGAGACTAAAATTAGAACAAGGGATCATCACGGTAGATGATGTGGAACTGTTTTATGAGGCCGCGCTGGTGGAGGGACACGCTGGCAGCGCAATGAGCCGTGCTAGTGCCAGTTTGCGGCGCGCGGTGGGGTCTTGCATGGAGCGGGGTGAAACTGGCAGGGAGGGCCCGGGCTCCACATTGAACCGTAATGGCTGCCGTCTTAATGGGTGCCGCGAGGGGCCGGCGTTCATTACTCTCCGCGTGGGGGGACATTTCGACGGGAACCCGCGGTGAAGATTGTCGGAGCGCGCACAGGGAGCGGTCGATGGAGAGAGAGAGGGGGGGGCGCAGTACAGTCAATGAAACGACTAAAAGGAGGGCTGGACACAAAAGCAGTTTAAAAAAAGAACAGGAGGAAAGCTAACTGCGGGTGGAGGAGGAGAGGTACTGCTCACTGGGTCAGCACAGATTTGGCGAGATGTAGGTCGGAAAAGTCCATGGCTTTAGGGTCGACGAATCGCTTCTGGTATTGTTTTCCTGATTTGATTAAACAGATTTTTTATGTTTGTTGTTTCGTATTTTCGTAGTGCATTTTAAACATTTTTTTTTAAGGAAATGGCCTGAAAATGTTTATGGTCCAACAGCCATTTGCTAAACAATTGCAATTTGGCTCAATAAGGGGCACAATGAACTCCAATTGAAACATTCTGACTTTTATGGAAAAACAAAAAAAAAAACTTGATGTTCTGAAATGCTTGGGATACTTGTATTAGTTTAGTAATTCAGATTGAAGTCTTCTCTGAGATATAAATGCTGCTATTTATTCGTATGATACTGTTTACTTAATCATGGTTTACTGGGATTATCTTGCATTATGACTGTATCAGTGACTTAAAGTAGTTTCAATACTATCATTTGTCACAGTATATCTCTGTAAAAAATGGTTATATAGTACGAAATAATGTAAGAAAAAAAAATTATATATATATAAAGTTGAGCTGACTCATTATAGATATACAATATTCTCACTTGTTGTAGCCCTTTAGCGTCGGGTGCTGTCGTTGCCGATAGACTCGCAGTTGTGGACTTTTTATTACCGTAACTCCGCAACCAATTGTGTTCTTATTCAAACGGGGTCTCAAAACAGAGGCACGAGGTTCTTTAGATATTTTACCATCATTACGGTAATGTGCTTCTGTTGTCCCTCGAAGATGACGAGTCAGAGCGCAGGAGCAGCTGGGATTTTCCCAGTCGCTTATTCAATGCATCAAAGAATAAATACGAATGGATATGTAAAACAGAGGTAGTTGTGCGAAAAAATGCAGTATATTCTGACACTTCCTTTAATATGTGAGTATAAGTATTGCTGTATTGACCATGTTTGGATCTACGTCTACATGTGAGCAGTCATTCTCACATCTTAAAAACATCAAGTAGAAATTGCATTAATGGTTCCAAATATTTTGCTTTCATGGCTCTCTGAGTCAAAAAGGTTCCCGACCCCTGCCCTAAAGTGTTTAATTGTGCTTTTTATTAATTGCTGCCACATTTTTAACATATGGTTCAATTATAATAAGGTTGGGACTATGCTACTTTTGTGTGTATTGCCTGTGGTATAAAGTAGTTTCAGTACTATCATGTATTGTAATATTTTTCCATAGCAATATATCGTACTTCAAAATGTATTATCGCAGTGCCAGGTCTAATTCCAGATGTAAACCCGTAGAGGCCACGTTTTCTCACCCTGCGCTCCTTAAACCCTTGCTCCTCGTGCGCTCGGTGGCAGCAGGGCGCCCAGGCCTCGCTGCACTTGGCCCACTTCTCAAGCACCTTTTTCCAGGACAGTTACGCCACACGTCCTCTTGTCCCCGTTCAAGTGACGAGCTCCTCCTTCTGCCACTTTGTCTCTTCAAAGCTTTTGTCTGTCACACACATTTTTAAAGTTGCAACTTTTCTGAGCTTTTTACTACGGTAGAACATTGTCCCCTTATCAGAAACATACCTGGGATTGTGTTTTGCGTCTGGTTTCAGTAATCCTCTGTAAAAGAAAAAAAAAAAGGCGTTGAGTCTTAGAAAATATTAGAGTTTTTTTCAGAATCGCTGCAGAAGCTCTGTACAGTTTTTAGGTCCATGAATCATCACCATTGACTCTGTTCTGCCGTCACATCGTGCTGCTGATCACCTAGTTTTGGTTTGATATTGATTTTTTTTTTTTAGCCAATGTCCAATATTTGGCCTCCTGCTCTGGCTGATGTACCAAAATATAGCATTTAAAATCCATCCATAGCAATTTTGTAAAAACCGTAACAAAACATGTTTATCTGGGATATAAAATAATTAGTTGCGTGATTGTATAAACATATTTTTAGCCTAATTGCTCTTCCTTTTTAGTCAATGAGGACAAACTGAGGATGGATATTGACACTTTCTTTTCCTACATACTGCAGAAAATCCTTTGATATCAGCCAATACCGATTTTGGAAACCGATATATCGTTCATCCCTAATTCTAAGCTATGAAACATGAAAGCAAAATCTAAGAATGTTTAACAAAGTGACCATAAATCACGACCCCAGTCAAAGCGGAGTCCGCCGCTCCACACCTCTCCTCCTCCCTTCTTATTTTCGTCAGTTGCTTTGTTTAATTAGCGGCCTAACGCTCTATGGCACGTTCCTATAGCGGCGCGTCAGTGGAGCTGGCAGCGGGCGCACACAGCCACATCGGGCCTGGCAGCCTCCGCGTTCCTGCCCCTTCACTTCGACGCTGCTTATGATGAATGACTCTGCTGATCGCTGTTCCTGGCCATCACTGCGCCTATACACAATCTGCTGTTAGCATACTCCCAGACGCCTGCGCAGGGAGGGAGAGGAAGAGGAGGAGCAGCTAGCTTTTGGCTCGAGCTTTAGCAGCAGGATGGCCATACAGAAATTTACAGAAATAAAATCCACATCCAACATCAAGTCAGAAACGGAAGTTATTAGTTCATTTAATCTCAAACATTTCTGTAAAGCTCTGAAAACTGGGACAGACAACAGCCAGTTGATCTTAGTTATGAACAGCCACAGGAGTAATTCTTCAGTTATTGACGTAATCCTTTATCTCGAACTTGTATTACAGAGATATCAGATTAGCATCAGCATTTCCTGACCCTGATATGAACTTACATTTTTTTTATTAATACAGCTAATGAAATAGCAGACCGACATGCACCTAAAAGAAAAAAATAGAATAAAAAAACCTAACAATTCTTGGTTCAACACAGAAGTTGCAAGTCTAATTAGAGAAAGAAATGCTGCCTGAAAAACTGCCTCACAACTAGGTCAGACTTGGATTGGGCATTTTTTTTTTTTTTTTTTTGTAAAATAAAAAATAGATCTTTATCAACTGTTCAAAAGGCAAAAACTACTTGTAAAACTTTTCGGAAAGTTTGTTGCAAATCAAGTTACAGTTTTAAATAAATGCTCTATTTTAAAGTTTTGCCAATCAGGTTTCAGAAAAGGGCAAAGTAGTGTCACTGCAAACACAGAAGGTTTAAATGACATTTTCACAGCCCTTGATGACAAACAAGATTGTGTAACACTGTTTATTGATTTAACTAAAGCTTTTGATTTAGTAGATCAAAAGTGCCTGAAGCATATTAGATTTGACAGTGCTACATGTATTTGGTTCCAAAATTATCTTTCAAACAGAACCCAGGCAGAAGTAGCCGAGCCGTTTAAAACAAAAAAAAAAAAAAAAAAATAAATACAAAAGGAGTGCCCCAAGGCTCAATTTTGGGCCAACTACTTTTTACTGTTTAATTCCATTGGTTGCAATTTAAGAGAAAGCCTCGTACATTTATATGCCGATGACGCTGTTGTGTATCCCTCTGCTGATCAGGTGATTTTAAAATGCCAGCAAGATTTTAATGAAATCCAAAATTCCCTAAGTATATGGTATTTTGTTTCTAAAAAAAAACATACAGGAGATGTCCAAGCTACACATATTTATATACAAATGATGCACTGATTGAAAGAGCCACCACCTATAAATATTTTGAGTTTTGGCTTGGCAAAACTTACAAGATTTCTGTACTTGGGTAAAACAAATTTAGCTCAACGAAGATTTTTTGTTTTTTTGGGTACAGTCACTTTTAAGTGTTACGCATTTGGGATTTTCCAAAGTTCCAGCTAAAGCAGTGGCCACTGTGACAACCAGTAATATTTGAAATTAAACAGTTTAACAGTCCTGTATTAATAGCAACAATTATGTGACACTTATTACCAGGTAGAACAAGGCAGAAAACACTGTACCGCTTCACAGAATAGGAGAACTTTTGTGCTTTTATACTTCTAGCGGTGTACTTTGGTCAGTTATGATGTGAAGGTATTCTCTCACTCTTCTCCATTGCAACATTATTAATGTTTCCATACATCTCCCAACTCTACACTGCAGCCATCTATTACATCATCAAAAACATACCCAGAGTTGTGTTTTGTTTTATTCACACGTTTAACACACACACACACACACACACACACACACACACACACACACACACACACACACACACACACACGCCATAAACCTTCACTAGAATCATTTGGGTAATTTCAGTCCTGGAACTGACTATCGACTAAACAAAAGGTAAAAACTAACCGTTAACTTAAACTACCATTTCATGACATCATAAGGTGGAACAGAACATTCTGAGCTTTGGAGATGTAGACTGAGTAAACTTTTATTATTAGTCCAGCATGTGAATGAAACATGAATCTGGGTCTGTTTTCGATGAGGTAACAGCATTATAATATTGACTCAAGCTCAGTCAGTTTAGCATAATATTGGACCTTTAAGTCACTACACATGACACTGCGACTACAGTAAGATACATCTGTATTCTCCAGAT
Source organism: Periophthalmus modestus (assembly GCA_019594935.1). Taxonomy (NCBI): domain Eukaryota; kingdom Metazoa; phylum Chordata; class Actinopteri; order Gobiiformes; family Gobiidae; genus Periophthalmus; species Periophthalmus modestus. Next base: position 23,688,326 of record JAIEZT010000068.1, on the reverse strand, counting down.
AGGCCCATTGAGGACGGCACGCGCCTTTTTCTTCCCACTCTCCGGGGGCCTGCACACACACCGCTCATTAGCCAGAGCTAGCGTGGGCGTCTCGAAGCGTTTAGTGCTCTTTGTTTTCATATGTTCTCGATGGGTTTATTGCCGGTCGTCAGGTCAGCGTGGTGCTGTGTTTTGATCAGTATATTGTTTGTATGGGTGATTGGAGCTCTATAATGAGGGATTATTGCCGATATCGGTGGGTTTCCCTTGATATATCGGTATCGGTCTGAAAATGTAGCATATATTAGGCACTGGTATTTCCCTGTTTGTCCTCAGATTTGTCGTTTGGAACAGACTCATGAGTAAAAAAACTGTATGTTTACACAATCTTGCGGCGAATGATTTTAAATACATGTGTATTTCTACAAAAGTTGATTTTTTTAAACTTTGCTATAACGTAACGTACATTTACGATCTTTGCCATTGATTTTAAAATGGTATCTGCTCATATCGGCTATTGACGTCAACATCAAGTCAAAAATCGGTAAGGCTGTTTTCGGTAAAAGTAATTCTTGGCCAATTAAAGACTGATCGATCAGTTGACTACAAAGGGGGTGGAGCTAACACTATTGCATATCTCTATGTATATGACCCAAACTGCTCTCACAAGACTACACCTGCAGGGGGAGTTCAAGCAAAAACAAGTTATCTACGCAGAAAAAAGTACTAGGAAACACTGTATTTATATAAAGACTGATTAAACTTGTGAATCATGAGTTTAATCTGACTTTTTACATACAAGTATAAAAAATGACAAAATCTTCAGCTATCTTATCACAATCACTAACCTCCCCACATCTGTCAGTCCCTCGATAACGTCCACACTGGGCGTTTTGCGTGCCGTGTTTATTTTTACAGTGGAATGTTTCGTGCTTAGGTTGGGTTTAATAGAGCGTGGAGTATACGAGGAAGCGGTATGTGGATCAATTTTAAAGGCATACCATTGTTGTTTATAGGGCCAAGTCTGTTGAACTTAAAAGCCCAACTCCTTTTGTAGCCGAGACACCACAGACCTGCTCGTGTCCATGGAGATGTTATTGGTTTTCCTGGAATTTTCCACAGTATGGCATTAAAAAGAAGTGTGTGTGGTTACTGGAGTATTTTGTACGTCTTATTAAGTACGTCAATTCAGCGGATATCCCGACCATAGAAGTAAATGGACATGGCTAACCCGGTAGCGGCCGTGTTCCAAATAGGAAGTGAAAATGGGCGCGCTTCAGGCTCCACCGGCTCCAATTCAGTTTCTATTGAAATCCACGATCCAGGTATTTTTCGTAAATCAAAAATGTTAATATGATTGACAGTGTTGTTAGCTCTTTGGTTGGAAGTCTGCTCCAAATTAGCCGCTATAACTGTGAAATAATTTGAATAGCATATCGCAAAGGCGGCAACTTTTGAAGTACCATCATTTCAAATCTGCCTCTTATTTTGCGTAAAAAAACTAAATGTGTTGTTTAGATCTGTACACACATGTTCTGAAATTAGTAGGTCAGTTTAAATTTCATCCTTTTTGAAGAGAATCCCATTTTAAAAACACATATTATACAAATCTAACCACAATTGCTTTTTTTCCCCCCAAAATTGTTCAGCCCTACAAACTGATACAATTGCTACAACTGTCTGAAAGCTAAATTGTGAGTTGATTAGTTTTGAAACTGCACAGTAACGTCAGCTTGGCACACCGTGGTCTTTCTCAGCGGTTATTTTATGCTCTATCTAAACTAGTCCACTTCTCCTCTTCAGCTGTATGCTATTATTGTGCTAACTGCCGACTCATCCACCTGCCCGTATCCCGAGTATTATCTCCTCTCCGAACGCCGTCTCCTCTCACAGGAGTAACCCAGCTATGGCAGCCGTTTATTTAGCAGCCCATCTTCTTAAAGACCTGACTAGGCTGGAGCTTTTTACCCACGATGCCTTGGGAGAATCCATGACATGTAATATAAATCTGTCCCTGTAGGCTGTCAGCGCACACTCAGCCCGCTCGACCTCTCCACGCACGTCGCTCCGGTTGAATTTTACTCTGAGCGCTAAACAAACAAGAGGGAAGGGAGATGGAGGCTTTGTTTGGATGAAAGATTTAGGGTGGAAAAAGCGTTTTGTAATTTCTCTGACAAATATTGGGATTTCATTTGTGATTCCTTTTTTTTTTTTTTTTTTTTTTTAAATTAAGATTCAGTTTGCTGCGTGCATTTTAAACACAACCTGGAACATTAACAAGTGAGGTATTGTGAACAGATATTAAACGTATTGTGGTGTTTCTTCTGTAGGAGGGTACACTGCCTGCTCGTCTTGCCTGACTTGATACTGTTTTGCCAGCAATGTTCCACAGTATGACATTAAACTTCTTGCCCTGCGACTTGGCCTTATCACTTTGGAAACAGGCACATGTAAAGCCCTACTGGCACAACTATTCCACAACTATAACATCTCCATGGAGACGAGCAGGTGGCTGACCCTCCACCATAAATGTTACATAAGCCCCCTTTAAATTTACTCTGGTACTGTCGGCTTATTTCAGTTGGGTCGCAAAAAAAAAAAAAAAAAAAAGGTTATCAGAAAATATCTATTCTAGACAATATCTTAGTTAGAATAGATTCAGTCCCGCTGGCGCCCTTCTGCGAGTTAAAAACAAACCGCACATATGAGTTGGATATGAATATGGATGGAAGCCTTGACCTAAAATGTGGCGTTACTCATTAGCGCTCGGGGCATCAAAGGCATGCGCGCGCGCCCCACTGTTAGGTAACTGATTAGACAGTCAAAGTTTGTGTTTGTCCCTCCTTGACAGCGGGGGGAGGGGGCATCTGCAAGCCAACGATAACGCCAGAAGATATAACTCTGCAGACAGGACTAAAATATCTCGACTTTTATTAGTACTGGGCAAACAATATTAGATTTTTTAATTTTTCTTATTTATTTATTTTTATTTATTTATTATATATATATATATATATATATATATATATATATATATATATATATATATATATATATATATATATATATATATATATATATATTTTTTTTTTTTTTTTTTATTTTTTACATTTTTTAAAATTATTTTTTTTTTGCTACTTAAAAATTAAATTGTAAAAAAATAAAAAAATAATAATAAAAAAAAAAAATCATTATTAACTGCATATGACAGGTTTTCGTGTTTTTCTAATTATTACTTGATTTGCTAATGATTAGACTGTGTTCAATATGTTGTAAAAATGTGCTAACTGATTAGACAGTCAAAGTTCGCTCCTTCCCTCGTAGTGGCGGAGGGGGGGAGGTGGCATCTGCGAGTCGACGATAACACCCAGAAACACGTTGGTTTTCACGGCTCACTCCCCCTCACCTTACCCCGCACTTAAGAGCCAAACGTGGGTCTTTGAAACGAGGCCTGACCACCCCCTGAACCGTCAGAGTGGAGTGTCGCGGATAAAGTCACTCTGTATAAAAACCTTTTCTCCGGTTTGCCTCGTTCCCCAGCTTTGTCATCCCAGCCCTAAAGTGAAAATGCTTGTTCTTGCCTCGGACTGACTTCTCTCCCCTGCCCCGCGTTAAGTTGGATCTGTAGCTTTCATCTTTTTCCCCGTGACTATATTTACCCGGGCCTCCTGCTGCTCGCTCACCTGTTTAAATCTTTAATTGTGCGCGCGTGTCGGAGGATGGCAGGCAGGCTGGGTTAGCGCTAGCCCGTTTGATCTGAAAGGACCCTAAGCGGAGCAGACTAGCGTCGACTGGAACATTTGATCATTTTGGCTCGCCGTTAATTGCTGTTGGGCTCAATATGTTTTGCGTGTCACATATTATCAGGCTAATACCGACTGCTGTTCTGAGAATAAAGCTGATCACTGTGGATTCTCAGCGTGATGGATGCAAAGCTAGCAGTGGTTTGTCGTGCTAAAAGATCATGCTGTATAGTGACTGGATGTTGGCTGTTTAAATGCAAGTCATCAGCATTTGTGTATCTGTTTTTACCAGAGCAGGCACAATAATTAGGCTACTACCATAAACTGTATATATAAATGGATATAGCCAACTTGCTAGCTGCCGCGTTTCAAGTAGGAAGTGAGCATGGGCGCGCTTCCGGCTCCATCGACAGTTTATTTTCTACTGAAAAACTGTTGCAACTCTCTCTCCAACTGCTGCTGTCAGGCTGGCCATTTTGCTCTTAAAATATTCCTATTAACCCGCTTCAGCTTGATTCTGGTATTTCGCTATTGTGTCTTTCAATCAAGATAAGAGCATTAATAACAGTCAAGTTAGGCGTCGCTAAGTGCCCACTTCCTACTAATTGCGCGGAGCAGGCGGAAAGGGGCATTACCTTCAGCGACCTGGCGCTGGATTGGCTCTTTGGTTGCTATGATACTCGCGGTCGGAATCCCAAATGTGGAACTCGGCTCCAAATTCACCCCATAACTGCTCTAACCTCGAAGAGCTTCATTTGACTTGAGCTGAACGCTGTGGGTGACATCGCACTCCTTTAGTCCACTTCTTCATACAGTCTATGGCTACTACCAACTTATTGTTCAGTTCAGAAACATCTTGCTCCTTTTGATTCAGTAGATACAGTATACTCCAAGTACTGGCAGTATATTAGCAACTTTTTGTTAGCCTGTGATCTCCTCCTGTAGTAAAATGTGAAGGTTCTCATGAGTCACTATATACACTACCGCTAGCTGTTTTTACTTTGCTTTTTAACCATCATACCCTATCCTTTTCAGAATGATAAGAAATTAGGACCGTTCCCAGAGCAATTAACAATGTAAAACTAAATATTTTGAATGGGGAAACGGTCCTCTACATGTTGCACCCTATAACCTTTAACGGGAAGCTGAAATCCGTGAATAGGCTATAACATTTAGAACATATTTTGTCAGTCTTCAATGTGACAGTCATACAACAGCAATATGCCTCTTTCTACAGTCGGTGTGCCTGTTGCTTGGGCTACCACTTAAGCTAGCTGCTAGCATGCTTGACTGTTTCATAGAAGATGGCTCTGAATAAAACGTAGGCAGATTTGCTAAAGTATTGCGGGCCTAGTGCAGCTGTACAGTTAGGCTTGTGTACTGGCGTATTCCCTCGAAGCGCTAGTTATCATTTGAAACACTCCAGACTAAACTGTATCCGAATGCTTTAGCGAGAAGGCTGCGCTGATCCTGCACAAACCCTGTGTATGTTTGTAGAGCAGGCTGTGGGCGTGTGTCTAATGGAGCGAGCCAGTGATTCCATCTGCACCGTACACCAGTCTCCAAAACATCACTACTGTGGAATTTCACATACTGCACCACTCCAAAGTCCTCCAGCTCTAAGAACATGGTTAGAAAGCAGTAACCAGAGCTGTATACAGTCAGATCTTACATAGTGCTACGCTCGTGTTTGTGTACAGGGGTCAAATCCTATACAGTGGTGCGCTTATGTTTGTGTATAGAGCCAGTTCGGTGTGATTATATTTGTGGATCATGTGGTCTGACTGCTTTGGAGCCAATCCGTTTCAGGTGGCACTTATTATGGAGCTAGCGCCACGCGACACGAGGCTAAAAGCTAAAGCAGATTTTTCTCAGCAGCCCCTTTACACAGAGAAGACAGAACTGAAATATATTGTCGTACAGAGCAGCAATTTTACATTTTCAGTTCAGTTTTTTTTTTCCATTGTAGGGAGTATTATACCTCTGACATAGGGCAAAATAAGGACTGAGCTGCCATTTTTTGTGTAATTGCTTACTTTTTAGTTTTTGGTCTTTATTTTACTATTAAAAGTGCACCATGTAACTTTTTAGGAAGAGGACCATCTCCATAAAGATGTCATCGCTTTGCCTGTGATGTTCCACAGTATGGCATTAGACCTATCTATCCTGCATTTATTCAGTTACAGGCGTATCTGTTGCAGTAAAGTACATTTAAAAACATGTATTCTTTCTGTGAGCGGGATTGCCTCTTCACAGATCTTACCTGTGACTTGATGAGGTTTAGATTTAATTCCATTCAGTGCAACAGTCTAGACAAAGCAAGAACATCTCCATGGAGACAAACAGGTGGCGAGCCCTCCACCAGAAAAGGTACATTTATTTGCAAACCATGCTCTGAAATGTGATTCTTGTATTGCTTTGTCAGTTCAGATTCCAGTCTTTTGTCAAATCTTCTGGACGTGTTCAAAATGTGAACTTTGAACATAATCTTATTATTGCAAATCTCAACGCACTCACACTCTCAATGCTTGTCAGCCCTATAATCAGCATTATGTATGTTGCCAGAAAATGGATAGAATTGCATAAGAAACGTCTAGAGTGAAATTCTGAATGTTGAATACTTTGTCAAACCAAATGTTAATCTCTAACTTTTATGCAGAGAAGGTATATTGTTCTACTGCTGTTCACCAGGTAGAGAACATGGGACAGAGAGCAGAGGACATATTGGACAGAGGACACAGGACACTTAGGTGCGAGTGCTATTTCTGGTCTCTTAATGGACCTGTCCTCTTTGTGGAGCAGGTCTGGCTCTGGGATCTAAACCAGTCCTGAAGCTGATTAAATGATGTCCTCCAGGACCTCGCTCAGCTTTTAATATGGCACTGTTCTGTCAGCCTGCCGCAAAACAGCCCTGTGACGCTTAAATAACATTTGAGTTTAGTATATTTAGACAGTTTTCTCCAAATTATTCAAATGCAAAAACGCGGTAAGTGTTCAATCTTTGTGCACTTTGTACGTTTTCTGGTGGAGGGTCGGACACTTGCTTGTTTCTATGTTAAAGTCATTGCTTTGCCTGGAATGTCCCACAGTATAGCATTAATGAGTACGTATGCTATGCTAACACATGCAGATAATATTTAGATTCTGTGTCGTTCATTGTAAACCGTGGTATCGATCTAAAACAGATGAACACAAACGGGTCCATTGATGTCCTGTTCAAAACAACAGGAGCTGAAGGACTCCACCTTTTTATAGTGGCGTTTCACTGTAGCAAGGGGCAGGTTACAGCAACGAGGTACCAGGATGTGGGTGGAGATGGTAGGCAGGTGAAAACAGGAAGGCTGAAACCTCAAATGCAGGAATCCTCAAGCATGTGTCACTCAAAATACAACTTGATGGATAGACACTGTCATAATCAGATTTGCTTAATTAAATTGCAAGGGGACGGTACAATTTCATAAAACATATGATTAAACATGAGGGGAAAAAGCCATAATTAGCAAAGAGGCTATTTTTCATCTGTAGTCCCCTGGCCATGATGTTAAAGCAGCAATAGAAAAAAAAAAAATGACAAGGTTAAGAGCTCATAAAAGTTCATTTTGCATAATATTTGTCCTTTAAACTTATCCATCTTGCGTTTATTCAATTACAGGTGTTTTTATTGAGAGAATTGCCTTCAGAAACATTCATCACCTTGCTGTATGTGTGGGCTTGCCTCTCCACAGGTCTGGCACATGACTCGGGCCTATTGACGGGACCCCGCGCCAGTCGAGTCGAGTTTCAGCGTTGCTTCGCCAGTATTTACGGCTGAAGCGCTGTACTTCGAAACGTGCTGACTCTGCTGCTCGTTCTGTAACTGTTATAAGCCGAATGGTAAATGTTTGGCTCGCCGAGTTTTGTTTCAGTCCCCATCTCCCATAATGTGTCGCTCGCTCGTTTTAAATAGCTTTGTTTCGGTGGAGTCTATCAGCGTGTGTGTGTGTGTGGGGGGGGGGAGGATTGCGGTCCCAGGCGAGATGCATAAATCCCCCGCTGCAGCAGGCCGTCTCTGGGCGAGCGTCGTCGGGGCAGCCCCTCTTTCCTCTCTCCCCCTTGTCTCTCTCTCTCTCTGCTGGCTCAGCTTAGCCTGGGATATCCTGGCTCCTTCATCTTTGTCTCATCACGCCTCTCTCCGCTGCCCTCCAAACTCTCCCAAGGTCAATATTTCATCTCTGACAAGCCTGTGTGTGTGTGTGTGTGCGTCGGAGCGTGTGTGTGTGTCTCAGGTAAATCTGAGCGGGCTGTGACAGGAGCTGAGTCAGCCCGATGATGACACAGCCGAGCGAAGGCCGCAGACCTCTCAAACAGCAAACACCAGGCCATTGTTTCCCCATAACCTCTTGGGACGGGCAGTATATCGAGCTAGTGTAGGTTTCGGGGAATGTTTTGTATTGTTGGCGTCGGAAATATTTAGAGCGGATTCCTTTTTCTAGTCTGTTTGTGCCCATAGGCAGTTTTTACATTTTAAATCACACAGCTGTTGCACAATCAGCATCAAAATACAACACATTATGTTAAACCCCAGATAAATACTTTAAAAAATACATCAGTAATTAGGATGATCTTCTGCCTGTATCCACGGAGATGTTATTAACCTTGTGCAGCAGAATGAAATCTCGCAATATTTGACTCAAACCTGTTGCTAACGCTAGCGGGAGCGACCTCTGGGAAAGAAGCGCCTGATTTGTCTGTTATTAATGTTCATATCTTGAATCACGGGTAGAACAGGTCAATAAAAACAGCAGGATCATGTAGAGCGGGTTAATACGAACATTTTAAGACCAAAGTGATGAAGCTCACTGCAGCAGTTACAGAGAGAGGTGACAATTTATCAATGTAAAGTGAATTGGAGCCAGAGTCGATGGAGCCAGAAGCGCTCTCACGATCGCTTCATATTTGGAATGTGGCGGCTAGCAGGTTAGCTACGTCCAATCGTATATACAGTCTATGGTTCAAACTCCATGAGAATCCATCTTATAGTGCAGTTTCTGGTCCAGTTGCACCAGTTGGCGAAAGACTGGACCAATCACAGGGCAGCATTGTGATTTGGGCGGAGCAAATAGCAAAACAAACATGGTGACGCAGACAGACTTACTTCAGCCTGTTTAGTTTGTGTAAAACGTGCAGATGGAAACACTTTCTGCATTTGTGGAAAGAAATGGATTTAACTGGATTGAACTAAAGTTTGATTTTTTTGTTTTTTTTTGTTTGGCTTGGTCTGATGTTGTGGTGCTTCGACCAGTCAGATTCAGATATTCATCATGATGTTTTGCCTTGCGAGAGCCGTTCCAGATAAATGTGTAGACCTCACTTCACATCTATCTGGCATGACGTAGATTAGATATTATGACTTTGGCCAGAATTTTCCACATTATGGCATAAAACCTCCATCTACATCTAGCTACATGGAAACAAACAGGCCAAGTTACACCAGATCAGTAAGAATTCATGTCGGTGTATGTTTAAGTCGCTCTGTCGTGATAAATACTCAACTTACTGACTTATTCTTCAATACGTGACAGATGGACAATTGTTTCTGGGAGTCAGTATTTATCGTGTGTACTTTTTCTTTGTACTAGTGGGGAAATTTGGGTAATTTTTCTGTTCTATGCTGAGATTTGCGCTGTAGAAGGTTTAATTATGGCCTTGTTTGACTCATTATAGACACCAATGAACTTCCTAAGTGTTGCATTGCATGTATTTATTGGAGCTCATTTTTTTTTTTTTAACAATATTGCACATTTAGAATAGCTTTTGAGGATAATTCTGCTCAATATTATCGTTTATCGTCTATATTTACTTCAGCAATATATCGCACTTCACTTTTATGTTTAATCAGTACAATACTAGCACACGACGTCCTGCAGCGCGTCTTTAAGTGGTGTGCATTGCTATAGCCCGATATTTTCTGAAGTCAATATCCATATTTAATCGACCATAAGACAAATATTCAACATCGACTGCAAAAAATAAAATAAAAAATCCATATGGAAGCATCTTTCCTAAAAGCCCGACTCGCTCCTCCATTGTGGCGAGCGTGCCGGGGTGGACAGCCAGACAAATGGTTTCCCGGGCTGAGCGAGGCAGGGGGTAATTTTTTGGCGAGCGCGAAGCTTCACAGAGGAAGCGGGCGCGGTGAAATTAGAGGCTGTCAAAGCGCGCCGGTCTCTCCGTGATGGCCCAGCACGCCCCTCTTATGTTAATGTGGCATTTCAGGCACAGGAAATAGAATTAGCAGCACAGGCAGAGCGCGTGTCCCTGTCAGTTACGGCGCTCTCCCGTCTCTCTTTGTTTTGCCTTTGTTTGGGGAGACTGGAGATGTGCGGCTTTTCTCCAAACCATTAAGGCTTCATTGATGGCTGCTACACACATGCTTAGTCCTGCACTGGGCTGTTAAATCTAGACACAGCTTAGAGACGGGGCTATCTTCCTTTCGCTGGCTAGTGTTTTCAGTGCGTTGATAACTTCTGTGGCTCATTCCAGATGCAAAATATAGTACTGAAGTGTTTCATTCTGTTGTTTATTCATTGCAGCTCATGATTTTTAACATGACTGTAGATTTAGAATGGTTCTCGTGGTTTAAATCTGCTCTTGGGTTTTTGCGTCAGTGGCGTGAATGAGTTTCGGTATGATCGTTTATCGTCTATATTTACTTCAGCAAATATATCGCACTTTGACATTTGTTATCGTAACAGGCCTGGCTGCATTAGAACATAACATTCGAATCTTAAATGAATTGAAAATGGACATTGTGCAGCTAAGGCGCCGTACTGGAACTCATCGCGGTGAATAATTAGCTTGCCGTCGCCCTAAAGCCAGCAACAACTAGCATGCTAACTGCACTCGTCCCGTTTCAGTTTATAATTAGATGCGTACAGATACCAAATGGACCCACTGGGCTTATTTTGACCTCAGTGGCTGTTTCTACTGGCAAAAAAAGAACATTTTGCTCAAGTACATTTAGAGAAATCCGCTAACAGGCTCTTTAATGGCTGTGTCAAATATTAGACAGTAGACGATGAGCATTTATTGGCAAAAGCTGCAATACCGCACAGGTGTAAGGTATTGCTATGAGCGAGAACACAAACCAAATCACTGATCTAATAGAAGGGCTTCATTTATTCCGGATAATTAACCATGTGCTCTAGGGATGAGTGCCTTTTCAGTGCTTTTATACACTATTAAACTGGTACTTCATATTTGCAACTTCACAGCGGTTGTGCGAATACATTTTCAAGGTATATAATTTGATACCGGTACTTGACCTCAGGGAAGTATGTCTGTTCCAGTTTGCCTTTTACTGACAACATAGACTGTATATATGAAGTGGACATAGCCGGCCCGGTAGCCACGACGTTCCAAATAGGAAACGAGCTCGGGCGCCAACTGGCTTTGACTCTGGCTCCAATTCACTTTGTATTTTTCAAAATAATGGCCCCTCTTTCTGTATCTACCACAGTCAGGCTCATCATTCTGGCTTTAAAATGTACTTTTTAAACTGTCCTTGTGTTTTTATGTCGCCATTTTTGTCCATAAATCAAGATGTGAAGAATAATAGACCAATCAGGTGTCTTCAGGTCGGCTTGATTAGCTGCTAGAACTGCGAGCCTCGATGGGCTTCAATTGTCTGGAGCTAAACAATATGGCGTCCCTTAGCCCACTTCTATTTCTGTGCTATCGACAAAAAAAAAAAACGTTTTAATGGGTTTGATCACTTTCAGCGAGAGCCATCCCCGCCCGATGTGTAGAACTCTATTCAGAGGGCTGCCCATATCAGTCTGGAGAGCCAGGTTCACATTATTGAAACTGTAATGGTCAGCGGTGCTCCGTGACTGCTTCTGCTGCTCACTAGCATAACATTAGCTCATCTCATGTCTCCTCAGCGGGAGTAGTCCACTTTTGGGGTCAGATCGGACGAGTCCCACAGGTGCGCTCCAGCTGCTGACCACATGCGGGCGCTCCTCTGACCTTCTCCCCCCGCAGCACACCGCGCGCTCCCTCTTGAGTTGGATACATTTGTGTAAACACGACTTGAAACTGTGAGAATAATCCATAAATCGCGGTGATAGGCGTGGTCGCACATCTGTTAGTTTCTGAGTAATGTTCGTCCCGTCTCCTCCCAGCACACACACACACACACACACTCTGCTCTTTGCCAAGTTATTCGAGCTCCGTCTTAGTATGAGGTTTTCCAGTTTTTGAATTGTATTGTAGGCTGCTTTGTTACCTCTTTTAATCCGATTTGCGTAGTGTTTCTGTCATGTCGTCCTGTCAGGATAGTTACTAGTAAGTATATCCATTATTGTTGAATACATGACAGTCGGCACAATAATTCTGGGGGTCAATATTTAGAGTATTTAGTAGTTTGTTGGATAGTGATAGTCGTTTTTACAACTTCATAATTTGCAAAGGGCAGGATTTTAGGTCTACTTTTCAGACTTATTTGAACATTACATTATATTTGTGTTTGAAAACTCAGATATGGAGTACAGAAAGACGGAGTAATACATGTATTTGCAAATTTTCTTTAGATTGATTTAGTTTTTTCAAGAGCACTTTTACATTATTTCATAGATTGTATTGCTGGTTTTCAGACGACATCACAACTTTCTATTGGCCGATAATGTTTAATACAGATGGGGGCAACTCTATGGTCCAGTCAATAATAGAAATGATCAGGTTCAACATTGGTGCAATTACTTTTTGGATATTTTAAGTAGTAAATAGTAGGAAAATCTGGCTCTTTACCCCCATCTGGGAGTATGACACCATCACATTCTGCAATCTGAAAACCTCCAACTCACACATGCACAGATACATAGTTTATGCTGAAGCAGTGGCTCGTCTGTGCCAACCCCCACACACTCGTGCTCATGTGTAATTCATGTGCCTGGGTATGGACGTTACACATAACCGCGTGCGTGTGTGCCTACCTATGGACATGTAAATCACGATTATTTACGGCCTATTGCATCATTTTCAATTTTATAGAAAAAATATGAAATAAACTCCGGCGTTACAGTCAATGCACCGACGCTCGCAGCTACCTGTTCTACACTTCCCCTCTCTCCTCCAGACGCACAACACTCACGGACATCCACTCTACGATTCCTCATTTCTTTGTTCTCCTCAAACCAAGATTTCCGCGCTACATTAACCCCGCTCCCACGAGTCCAGGCAAAGTGACAGTGAAGTATCAGAGATCGGCTCGTGTCGCTTACAGCTGTATCGTTTTTTTTTTGTGTGTTACAGAGATCAACAGAGTGCGCAAGGACATGTACAGCGACTCGGTGAACGGCCTGGTGGAGAGACACCCGCTGGAGCTGCCCGAGCCCGCCGGACCCATCGTCCACCTGCAAGAGAAGCTGTTTGTGCCTGTCAAAGAGTACCCCGATGTGAGTACACAGCTCCAAATGCAACACAATACATACACTGTCAAAGAGTACCCCGATGTGCGTACACAGCTCCAAATGCAACACAATACATACACTGTCAAAGAGTACCACGATGTGAGTACACAGCTCCAAATGCAACACAATACATACACTGTCAAAGAGTACCCTGATGTGAGTACACAGCTCCAAATGCAACACAATACATACACTGTCAAAGAGTACCCCGATGTGAGTACATAGCTCCAAATGCAACACAATACATACACTGTCAAAGAGTACCCCGATGTGAGTACATAGCTCCCCACGCTACAAAGACTTATACTGTGAAAGAGTACCCTGACATCAGTGATATTTTTTTGTAGGTTTAGTGTGTACAGATCTGTGCAGAGTACCCCAATGTGAATACCCAGCTATGCACCTTACATACTTTCAAAGAGTACCCCAACGTGAACACACAAATTTGTATAGACTACACTTCACAAACACTGTTAAAGAGTACCCTGATGTGAGTAACCAGCTCCACACGCTACATAATACATATTCTGTCAAAGAGTACCCCGGCGTGAGTACACAAATCTGCATACACAAAGACTGTTGAAGAGTACCTGATATGAGTACCCAGTTACGCATGCACTACACCTCACCCCGATGCAAGTACACAGATCTGTACACACTACACCTCACAAAGACTGTCAGGAGTACCCCGACGCGAGTACACAGCTCCACACACACACACCTCACATACTGTCAAAGAGTACCCTGATGTGAGTACACAGCTCCACACACTACACAATACACATACTGTCAAAGAGTAGCCCAACATGACTACACAAATCGGCATGTACTACACACGAGTACACAAATCTGCCAACATAGTACCTCACAAAGACTGTCAGAGTACCCCAGCACGAGTACACATCCCCACACACACACACACCTTACACACTGCCAAAGAGTACCCAGCTGTGCACGCGCTACACCCTCCGAAAGACTGACAAAGTATTACAAGTACACGTTCGAAAATCTTCTCAAGGAACAAAACGTCTAGTCAAACGCAGTAACTTGAGTATTTGTAATTAGTTACCATCCACCCGCGGTTGTGGATGAGAGCCAAGCTGGAGGAGGGGGAGCGCAGAGGAGCACCCAGCCCCCCTGACAGGCCTGATAAAGCCCACAGACTGCTGCTCCTTCTACTGTCCCCTCATTAGCTTCAAGTGGCTATTCTGCTAATAGCTGTGCCTCTGTTCAAGCACCTGCACACACGGACAAAGGGAGGCTAATGGCTGCACCGCGCTCACTCCAGGATTAGCCGTGGCTGTTGTCGAAGCTTAAGGAAGACTTATTGTGCTTTTTGGGGTGTTTAGTATTCAACTATAGCATGTGTAGATCTTGATTTTACATTTCGTCCATTGTAAACCGACTTACTGACCTTCAATGGCTTAATGATCAAAAAAAAAGTCCATTGAAGGGTGGTCTTCATAGTAGAGTTGTCAAAAGTATCGAAAATCGGATACTAATCGATACTACAACTAGATGCTCATTTGAGTAGATAAGTAACAAGTATAAGTCGACACATATAAGACACACAGACTAGTATACAGCCCTAGTATACACAGATATAGTGGTAATATCTCAGTCGGCTACACGGTAAAACTGAAAGAAAGTACCGTATTTTCTGGAGTCGCACTTTTTTTTCCAGTTTGGCCAAGGGTGCGACTTATACTCAGGTGTGATTTATATGTGAACTATGCTTTTTTTTCTGCATTATTGTGCATTTTTTGGCCGGTGCGACTTGTACTATATGTTGAAAATCACATTCTATTGTCTAAATTTTTTAACATTATCATCGTGGCATAGGAATTGGTATCGAGTCTTCCTTAGTCATTTTAGTATCGTGACAACACTACATAGCGGTATCACTATAACGAGCAGTGGGTTTTTATGGATGCGGCGGTGTAGGAGGAGAACGGGGGGTAGGTGAAAACGAACATTTCCTTCAGGACAATACAGAATTACTCAAACATCCATGAACTTTTTTTGTCAACTACATGAGTGTAACATATATCCTCAAAATGTGCGTATGCTACAAGGACGTGTGATGTGTGGCTAGATGTTGCTGGAAGGGCATCTGACTTAAAAAAAAAATCTCAGTTCTGCATGTGGCGGTTTCTTGGGGGAGAATCATATTGTGTCTGGCTGGAATCTACTTTTGCCTTCATGTCCAGCTGTTCGGGCTTGTGACTTGTGCAGCTGCCAAAAATATTTTTCTCATCTTTTTTTAAAATCGTGTTGAAGCTACGGTATTTTTAAAGTGCCCCTTCGCTTTTAAGTTAGCCCAGTGTTAGCTTAGCATTGCATCATTGTTTGACACACAGGTTATTGTCAGATGTGTGTGTATTTTTGCTTCTCGTTGTACAATATGATGATGTGAAAATTTCAGATGGAGGGCAGGGGACTGTATAACGCAATGATGTTATTTATTTGGGGTTGACTCAAAAATTGCCGTATTAATCTTATTAAAGTCTAACGAAACACTTTTTTTGCTACTAAACCTTGCTTTACTAAAACTGAACGAGAGTGAGAAACTTTTGACTGGTTGTACATTTATTACAACAGTCAAATGGAAAGAAATCGTACTTTTCGTACTTTTCAGACCATACTTTTACTCACAGTGGGAAGAGGAATCGCAACTTTTACTCGAGTAACAGTACTGCTACTGCAATAAAAAATATATTCAAGCAGGAGTAAGTCTACAACTGACAAAAGTTTTATGTTGACAGTATGAAATGATTTGAACATTTGTGTTTCTTGCAGCACTCCTTCAGATATGATTTAGTTTCTAGTTTTTGTGTCTATCCATTGGAAATACCGGATTATGTGCATTATTTAATGTTTTTACCCTTCAAATGACTTTAACTTTAAATTATGTATCAGATGTTAAGACCAAACAGTTACTTACTTGAGTAGTAGTCCCCTCAAATACATTTTTACACTTTAATACCACATTAATATCTCTGACCACTACTTCATACTTCTACTTGAGTCATGTTGCTTTTGAAGTATTGTTACTCTTACTCGAGTACTCTTTTTGTCTACTCTCCCCACCAGTCCATCGTTGTCGCTCTCGTTTCCGTGCTCAAATGCTCACGCCGGACGCGCTCAGTCATTAAAGTAAAAGAGTGAAATGCCAAATCGCTCGGTGGTATTTATAGCCGTGAGCCGGGGCCGGGGGAAATCAGCTGCTGGGCTCAAATGGATTTTTACTGCTACTTTTGTGGCCTTTGAAACGCGCCCTAAACATAACACGCTTTGGACGGAGATGGCTAGTTTATCCACTACAGATCGACCGATATGGGTATTTTCACAGTCGATGCCGATACCGATTGTATAGAATCCAGCGCAACCTTTGGCCGATGAACTCTGTGGATATTTTTAGGCCGATATGTCGTCACATTTTGCGCTGTTTTCTCTTCATATTAAAGTGTTAATATAAAGCTTTGTGTGGACTCTTTAGGCAGCAGATCACCCAAAATAAAATCAGCCTGTCCTGAGATTTAAGGCCGATAGTTGATATGATAGAAAGTCCAAATATCAGCTTGATATTTGATCTGCCAAACCGTAGCTCTGTCTATTATCCAGCGCCTCTGACCCACGGGGACTGGTGTGTGCCAACATACGTGGCAATTAAATCAAAATCACAGTTATCAAATCGCAAAGGCTGCAGTTAGAATGTCCTCTGGAAAAAACAAAATGCTGTCTTCTCTATTTTGTTTATGTAGAGCAGGGGTGTCCAAACTACGGCCCGGGGGCCAAATGCGGCCCTCAGACCAGTTTTTATTGGCCCTCAGGCCTCCTGCTGAACCGGCCCAATTGATCATAAGCAGAACTTTTAACAACAAATTAAACTATTTCCTCCACTATATCCTCAAACATCACGTTGCAGTGTGATACAGACCTAAAATGAATGTGTTTCAAGTCTTATTAATACACAGCGGCTCTATCAAAGCTGTGTATAAAGCACTGCATTGATCACCGCTCTGTGGCCCTCCAATTTGAATATGTTTTGAGATGTGGCCCTCAATAAAAAAATAAATAAATAAAAAAAGTTTGGGCACCTCTGATATAGAGAATTCATCTTGTACCTCATGGGGTTCTTCTACTGTTGAAAAAACACTTTATTTAGACAGTAAAATGCTAATTTCAACTTTAAATGGTAGTACTTTCTTTCATATCACCATGTAGCCTTATATCTGTGTAATCCCTCAGTCGTCCAGGTATGTTCCACAGTTCTGTCATGTTATACTTGTTCTGATGCACCTGATCCAGTGAATGTGACTTTTTTAGTATCAATAGACACTCAAAGTTTTAGCACCGATTAGTATCTGATTTTTGATACTTTTTACAATCCGTCTTCATCAGTCTTCTGTCTAATCGACCTGGCTTTTTAAGATTTGTTTTCTCCCAAATTGTGCAGCCCTGGTCCACAGTTTGGGGTTTTGTAGGTTGTTTTTTTTTTTGGAATTTGCCGCAAGTTTGAATATGCCCAATACTTTTCTACAAGCACTGTACAAACACATCCTCACCTTTCTCTCAGGAGTCCTCACACATTTTCGGAAGCAGACTTGTCCGCTGCCTTGTCACTTCTGATGAAAACATGAAACCCAATGTCAGAAATCTTCTGTGACTCACACAAATCACCAAATTTTACTTGTTTTTTCCCCAATAGCAACTTATAAAAAAAATTAAAACGACCAAAATGTTCTGTCCTTCTTAAAGATGGAAAAGTACATGCTATTTGGGAGATTACTAACACATCACTTAAGAAAATATAATGTCACCCATAGCGTTCGACTCCAGTCAGTTGAAGGTCATCGAGGCTAGGAGTTATAGGGTCGAATTTGAAGCAGAGTTTCATATTTGGAATTCCGACCTTGAGTATAATTTCAACAAACCACAATACCTGAGAAATTGCTCTTTCCCGCCCACATCACTGGTTTAGCAGGGAGCGGGTGCTTGACAGCGCTGTCAGTCAAACCTGTTGCTAATGCTAACGGGATCGGCCTCGGGGAAAGCTGGCGCCTGATTTGTCTGTTATTAATGTTCTTATCGTGATTTACAGACAAAGTAGCGGAATAAAAATAACAGGATCATGTAGCAGATGAATATGAGCATGTTAAGACCAAACTGACGAGTCTGACAGCAGCAGTTACAGAGCGAGAGACGACAGTTTTTCAATAGAAAGTGAATTAAAGCCAGAAGTGCGGCCATGCTCGCTTACTATTTGGAACGCGGAAGCTATCAGGTTAGCTCTGCCTGTTTATATATACAGTCTGTGGTTGCTACATTAGAATTTCCCCATTGTGGCCCAAACAAACGTTATCTTAAAACAACCAAGCCGCCATGCGATGCTAATACATTTGAGCCAAAGTGTTTTAAAATGCTCCAAACCTGCTCTGCCTAATCAAACCGCGCTTGGCTAACTGCTAATGCCGCGGCCATAATGAGTCTGTGATGTGCTAGATAAGAACCCATTACAACATGTCCCGCTCATTTCATTCAGGACCCCCTTCCTCTGAGGACTCCGAGCTTTCAAAACACCAAGAGTACCCCACACGCCTGTGCAGGAGCGCCCGTTAAAGGAGCTGTACCTGACTTTTACAGTGGTCCAAAGTTATTCCTCACTTACCTTATGCACTCTGAGCATCCTAATTATTCACCATGATGTGTTTATAGAAGCTTTACACCATTCTGAGATGAGTTTTGTAGTCACGACAATGCTAACGACAGCTACCATGCTAACACGCGTCCTGATTATCTGATTGAGTACTGTATCAGTTGTAGAGAGTACACTGCGGACTTATTTTGGGTTTTTTTACGCAAAACGCCATATTGCTTCAAGTTTCTAATGTAAATGAACATAGGACACGTGTATTAACTGCCCAGATATCAGTTTTAAGCCATTTTTTGGGGAAAATTTCCTTTATTCTGGTGTTTTTAACTTTTTCTTCCTCTTAAATGCAGTGAAAAGCCATATAAAAAACAAGTTTGATAGAACCATTATGGCGCCGACTGCCCCGATATCCATGTGTAATCTGCACTCACTGCCCCGCGTGACGCTGGTTAGCAAAAACAATATGTCTGTTGTGCGACTAACTCAAATCCAAGGAAATATACATAAATACATAGACACACAGTTATTGTCTCATCTCCAGCTGACTCTCTCCATGCCTTCTCCTTTCTGCCGTGGTTCTTTTAGTCCCGTTCACTCAGTCCTTTCTGCCGCTGTGATCTTGCATCGTGACACAGAAACTACTGTCTGGGATAGTGTCGGCCAGGCAGCTGCTTTCCCATGATTCTTAGTAACAATGTGTCTGATTGGACGAAAAGAGGGGACCCATTTTGTTGCTTTTGTATTGCTTTTTACCAGAGAAACTGCTATGGAAAAGATTATAGTTTATAGACCCATTTTTTCTTGTGCTTTTACCATGTAATGTACGAGGTAAAGAGCAGATTATGGGCAGCAGTTGGTGGAGTGTTCATCCACTGACCCACAGGTTGACGGTGCAATTACAGCTACCACAGATGAATGTTGTGTTCTTGAGCAAGACACTTCACCCACCTCACCCCCAGTGTCTGCGCACACCGGTGTATGAATATGTGTGTGGCCCTTGTAAAGCGCTTTTGAGTGCCTTAAAGGTGGCAAAATTTGACCATTTACCTTTTAGAATACATTAAACTCAGGTACAGTCCGTCCTTTTAATCAGCTAACAACTAAAGGACTACAGCCCGAGCGCCCCGCCCGCACTGGCCCTCGTCTGCGCGCTCGCGTCTCTTCTCATGCCAGAGGAGGCCCGAGCGCTGATCATTATAGACCGGCACATTTTCGTCCGCTCCAGCGCATCACACATCCAAGAGCCATACGTGTGATGCAATTCCAGTTCCTCCCAAGAAAGCTGGGCACGCAGCGCTGCCAGTCGCGGTTTGTGTTCTTGGCTTCATTCACCTGCCAGCCCACATTTGTCACAGCCTTTCCCTCTCTTATCCTCCCGTCAACACCGCTCCCGAACAAGGCAAAAATATCACAGTTTTGACACCGGTCTGTTCTATACGTTTTATTCAGCCGCTGAAGTCGGGAGTTTTGTTTTAAATGTAGACTGAACAAAGCAGTTTTGGGATGTGGCCAATACGTGGGTTAAACAAGGTCAAACATCTATTGCAGGGTTAAAGGGGCTACATTTAATTTTAATTACTTCATTTATAAATATTGTTTCGCTCTCATACAATTTGCAACCAAATCTTAAAGAGCCTATATTACAGTATTTTCAGATCTATGTTATAATGTTGTTTCCTCATCACAAACAGACCTGGAGTTTTGTTTCATTCACAAGAGTTCTTCTCTCAAACAGAAAACGCTCTGTTCCACCTTGTGATGTCATCATGTGGTAATACAGGAAGTGCTCCACTGTGTTTTTAAACTCCATACACCTTCACCGTAATCATTTGGATTATTTCAGACCTGGAATTGCCCATTTCTACTGAATTAAAGGTGAAAGGAGCTGTTAACTTGAAAACTACCACTTCATGACATCACAGGGTGCAACAGAGCATTTTGAGTTTTAAGCAAGCCTGTATTATTAGTCTGTCTATATCTCCAAACGAGTGAATGAGATAAAACACACCTCCAGATAGGTTTTTGATGAGGTAACGGCATTATAAGATGACTTAAAACTCCACAAGAGTCAGTTTTGCTTAACATAAGACCTCTAAAGATGCACTCTGTAACAATTCTGTCCTGCTTTTCTACACAGAGATGATCTTGCTTTGCCTCAATGTACACAGTATACACTTGTACATCTTGAAAAACATGCCTTCTTAATGAAAACGTGCTTGCCTCTCCACAGATTTGAGCTGTAACGTGATCTAGGGGCATTTTCTTGTTGATCCTCTACCAGAAAAGCTACACAGTGGACTGTTAATACGCAAGGCCCATCTTTTATTTTTACCTCATGTACAGTATTTTACGGCTGAACAATTAGGCAAAGATCTAATTGCGACTTCTGTTCAAAGTTCACAGTTTAAACATGGATAAAAGCTTGAAATCTGAACTGACAAACTAATACAAGGATCACATTTCAGAACATTTATGCACAGATCTAAACTATAAGGTTAACAGTTTTTTGTGGCGTCTGGCGGCCCTATAGAGCCACGCATCCTTTTGTCTTTCCTCTGTCCCGGTTTTCATTGAATAATTCCATTTAGATGCCATGTCCCTTCCCCGCTCCCCCTCACTCCTCTTCTCCTTCCTCTCCCTCCTCTCTCCCCCTCTCCCCGTTCTTCAAAGCGGGCCTCTTCCTGATGTCGTCAGCGATGCAGAGCGCCGGCTGGCTGCGTGAGTGACAGGCGAGCCGCGGTGCTATCTGATAACTTCAACCTTCAATTAAATGCTATCTGCGGCTCTGTCCCCGCGCGGCTCTGGCACAGGGGGGCGGGCGGGCGAGCTGGCAGGACAGGCGGGCGGGCGGCGGCGGGCAGGGACGAGCGTGTCATTGTGCCTGACCTTGAGGCGGGGGCGTGATAGGGCAGTTGACATGTCTTTTAACTGTCACATATAGACTGTAAAAAAAACGTTCTATCTTGATACTTTGCAGTGACATCATGCTGAGGGTGTTTTACGTGTACCTCTATGGTGACATGTTCAGCAGGTACCATGGTGACACAGTGCACACATTAGCAAACACTGTCAAAGTTTTATGATTGTCTGAAAACTCAAGAAAACATGCAAAATGGATTAAAATAACTCCTTTTTAACAGCCCGAGATCAATACGATGCATTCATGGTCCTGTTTGGATGAGAAAGACCAACTGAAAAACTGTTGGCTAACGCTAGCTAGCTTGTGACTGTATATTATTTGAAGGACTTGTTTAATAGCTGGAAATACAACAGGTGAGCTGATTTGTGGTAAGTCAGTTCTTTCCGGTCAGATTGTGTTAAAACAAAACTCAGATTAAAGTCTTGGCAAGCCACAGACAGAGCAGTGCCTACAGTTAGCATCACACCGCGGGGGGATGTTGATGACATCAGCTGCAAAGTATCAATTCATGATTGGAGGCAGTTGGAAGGAAAAGTGAAGTGACACATAAAGCGATTTCAATTAACCTCAAATATCACAAAATATGAAAAATCTGGAGGATTTACATTATTTAATAGATTATGACACAGACAAAGGGAAAATCTTTTTTAGGTTTTACTTGCCTGAGATCCAGAATACACACTTCTTCAATATGAAAATGTGAGTCTGGTCACCAGTGAATCTGAGGTCACATGGGTGTGATTGACAGGTGGATTAGCCAATCAGAGACACACATGGTCCGGTCGTATCGAAACAAATATGGCTGCGTACAGGGAAAAATAGAAAAAAATATATATATCACAGGACTGAAAAACATGGCAGATTTCTGCAGAATCAGTGAACAAAGCATAAAACTGATCTGAGGGGAGAGAAATGTAGTTTTGTTAAAATGATGAGTTTCGCACGTGTCACTGAAATAAAGAAATCTGATTGGACGACCATGTTTGAGCCTCCAAACGCAACTGAGGGGACCAGACTGATCCTTCTGTGTAAAAATACACAGAGATCTGGTATTCTGGACTTGCCAGTCTTGCCTGTCACAAAAATACAGCAAGATAATCCCAATGAAAGCATTACATTAAATAAACAGCATCATTACAAGACATGAGCTGCAACAAATAAACCGAATGAAGCAATAATTAGCCAAGAAGTGATTTATTCAACCCTCAAAGCTTAGCATATTATAGACTAAAAGAACAAAAATATCCCACATTTGCAACGAGAAAATCCCCACGATAAATATTGAGCCCCAAAATATATTGTTCTGGCTTTTATATACTGAACGATAACTCGATATAGTAATTATAGTGACAGGCCTTAAAGAAATATTAAGCCCAGTAGGTTTTTCACTTCTACAGATATAGTACACATTTCAGCATAAAATATACTTTTTGTGGGGCTGAAATAACAATTTTCAGCCTCGAAAACAACACCATCCTTCTTAAGAGAAGCAAACCAACTAACATTTTTACCCTGGAACTTTAAATATAATGTGATTTATAAAGTGTTGTTCGATTCTGCTTCATTTTGCCTCCACTTTCCTCCTTTCTTTAATATGGAACATTCTGATGACACTGGGTTTTAAAGGGTCTATTAGCCGCTCTGTTTGCGTTGAGAGCTGAGAGGCAGCTAGCGCCCCCTGGGGTCCTGGGCAGGTGGAGGGGGAGACGGGCGGCCTACATTTTCGAGTGCTGACGTTCTGAAACTGGAGCCGCGCGGAGACGCAAGCAGCTGGTAAACAGTGTGAGCACAGGCCAGGGAAGGTCAAGGCGAGCATGTGAGGGGAGCAGAGAAGTTGGAGTAGTCTATTCCCGTACGCTGCTATGTTTCATAATGTAAAACCTGAAAAAGCAGCATTCGTCAGCCCTGCGTGTTTAGTGGTGGGTTATCGCCATAGAGACAAAATTATATTTGAATAGGTTAATAATGGGACAATATTTTAGTATCTGAAATTGGCGCACATTCTTGTCTGTTTGTTCTGCCTTTCGGTTGCTAGCATGTCCAGAAAATCGAAATCAAACTGTGAAATTTTTCAATAACAGACAGATAAACCAACATTTACAGGAAAACAAGCAAATGGAGAACTGTCCCAGAGCGCCCCCTGTACTTAGATCCTCTTTCTGCAGGACCAAAAAAAAAAAACGATTTGGAGGAAAAAGATAAACCTCGAGGAGAACAACAACAATTCCCATGGACTGGACCGGGGCTGGACCGGGACTGGACCGGGGCTGGACCGGGACTGGACCTGGACTGGACCTGGACTGGACCTGGACTGGACCTGGACTGGACCTGGACTGGACCTGGACTGGACCTGGACTGGACCTGGACTGGACCGGGACTGGACCTGGACTGGACCGGGACTTGTTGTTGTCGTGGTAGTTGTAGTACTTCCCAATAAACCTCTTGCCTTGTACCTAACATCTACAACTTTTTTGTATAAACTCAATGTCAGGACATGTTTCTTCTGAAGTTTCTTGTTAGAGATTCATTATGTAACTTTTTTTTGTGGATGGTCTGCTACCTGCTGGTCTCCATGGAGATTTTGTTGCTTTGACTGGATTGCATTGAACGTGCGCTATCAAATTACTCAAACTTTATTTATCCACAAGGGAAGTGACTTAAACACAGGAGCTGAAACATAACAGCTAATCAAGAGTGAAAAAGATTGTTATAAAATTCAAATAAATGTCAAAAAACTTGAATAAGGCACAGATATTCTGACTTCTACATGTACAAGCAGAATAAAATCAAATATAGAGCATATAAAATATAAACGAGGTGATGAGGTATTTCATATACGTGTAATGCCATACCACGGAACATTCCAGGCAAAGCGTCTCCCGTGTCTCGTCTCTGCTCCACCAAAATAAACCCCGACACTATTATCAAAGGAGCGCAGGATTAGCCGCTAAACGCAGGCTACGCATACGGAGCTTTGATGTGCAGGCGTGTGCGAGGTGAGCGAGCTAAAGCCAGTGTCCGTCAGCCCATGTCACAATCAGGCCGCGCACACGCATGAAGCTATTGAATATCGGAACATTTACAGGCGGCCGGCGGAAAAACTGGAGCGCCGGTTTATGCTATGGCTCAGTGAAATAAGCACCGGGCTAAACATAGCTGCTAGTGTTGTTTTAACCAACTCTGTGTAGTGTTAAAAAAACCACGACGTCACAATGGTTTAATCGTTCGTTATCAAAGAATCTGGCCGGCGACTTCGCCCAGTTGTGTCGATGCTCGTCTCTACGGAGATCGACAAGTTTAATGCCATACCGTGGAGCATTCCAGGCGAAACAATAGCGACTCCATGGAGACGAGCTTGTATAGTTCCAACGTCTGATCGAAACGCAGTGTTTTCTCTCCACATACAGTTTTCAGTTAAGTAGGTAAAGCTTTCCATGAGCTGCTTTGGATTTTTTTGAGCCAACGCCAACATCCGATGTTCGACTTGCTTCACGAGTCCAAAATATCGCCAACATTTTCATACCTGACCAATACCGATGATTGTGAAAATCTTCCGACGTCAGCGCTGTTGTGAAGAATCTAAAACATGGTCTGAGTTATTTCGCAGTTTTCAGTTCGCTTCGTTCCATATGTTCATTCATAGTTTTGTTCCAGTCGAAGTCTCCAGTCTAAGGCGGCGTGTCAAGCGTCGCTCTTTGCCGTTTGTGTTTTAATAATGTGATTCTGTTTGAAGTTCACCTTCACCTAAACACATCCAGGAAAAGTGACAAAAAGACGGAAATGTGAACTGACAAACTAATACTAGAATCACATTTCGACTACAGAATTAGCAGGTTTTATGCAGAGTAAGAGGAGATTTTGTCATTTGTAGAAGAGCCTTTGTGATTTGCTAATTACGCTCATTCAAATTGCAGTTTCGATTCGATCACATTTAATCTCGCAGCCCTACTTCATTGAGAAACTACAATCTGAATTATCTGAAAATAGTCAAACGATTGGACACTTTTTTCTAATCTTTCGCCGATCTCCTCTGCGCTTCCCCTGAGTGTATCGGTCCAGAGTTTTGGTGCGTCGCGAGTGACAGCTGCGCACACATGAACAGAGCTGTGTGGATGTGCGAGCTGTGAAAGCGGTGGAAGGTATGTGAGGCATGAGTTTGACCGATAAACTCTGAGCCAATGCTGTGGAATGAGCCCTTTCCACAATGCCTCTTTGTGAACCGCAAGCGGAGTTACAGGCTGAGGCAGAGCGGCGGGGCCCGGCGTTACGCACTACTTGTTCAACTACATACCACACAAATGTTATACAAAGAAGTGCGGTTTTATGGTCTTATCAGAACTTCCCATCAGTCTCACATTCCTGCATTCCATGTGTGGCAGCAAAATAAAATACTACTACTTCGATTTATGAACGTTTCTTACCTGGCACATCCAGAATCATGTTTCTTTTTTTTTTTTTTTTTTTATTTATTTTTTTTTATTGGACCTGTCACAATAATTACTATATCGACTTATCATTCAATACATGAAAGGTGTATTGATGTATTGTTGGACTTTTCTTTGTAAAATTTGGAAGATTTTTGTTATAGCTCAAATCTTGGTGTATTATTAGTCACTTCTATGGTAAATTATTGCTTCATTCTGCTGTTTATTTGTTGCAGTTTAGGTCTGATACTGTTTATGTAAAAATGCTTTTATTGGAATTATCTTGCTATATTTTAATTATATCAGAGGTATAAAATAGTTTCATATTATCGTTTATCGCAATTCTCTATAAATTTATTGTACTTCAAAACCATTACAGACCATGCACGTACCTGATTGGCTAATTCATCTGTCAATCACGGCCATTTGAAAACGGGGAAATTCAGTATTGAAGTGTGTATTCTGGACCCCAGGCAAGAACTTTCCTACTTTTTATCCTAGAATTTAGCCAAAAAAATACAACTTTTTTTTTTTTTTTTTTGACTTGTATCTGAAAAATCTTTTTTTTTAAATATGGATTTTTTTTTTTCTTTCTTAGTTTTAATGCTTTATTTATTTCAGGGACAGTGTATATTAATCAACACTTCAAAGTAAACCTGTCAGAGTTAGTCAGTGGGCTATATTTCATCTGTATTCCCAGGACAGATGTTGAGTGTCAGCCTACGATTTTCAATTTCAATTTGCAGTTCCTTTTGCAATTTCCCTCGCTGTCTGGAACACAGAAGCCGGTCCAGTATCGCTCAACAGTCCATTTTTTTTTTTTTCCATGGAATACATTTAAATTTTTGTGTTGGCACCAAAAATATCACCAGATCTTATCGCCGTCGGTTTGTCTGGTTTTGCTTGAAAATTTCATATCTGTCACTGTCTACGGAGGCCTGTCAGGAGAAATACTATCGACTTCGAGATATGTTGGATGGAACAATCGTTTTTGAGGTCAGTGTTTATCGTGTGTGCTTTTTAGTAGTACTAGTTGGGAAATTTTTCTGTTTTTCCTACGATTGGATTTGATCTGTAGATGGTTGAATAGCTCACTTTTAACTACTAAACTGTTTCATTCTGTTGTTTTATTTATAGATGATAAATGATAATATTGAAAGTCATTTATAAAAAAAAAAAAAAAGAACAGATTTAAACCACAAAAAATATTCTAAAAATAAATTAATAATAATAATACAAGTTACAAGCAATTTAAAAACAATAATTAAATAAAAAAAATAAAAAAATAAATCATAATCATAAGCTGAAAGAAATAACCAGCAGAACGAAACACTTTAATGCTCAGTTTGCATTTCTAATAAGTCAAAGAAGTTAAGCCAACATTTTACAGCTTAAATCTTATCATATTGCAAAAAAAACCCTTAAATTTCCCAGTAGTGCAAAGAAAATGTACACAGGATAAATAGTGACCCTGAGAAATATTGTTAAATATTGTCATATACTGAACGATAAGTCGATATAGTGATTATCGTGACAGGTCTAGTAGTTGTTGGTTCATTTCCTTTTCCTCTTTGGCAGTCAACCAGGTTTATTTAGCATTTCAGAGTTTAGTTGAATATATGTGTTTGCAGAAGTTCTCGACCATTTTAGACATATTTTAAATCTTCACAAGGACAGACTGTTACCCAACGCCATCACTCGCGTCCCGATGCTGTGTCAGCCCCAACCTATTTATTTATTTCCTTCAAACGCTTTACCCCACATCAAAGTCCATAAGCCGTGGCCCGTCTGCGATTCCTGTAATCTACTCCCACCGAGTCACGGTCCAAACAAGCCGGAGAGATTGTTCCCGTGCACGCTAGGAAGGGAGGAGGGGACTTAGCGAAACAAATACAGGCTACGCTAAACCTCACGGGTCAAACTAAGTCGATCCGCAGTCGCCAACGAACCCCATTCAACAAAAAAACGTCGTGAGCGCTGACACCCGCCCGGGCCGCTCCGCCTTTGTTGGAACCCAGAAAAAAGACTGGCGACGCCGGATCCCCCTGACGCACAGACTCCCCGCACGGCTCCCGTTCACGTTATCGGTCGTTCCTTGGAGTTTCGCCCCAAACAAACAACCCGAACATGGAGAAGTGACACATTAGCCGAGCCCCTTCAGGACGCGGGCTTATTCTGACATTAAAGCCTGTTTTTGTTTAGTCAATGTTATCGGCGCCGCGCAGCCGGGTTAGCCGAGAGCGCCGCTGTGTACGGAGTGAACTCTAACCGGCGCCCGAGAGCGAGGCGATATTGCGGTTTGTTGGTTGTTGTCGTTTATTTATTTTTTTGGGAGGAACAATAATCTGGCGGTGTACAATCGCGGCTTTGTGGCGGAGGGGAGACAGGATATGAGATCACGGCTGGGAGAGAGGGTGAGAGAGAGGGGCAGGGAGAAGAGAAGAGAGAGGGGGGGAGAGAGAGGACAGGGAGGGGAGATGGAGGAGGAAGGAGAGAAGCGGAAAAGTGAAGAAAGAGAGGGAGTGAGGGAGAGAGAGAGCGGGACAGAGTGGGATAAAGGGAGAGGGAGAGACATGGAAAGTAAGAAAGTAAGAGAGAGGATAACGATGAGGAGAGAGAGAGAGATAGAGAGAGAGAAAAAGAGGGAGAGAGAAAAGCAGGGGAGAGAGAGGAGGGGAGAGATGGAGAGAAGGAGGGGAGAGAGTGAGAGAGAGCGAAAGAAAGGGTGAAGCAGGGGAGAGAAAGAGAGGGAGAAAGAGTGAAGCAGGGGAGAGAGAGAGAGTGAGAGAGAGAGAAAGAGAGATTGAAGCAGGGGAGAGAAAGAGTGAGGGAGAGAGAGAGAGAGTGTGAGAGAGAGAGAGAGAGTGAGAGAGAAGCAGGGGAGAGAGTGAGAGAGAAGCAGGGGAGAGAGGAGAGAAGAGAGAGAGTGAGAGAGAAGCAGGGGAGAGAGTGAGAGAGAAGCAGGGGAGAGAGTGAGAGAGAAGCAGGGGAGAGAGTGAGAGAGAAGCAGGGGAGAGAGAGAGAGAGAGAGAGAGAGAGAGAGAGAGAGGAGAGCAGGGGAGAGAGAGAAGCAGGGGAGAGGGAGAGAGAGTGGGAGGGCTTATCAGAAAAAGAGAGCGGCCCGGGCGTGTGAGGAATACTGAGCGCGCATTAGAACAGGCTTATGGAAATGTGCAGCTCCGGTCTGAGCGCAGAGGTGTCAGCGTTACATGTGAGTCAAGAAAAGGATACCATCCATTTTTATAATTCATCATAATTCGATGTCACAAGAGGATGCTTTTATGAAGCAACAATGTGGGACTGAAATGTGAGCTCATGTTAAAACAGAAAAATACTAATTTAAAATGAATTTAAAAAAATATGTAATACAAAAAAAATATATGTAATACCGAATGTTGGTTTGGTTACGTTAATTTAGGGCTGAGCCTTGCAGGTAGATTTGTGATTCACGTTTTAAGGAGGATTCTCTTCAAAGTTCACAAGTTTAAACATAAAGATTGAAAATATGAACTGACAATGTAATACAAGAATCACATTTTCAGACATATACAGATCTAAACTACAGGGTTAGCAGTTTTTATGCAGAATAAAACAGGAGATTTAGTTGTTTGCACAGAGGAAATGATGGTACTTCCAAAACTGCAGCTAATTTTGTCCATTCAAATTTCAATTAAATTGCGAATACTCTTGCAGCCCTACATTAATTTGTTCTACTCGTCACAAATTTCACAAATAATGATAATGAATAATGATAATGCTATGTGTCTGTAATTTAAAACAAAAAACAATATCATGAGAATTCATAATCTCTGCCAGGGTCGCAAGATTAATCCCCATTGAATCAAAATCGCAGTTTGAATGGACGCTATTGGTAAACCACAAAGGCTGCGTTTTTTGGAAGTGCCATCATTTCTTCCACAACATGATCACGTTTTTTCTTATCCATTTAGACCATTTTTTCAAACCAAACGAGTAAAATGAACTGCAAAGCCCTCCACTAAATAGATCTGGCTAATTCGATTTTACAAAGTAGTGTTATGTTGCGGACTTTGCTCCCCGTCTCCTCTGTGATCCCGTAGACTCACTTTGGGCGGGAAGCTAATCCATCTGGAGCCATGTGTAATTGTCATCAACATGCTCCTCGCTAGCCGCCTGCAGCGAAGACGGACTGGCTAGAAAAGCCCGAGAAAGCCCTGCCCATCAAATATGCATATGCCGCCACCAATTTGAATGGGACGCACATTTTTCTTTAGTGTTTTTGACATCTCCAGCGTGGTTCGCTAATTAATTGATAGCATCTAATACGGCGCCGCTGCGAGAACGTGATAGGACATAAAAGTCGCTCTGCTTTTCAAAATTCATAATAATTTATTGTTTTTAAGCTGCCTTGGGGGAATTTGCAATTTTCCAACAAAAGATATTCAAGTGTTGTTTTTAGCCTGATACGAATATGCTAGCACCTAATTAGACACTAGCTAGCGCTTCCCATTGTGCGTTGGTGTGGTGATTTACCCACACTGAGTCTGAACCGAATTTGCGTCACGCCCAGAACTACGGCAACACATACACTAGACATGTCAGACTCAGGCCTGCGGGCCAAATTTGGCCCTCGATAAAAATATATTTAGCCCGTGAGACCATATCAAATATGTTTTAGAGCTGTCCCGCCGGCCGCCGCACCAGTGTAGCACATGCACCACTAATACTACGAATCCCAGAATGCTTTGCCCCTACCGCTTCTATTGACAGTCATTAGCATCTGATACCTGTCGCCTCATTCAAATTTAATCCAGCTCTTCTGAAAAACATGCACATGTTGATATTTTTCAATAAATATTTAGTTTGGCTCACAACTTAGTCCCAGCTTTTAATTTTGGCCCTCGGTGAATTTGAGTTTGGCACCCCGACATACACGGACAAACTACATCTTATTTGCTGTCCATTTATTTTACCTGTTTATTCTATGTTAAAAATGGTGTAGGCTTGCTTGATTTTTACTGTCTTAAAAACGTGAAAAACTATTCATTTTAAACGATTTGCAGTGGTTCACTTACCTTATACATTCAGAGCATCTTAATTATTCACCTCGATGAGTTTATAAGCGCTTTTCATAACTTTTAGAGACTCGGTTTAGTTGTGACCGTAAAGCAAACACCAGCTAGCATGCTAATGTGCACTTGTTGATGCTTTGTAACTAGAAACAATCTGGTACAGAGCCTTTTTGAATAGAAGTTTTAAACCTTTAACAGCAGATAAACCTGAGCAAACAGATCAGCGCAAAGATACTTCGAGGTTAACTGACTTCGTGTAATATTTAATGTGTCTGCTGATTACTGCGATAGATTTTTACGAGCCTCTATTAAACTTAAATGACTGAACTAAAGCTACAACTGCCTGATGACATTTTTAACCATTAAGTAAAACAAAGAAAATATAGTCAAGCTCACAACTATAATGACTGACGCAAATTGGGCGACTCAAACTGGGTAACGACAGGTGTCCATTACAACAGCACTGGACCCTGACCGATTGATGCACTGCAGCCAATCAGAAGTGACCGTGGGGGCGGAGCTAGTGTGCGATTGGCTGTGTTAAATGTGTAAATCTTTGCGTCTGTCGATCCAGCTGAAGCTATAACATGGCAGCATTTGTGTTGCTAATTTGAACAGTAGGAATAAGGCCGGCTCCGCACTGACCCATTTGATCAGCGTGGAATGCCTCAGATGGTGCACATGAAAGCAGACGTCTCAGTCCCAGAGTTTAATTGGAAAATATCGTACAAAAATAACCCATGTAAAGAAGCCAGCGCAGTCACAATAGAGTTTGGAGTTTAGTTACACAAACAAATGCACTTTTGAAAGATTAAAGTCAAGACAGCTATACAAATGAATGAAAATTAGTATATACCTGTCAAAAGTTTGGATAGGAGTGTGCAGAAATATTGAAATATTGTATAATTTAATTTAATGATACAGTATTGACATTGTTGGCTGCTGTATCAATATATTTTTTTGTGCATTTTTCCAAATTATTCTGTCACACCACTACAATTGTGTGGCTTGTTTAGAGGAAAGAAACTCGTTTATGCAATACATAGATTAGTGTAGTTTTGATGATTAAAATAGTTGCATTTCATATTAGCTTTTGTACAGATAGTGATTTAACAAAGACTGTTAGCCTCACAGTTGTTTTAGTAAATATGTCGTGATCGTTTAGAGCCGTTAAACTGCACGCGTCCCTGTGTAAATGTAAATGTGGAGCTTGTTTAAGCTGTGGATGAATAATATTGACCAATGAAACAGTCTGATGTGTTCATCTAGTTAGAAAAATGCACTTTATGTTCATTTATCTTCAGTGAACGGAAGATAAATGCACCATTAATGTTCATTTTTTTGTGAAAAATTATCATTAAGGGTCAAGAAAGCCTGTATTTTTCACTGAATCGTATCAAATCAATTTGAAATATATCGTATTATATTGAATTGAAAAAAGCACTGTATCGAGACATGTATCGTATCATGGCCTATGTATCGAGACATGTATCGTATCATGGTCTATGTATCGAGACATGTATCGTATCATGGCCTATGTATCGAGACATGTATCGTATCATGGCCTATGTATCGAGACATGTATCGTATCATGGTCTATGTATCGAGGTTTGTATCGTATCATGGTCTATGTATCGAGACATGTATCGTATCATGGTCTATGTATCGAGACATGTATCGTATCATGGTCTATGTATCGAGACATGTATCGTATCGTGGTCTATGTATCGAGACATGTATCGTATCATGGTCTATGTATCGTATCGAGACATGTATCGTATCATGGTCTATGTATCGAGACATGTATCGTATCATGGTCTATGTATCGAGACATCTATTGTATCGTATCGGCATCAAATCTTATACATGGTCTATGTATCGAGCCTTAGTTTGGATCTTGTGTTCGTCTTTTTTTTTTTATCGTGATTATTTATCACTGTGGATTCTCACCCAAATCATCAAAACTGAACGTATCACATGGTCTATGTAAAGAATCATGGTCTATGTATCGAGACATGTATCGTGTCATGGTCTATGTATCGAGACATGTATCTTATCATGGTCTTTGCATCGTATCATGGTCTATGTATTGAGAGCTGTATGGTATCATGGTCAAGAAATGTATCGAGACATGTATCGTCATCAGGCCTATCATCGAGACATCTATTGTTTCATGGTCTATGTGTCGAGACATGAATCGGGTCATGGTCTTGTAGGAGGTTTGATATCGTATCATGGTCTATGTATCGAGACATGTATCGTATCATGGTCTATGTATCGTATCATGGTCTATGTATCGAGACATGTATCATGTCATGGTCTATGTCGAGACTCTGTGTCGTAGCATGGTCTAAGATATCGAAAAATTGTATCGTACTCATTACCGATAGTTCGATTTAAGCTCCTTTGTGTCTTTCCATTTTATCTTTTTTACACATCCTCGAGACTTGATGAACTAACATATAAAACACACATCAAAACTGAACGAAGCACAAGGAATTAGCAAAGAAAACAGACTCAAAATAACCCGACTCGTTTTAGATTTTGAAAAATAGCCTTTTACCCTTTGCTTTGGTCACTGCTTTGCACACTCTTGGTTTTCACTTCACAGCTGCGCCTGGTCAGGGTCAAGAAATGCCATTTCAGGAGACTTCATCAGGGAGCTCATCGAGAGAAGGACAAGGGTTTGCAGCGCTGTCGAGAAAGAAAAGGGTGGAAACTTTGAGGATTTGAGGATAAAAAATATATGTTTAGTTATTTCACTTATTTCCCTTTGCTGCATAATTCCATATATCTCGCTTCATGTATTTGACGTGTTCTCTGCGTATAGCAATCAAAAAGATATTGAAAAATCTCTAATACTCATTACCGAAAGTTCTTTTTAAGCTCCTTTGTGTCATTTCCTTTTGTCTTTTTTAAACATCCTCGAGACTTGATTAACTAACATATAAAACACACATTATAACCTGCAGTTTTGCATTTTGTCTTTTCCAAACTAGTAGTAGAACCAGTACCAAGAGCACCACGCGTCTCCTCTGGGGTTTGAACCTGCAATCTACTGCTCCTTAAGCAGACGCTCCAGCACTACACCAGGCAGTCCAGAACATCTGCCCTCTGGTGTTCAAAAGTGGAATTCATTGAAAGTTACCATTGAAAATGTCCATCATTCTCACATAAACAGAGTATATATGTGCGTTTGTAGGGTTAAGGGCTTGATACTAAATCTAGCACTCAAACCAGATATCGATATTGATAAAAAAAAAAAAAAAAGTGGTGTCATAATGAGTATCAAGTATCACGCTTATTTCTTAATATCAAAATCGGGTATGCTGGTCAGGTTGATTATGTTTCAAGTCAAACTGCGATATCTGTGTGTAAAATCCCGACTCCAGTGTTTCCAAAATGGAGGCGCATCAGCACGAGGAGCCGACTGTTGAAGAGTCTGGTAGTGACACATGTGGCTGCCAGTGCTGTTTGTCCTATTGTGATGTCCCCAGTGTGCCAAAGCAGAACCCCGGGCCTCCTCTCCTCTTTCCACTCCTCTCTCTCTTCCTCTCAGTCTCCCTCTCCTCTCTTCTGTCTCCTCTCTCCTCCTCACCTTCCACCGCTCTCATCTTTCTCTCCTCCCCTCTCCTCACCCGTCCCCTCTCTCTTTCCTCTCCCCTTCTCCCCCCTGCCCTTTCCTCTCCTCTCTCTTCTCTCTCCTGACTTCTTTCTTTCTCTCCCCTCTCCTCACCCTTTCTCTCTCTTCCCCCTCTCCCGTGCCCTCTCATCACCACCCTTCTCTCTCTTTCTCCTTCTCTCCTCGTCTCTTCTCACCCTTGTTCTTTCCCCTCCTCTCTCTTCTCTTTCCTGACTTCTTTCCTCCTC
This sequence comes from Periophthalmus modestus, assembly GCA_019594935.1. Taxonomy (NCBI): domain Eukaryota; kingdom Metazoa; phylum Chordata; class Actinopteri; order Gobiiformes; family Gobiidae; genus Periophthalmus; species Periophthalmus modestus. The sequence continues at coordinate 23,653,234 of JAIEZT010000068.1, read as the reverse complement.
TCCACTCTCCTCTCTCTCCTTCCCTCTCTCCCTCACTTTATCTGCCCGACCGACCCCCCCCCCCTTCTGTCTCATCTTCTCTCTTTCCTATCTCTCCTCCCTCACTCTCTCTCCCTCTCTCTCGTCTCCTCTTCTCCCCCTTGTCCTTTCCCCTCCTCTCTCTTCTCTCTCTCCTTCCTTCTCTCCTCCTCCTCTTCATCTCCTGTATTAGCCTGATGCATACAGACACCTCTCTCCTGGCTCCGTCTCTCCGTACCAGTCCCCGACCCGCCTGTCTCGCCTCGCCGTGCCCCGTGCTGCGTGCCAGGCTGACCTCCGCGGACAGGTGCCCCGTCTCCCCACCCTTCCTCCTCCTCTCTCCTCCTCTTCCTACTCCTCCTCCTCCTCCCCTCCGCGCTCGCACAAACAAAAGGTCCCCTGGCTCTTCTCAGGCTGACGAGAGCCGACAGCCTCCTGAATCACACACACGCACGTTAGATTGTCGCGCTTGGCGGGGACGTTACATTGACTCACATGCACTTCCTCGAGAGTCTGAGCCTTAACCCTAATGAATACTACACTTTTAACCCTGCTGTAAGTCTCATAATCCCTAATATTGAATCATTAAGTCATGCAGGCTTGATTTTTAGTCACACCAAGGCAAACCGTGCCCTTAATGTGACGTGAAGTGAGGTTTTCTTTTGTTTCTTTCTAATGACTTTGCATCAAAAAACGTGCCCGAGGAGGTTTTAGATGTCATCCACGCATGTTTCGAGTATTTTATTTCAGCGATCTCTCCTGGGCCCTGTTCGAACCCTCTTTACCCTCTTTCGCTCTAAGATTCTTCGCGACGCTCTACCCTCAAGCCTATACAGAAAAACGTGACGCACAACTGTCCACGGCAATTTGACAAACCTGACGCGATGTGCAGTAGTTTCATTAGCGGGATGCATGCTGATTGTGTCGTGATATTGCTCTGGAGGGGGAGTGACTTAACCCAGGGAGCGAAGGGAGGTTCTGGGCTTTCGAGCAGACAAAAGCACAACAGGGCTGCTTTAGAGTTATATATATCTATGACACCTGTGGCTCATTATGTTGTAATTTGGACATTTTAAATCGTAATATTCATCTGAAAGGACAAGAAAGAAACAAGTTCCATGGTAGAAAACTGCTGTGCCCAATGGGAGCTGACGTCGCCACGTAGCTGTCGGCCCTTCCTATGAATAACTGTATATCACTAGCGAGACATTTCTACCAACATGACTGCGCAACGCTGCCAGATCCTACACGAATCACCGATTAAGAAAATACAATAGGAGAACAGAGCAGTGGTCGTTGGGCGGTTGGGGCGAAAACGGGGTTGATCGGCGATATGGTGTCTTGAAAATAAGTGATTAAACATTGCTCAAACATGCACGAATCACTCCAAAATACAACTTCAAGAGGGTAAATGAGAAGAGAAATGACGTGAACTGTTTGTCTTATAATGTAATTGTAATGAAATGTGTATTTTTAATATGTGTTCACCCGCCCGGGGACCAAACATGGGAAGTAGCTGTAGCTAAATCTGATACAAATCATCTCCTCTTTTGTTAGATTAGTGCAGTTGTACATGGGCCCTGACAAAGAAAGAGTGGTTAAAATGAGATCTGGCATGCCCACATTATAATCTGCAAACTGATACATCGGTCTGGCCCCACACATCATGGAGAATATAGTTTTAAAAGCACATTTGACTCTGCTTTGAAACCTGATCTCCTTCCACTTCACGACACACGTATTAATATCCATACGAGCGCGATCACATTTGCGGCGTTGTGCTCCGACCAGCGTTCCGTGTAATCCGCGGTGATTACATGATGTGTGAGGGGTGCAGTCTGAGAACGGGCACATGTGGCTATTTTACACTGTGCCACATCAGTGCTGCGCCTGCTTAAACACGCAGCCACGTGCGGCGCTCCCAATTGGCCATGAAGGGTATCGCGCTTCGAAATTTGGCACAGCCCGGAGACCTTAATGTCGTTCAAGATAGTGCAGCGTCATGTGTCTCTCACTCGTCTGGTGTGTTTACCTCTCGGAGTCTCCCTCTTTCCTTGCTCTCCTCCCTCTTCTCCCTCTCTTTCATCCTGCTTCCTTTCCTCTCACTGTCCTGTCTGTCTTCTCCTCCTTTCTCCTCCCTATCTCCTCTTTCTTCTCCTTTTGTCCTCCCTCCTCTCCCTCTCTCCTCCCTCCTTTCCCCCCTCTCCTCTCTCTTCCACCTCTCTCCTCTTTCTCTGCTCTCTCTCTCTCTCCTCCCTCTCTCGCCTTTCAACACATAGTTTGTTTACCTCTCGGAGTCCCCTCCTTTCTCTCCTCTCTATCCTCCCTCCTTTCCCCATCTCCTCTCTGTCCAACCTCTTTCCCCTCTCCTCTCCCACCTCTCTCCTCCCTCTCTCGCCTTTCAACAGTTTGTTTACCTCTCGGAGTCTCCCCTCCTTTCTTGTCCCTCCTTTCTCTCCTCTCTCTCCTCCCTCCTTTCCCCATCTCCTCTCTCTGTCCACCCTCTTTCCCCTCTCCTCTCTCTCCCACCTCTCTCCTCCTTCTCTGCTCTCTCTGCTCTCTCTCTCTCGCCTCTCCTGCCTCCTTTCTCCTCCTTCTTCTCCACCCACCTCCCTCTTTTGTCTTCAGTTTTTTTTTTTTTTGGCTGAGAATTGCATTGGATTATTTTTCTTACACATTTTGCTGTGGTCCCATTGGAAGCCAGTTTGGAGTGGAGAGGATTACTTGGGTAAATGCATTTCCCTCCTGTACAAAGCCGCAAAGCCACTCGGCAGTGAAGAGGGGAGGGGGGGGGGCACTGATAAGAGGACGCTGCACACCCCCCCCCCCCCCCCCCCCCCTACCTCACCTCTCCCGCCCCCAACCCCCCCCCCCCCCCCCCCGGTCCATTTCCGCCATCGTGTCCTCGCCAATTAGCCCCCGCTAAGACTCGCCAGCGCACTTTCCTTTGATTTCGCCAAGGTTCTTTAAGCCCGAGTGAACGCAATGACGCAAATAAAAGCAACTCTTGAGTCCAGCTGACCAGTGGGTAGTTTTACTTGGCCTGGCGGTCCTTTTAAATGCTTAAAAAATTCAAACGTCTAAAATAAATGTCTTTTTAATAATCGCAGCGTTCTGATGGCGGAAAAAAGAGTGTTCCGAAGTTAAAGCCGTACTTAGGAACATTTTGCCGTGTAGATAGATGCGTTTTATGTCCTACTGTGGACGATCATAGTCAAAGGAACATCATTTCCATGGAAACGAGCAGGAAGAACTAAATAAGAGTCGGGTTTGTGGAGTTGCAAACACGCTCACTCTAAGGTAGAGCTGTGGTTGACTAAATAAATTCTTGGTGGACTAAAGAAATGTCCTTCCCATCGATTAGTCGACTAAAAAGGGGGCGTGGCAAAACCCCCAAAGCTATTACGCATCTCTATGTATCTAACCCAAACTGCACTCACAAGACTACACCTGCAGGGGGAGTTCATGCAAAAACTACTATAAAACTACTTTGTTTCCTAGTACCTTTTTTCTGCATAAAGACAGATTACACTTGTGAATCATGAGTTTAATCTGACTTTTTACATGTAAATACCAAAATACAGCAGACCTTCAGCTAACTCACTCACTCATTTGCAAACTAACTCACTGTTGTCTTTGTAATCTAAATAAAATTGGATTCCTCAAACCAAATTTCAGTCGACTAAGACACCATCGACCGATTAATCGACTAAACAACTAAAGCCCTTCAGTCACTGCACGTTTAACAGTGTCATTAACAACTACAATGGAAAAAAAAACATGCTTTTATTTTAGTATTATTCATGGCTAAAATGTTCCACAGCGTGACTTTAAATACAGTATATTAAACCCATCCTTGCGATTAATCTGCCTTTGCCAAAATCCTATCAAATAATCCTGTCAAAAAATCCCGAGCGACCCCTAAAATGACATTTAACTATAATCTACTGGGGAGAGCCTGACAGTCGGGTTAAGAAAAGTTGCTGTTAAATAAATTCTGAAGCAGTTCAATCCATTTCTTCAATCATTTTTATGTACTTAATCTAATACAGTCTCTCTGGAGGCTCCCGACCCACAGGGGGCAGGTGCCTTCGTTTTTGTACAAGTCGAGTATCTGATCTGATTAAAGTGACATTCTGTTTAAATGTTGTGGGAGCACCCATGGAAACACTGCTCAACTTGATGTAAAGGTGCAATAGGTAACTTTTGTTGTTGTTTTTTTTTTTTTGTTTTTTCTACTAGTGTTCACTTGTTTCCATGGAGATAGATACATTTAATGTCATTCTGTTATGTCGGTTGACAGATATATTGGGTCGATATTTTCACCTTTTAGCTTATCTGCTATCGGTCTTAAATCTCCAGCACAGACCGATATTTTGTTTGGATCGACGTGCTGCCTAAAGAGTACACTTAAAGCTCTAGTTCAAGCATGTCCAAACTATGGCCCAGGGGCCAAATGCAGCCCTCAGACAAATTTTTCTTGGCCCTCAAGCTTCCAGATGAATTGGCCCATATTACTTTAAACAGTACTTTTTTAATGTACATTTCTGAAAATCTACTTTAACAAGCCCATATCAAATATTTAATGTGTCCCACTGAGGATGTAGCATGAATAAAGGTTTCGTAAAAATAATAACATAGATTTGAAGTATTCACTGTATCGGCGACCAGTCTATGGCCCTCAATCGGCCCTCAGCTTTGTCTGTGTTTTTATATGTGGCCCTTAATGAGAAATGTTTGGACACCTCTGGTCTAGTTTGGCACTAAAATGTGAAGAGATAAATGCACAAAACATGACTGAACTGTTGTCTTATGTCTTTTGGGCTGTGGGTGAGTTTATGGTCAATTTAAATTGCACAATCTGGGGAAAATAATCCAAATCTCTTTTACGTATTGGTCTAAAAAAATATCGGCAGAGCTTATCGGCAGTCAGCTTATTTGAATACCAAACAATCTGCATTGGCCATGACATACCCCATATCTGTCAATCTCTAATCCCAGCGGTGCAGTCTGAACCATAACTTGCGTAGTTACTAAACTTTACTTTGCGAACTTTACCAGCACCATCTTTAGTTTCATTCATATTGTGTGAGCAGAATGGATTGATGTGGTACTTGTTATGCAATAGTAGGAAAATATGAAATCCCGTCTTAAATGACTCTCCAGTTGTCTCTTGTGTGGAGGCTGTTTGTAGTCGTGGCAGGAGCAGCAGCAGCAGCAGCAGTAGCAGTGAGGTAATGTCCAGTCACAACGGTGGAAAGTCTGAGCGCTGTGTTCAAGTGGGACAAATGTCTGAAAACACGACCATTATCTGTTTAAAGACTCTCTAATTGCGTTTTTTTCCACTGTGACCACGCGACACGCAAGCCCCTCCACTAGAAATTTAGGTTGTGTAAAGTAACAAAAATCAGATACAAATCGATACTAAAACGAATATCGAAACTAGATGCTCATTTCAGCAGGTGTCGATACTAAAAAAGTCACATTTGCAGGACTTTTTTTTTTTTTTAATACTGTGGTGGTATCAGAAACAGTTTGGAGTGTTAAATCTATTCCTTAGTTATGTAATAGAGTTTGAAATTGTAGTATCGCGACAACAGTACTAGAGATGGACCTATTTGCACTTTTATCATATCTGTTATCGACGGTAAATCTTTTGCAGCAGATGATATTTTGTTTGTGCCAACCAGCGGTTTAAAGAATATGCATTAAGCTTTATTTGAACACTAGTGCAAAGAGATATTATACACAACTCTGTTTTACTACAAAGTGGATACGAGTTTAGAGTCATTTCATATAATATAATTTAGGGGAAAAGTTAAAATCACCCCTAAATATCGACCTAAAAATATCGGCAAAGCTTATCCGCTATCCATTTTAGCATCAGCCCTGAAAAAAAATTATATCACTGAATTTCTTCTCATGTTTAACCTCCTCCGTTTCTTTTGCTTGTCTCTGCAGTATAACTTTGTGGGGAGAATCCTGGGCCCGCGGGGACTCACAGCCAAACAGTTGGAGGCGGAGACGGGATGCAAGATCATGGTGCGAGGCAAGAGTTCCATGAGAGACAAAAAGAAGGTAAGCTCAACAAACGACACGGCTGTGAAAGTGCTGTTCGACCAAATAAGTCTCCTGAACCCTGAAGCGAACAGTCTCACACCAAACCAGCCCGTCAGCGAGAAAACACACTCATCTAATGTTTTACGAGGATGTGCGTCTGGTCACCGGTGAATCTGTGGGTTCAGATGGCCACGATTGACAGGTGGATTGGCCAATCAGGGACACACATGGTCCATCTGTATCAGAACAAACATGGCTGCTTATGAGGATTATAGAAAGGAAAAAAATATCTGGGCATGTCCCACTGGAAGGAGGCCCCAGGGAAGACCCAGGACTTGTGGAGGGACTATGTCTCTCGGCTGGCCTGTGAACGCCTTGGGGTCCCATCGAAGGAGGTGGAGGACGTGTCTGGGGTGAGGGAAGTCTGGGAGTCCCTGCTTAGACTGTTGCCCCTGCGACCCAGCACCAGATAAGCGAAAGAAAATGGATGGATGGAAAAAAAAATCTCAGAGGACTTTAAAACATTGCCAAACAGTGAGTGACACGAAACTCTGTTAATCTGAAGGTAGAGAAGTTTTATTTTGTTCTAAATGATGACTGACCAATGAGCTCCTTCGTTTCACAGGTGTCACTGAAATCAAATCTGATTGCACGGTACTGTCTAAATTGGGTTTGAGACGAAGGGGAAGGGTAGGGAATGTGGACCAGACTGATATTCCTCTCTAAAATACAGGGCGATATCAGTCTGGACTTGCCAGTCTAGTAAATTCCACTTTAAATGTGTACATTTAGTGTTTTTGATGAAAAACTTATTTTATTTATATTGTATGGTCCTCAAGCAGCATCACTTTAGCTTTATCTGGGTCAAATTTTGTCAAAATGATGAAGATGAGCTTTGAAATGATGTGCCTTTTTGTGTGATATCGAAAATAAAAGTTTTTTTTAGGACTGTAGACCGTAGTCATTTAGTTGAGGGTGTCTTAGTCGAAAAATGTATCTTAGTCGACCAAAATTGGTATTAGTCGACTCAAGGATTTAGACGGAAATAGTAGTTTTTGCTTGAACTCCCATACAGGTGTAGTCTTGTGAGTGCAGTTTGGGTCAGATACAGAGATATGCTAATCGTTTTGAGAGTTTTGCCTCGCCCCCTTTTTAGTCCTCGAAGTCGTTCCCAGCCCTAGTGTTTTTCCCTTTGCATCCGAATCCCGTTAGAAAAAGTCTGGTCTTGACAGCGATCTCGCACTTGTTTGTGAGCATGACCTGACCTCATGTTTGGGGACCACCTCTCCACTGCTCTGGCTCGGCTGGATTCTGTTACGTGATCCGCCCCGGTGGTAGCTGTGCGCTGTGGAAACTCATAAGGCAGGAGTAGAGTCGGAGCAGTCTATTTCTGGAGCCAACGGAAGATATTTGAAAAGCACAGGTGTGACCGAGGGGACCTTTTGTTAATGGGACTTTCCATTATTTTAGCATCTGTGCAAAATGTCAATATATCTACTTTATGAGGTTACTGCTAACGCTACATTTTGGCCATCTTTATTTATTATTCACTCGTAAAGGTTCCCATTTTAGCAACAACACTGTTCTTAAGAGTTAGTGCCGGTACAGAAATGTGCCCTCCACGTTTAATTTAACTGGGACAAACTGCAACGGCGAGATCTTCTTGGCAGACTTTTGATTAGGCAAGGACATGGTAGGGTGCCCTTCATTATCCCCCGTAGGGACATCTGTCCTCGCGTTTAACCCATCCTGCAATGGGGCAACCTGTCAGGGACCCATCTCCAGATCTTGAGCTAGTCTTGGTTATGTTTGGCTTAGCTGGAGGATTTGACCTGTTGTGCTTGTTGTGAGGAGCACCTTGCCTGAGGATTAGATGATTTGCTTTGGATGGTAAACCAGTGCCACCCAGACACAGGAAGAACCAGTCCTGGTACGATAAATACTGTACTGACTTATAGCTCAACATATGTTAGATGGAACAATCATTTTAGGGATCAGTATTTACCGTGTGTACATTTTCTTTGCAGTATTTGGGTAAATGTTTGGTAATTCTTTGGCTGTATGATAAGATTTAAGACGTAAAGGTTGAATAAATAACTTTTATGACTCATTACAGATGCAAACTAAGTACTAAAGTGTTTCATTCTACTGTTTATTTCAGCTCATGATTTTAACAATATTGAAGTAAAGTATTTGTGGTTTAAATCTGCTCTTGGGTTTTTGTTTCAGTGGATACATTTGTTTCATTATTATTGTGTATCGTCTATATTTACTTGAGTAATATGTCAAACTTCAAAATGTGTTATCGTGACAGGCTTAGGTAGAAGTCCAACTAGCGTAGCTTTACAAGGCGACTCTAACCCAGGACCTTCTTGCTGTGAGGGGAGTTGCTAAAGTTGTCAGTTTGTAATCTTGGTCCTGAGTGAATGAGCAAAGAGCCCATGTCTGAGCCAAACTGCACTGACCACAAGCTCAACAGCGTTCCAAGTCATTAGAAATCTTATGCCAACATCTTTTCTGTTTGCAAAAATTAACAAAAGTCCTTTTTTTTTTTTGCTTCACAATGTGGTGCCATTATCCACACGATTGTTGTCAGTTGAAAGGACTTTAAGCCATGAGGTTAATATGACAAGTTTGTGAAACCAATCCCAGACAAATAAATGGTTCGTTTGTGGCTCAAAAACGGTGAACTTCCCATAGACTTGTATACAGCGCCCTCCAGCTGACTTACTTCAAACCTTCTCCTTTTTCTACTGTGATCCAAACAAATCCTTCTAAAACTACTCAAGTATTGCTCAAAACATGAAGAGGAACACCCCAAAGTGCAGAAATATCACTTCATGTCCTCGCTTTCTGTAGTTTTCTTATTATAAATGATACATCGCCCCAGGCCCACCTCTTGTTTCTAACTGCGATGACGACTCAATCGGTGTGTCCGCATTTGAAACCCCAAAATGGCCGCCGTGTTGTTGGTGCTAGCTTGGCTCTGGTACTTTACATTCTCTGGCATGAGCAGTGACACTCCATCTGCAGTGCATCTCCTCGGGTTTCTCTAAAGTCGCATGAGGACAATTCTACTACTCAGATATTTTAAACTCTGCCTTCAAACTTGCAAAATTAAAGTTTATTTTAAAAAAAAAAGTTTTTCCAACATTCCTCCCATTTTTCATTCCCCTCTGAACCTCCTCGCTCCTTGATTTGCCAGCCAGTGGTAGTCTGACTTCCAACTTATGCAAATGTAATATGGTAAAGTACTTCATCTCATATTTTTTCCTGTAGTCAAACTCCCGTGTTGAGGCGAATGGAACGCAGGGCAAGCACTGATTCGGCTGATTGCGCTGTTGCGTTTGCTGGCGAATAATTGTGTTTTTTGTGATGAATTTTCCAAAGTTATTCCTGATTTACCTTATGTATTCTGAGCATCCCAGTTATTCACAATGAGTTTATAAGCGCTTTTCACAACTTTCAGTGACCGTAAAGTTACCAAGCTAACATGCTAAAACGCACTTCCTGATTATTGGACAGTAAAATGCATTATAATTAGATGCAGATGACCTCTACAGTTTGTCATAAATTGGTCAAAACTAAACTCATTTTTCAAAATCCATTATATAAGGAGGGGGAATTGTGCAAAAATCAGCTTTCTACCATGTTATAACATTGTTCGCTCGTCACAAAAACACACCCCAAGTGGATTTATACGTCGTCTATGCAAGTTTGAGTAATATAGCGATCTCTCCTGGGCCTTATTCGACCCCTCCTTATGGTTCCCTGTAAGATTCTGTGCAATACTCCGCCCACAAGCCTACGTCATCCATGCTCTCACACGACAATTCTCCATAAATACACAAAAATACGATACAAAACTGTGCACAGCAACTTGACAAACCTGATGTGATGCGCAGTAGTTTTATTAGCAGGATGCAGCTGATTGTGTTGCGATAGCGCTCTGAAGGGGAAGCAACTTAGTGTGGCGAGCAGAGAGAGGAAAGACGCAAAAGTCACACTTATAAAACATGTTAATTTGATGTTTTCTAGCGTTATAGCATTTTGAAAACAATTAAAGCTAACACAGGGATCTAAATGTTCTGTGTTAATACAGTTAATACCCCACAGAAATGTAATACCCAGTGGTTAACTTTGTGGATGGATGGTGTAGTTGACGATTTCAACTATTTCACTATTGTCCTCTTGTGCTTCGTCAGTGTTGTTTCCCCTCCCTCCGCACAGCTCCCTCTCTGGCCCGCTCCCTGCCCACAGCGCCTGCCTCCTGAGCTCTGTTTCAGCCTGATGCCCCGCCGCAGTCGGCCTGTTTATTCAGGAGCCATTAGAGGCAGTGTTTTTCTGCTCTCAATAATTCAGCTCTGCTCCTGTCTCCTGGGCCCGGCTGCCTGACGGGGACCGGCTCAGTGGAGCTCACCGGGACAGACTCCGCTCACGCACCATCCAGAGGGAGAGGGAATGGAGTGAAGACAGGAGTGAGAGAGAGAGGGGGAGCGAGGAGGAGAGAGGAGAAGGCGATATTGCATGGTGCCTGCTTTTAGAAATGTCCTTTTGTTACTATTTCGAAGGTGTACAAACACATATGATGATTTTATTATATTCATTTATTTTTGATTTATCTATTCTTATTTATTTTCTATGCTACATGTAGGTAAGACAAGTTTATTTGTACAGCACAATTCACACTCAAAGTAATTCAAAGTGCTTCACAGAATAAGAAAGACATTAAACTAACAAATCAAAACATAAATAATCATCATAAAATTTACATTAAAAGTCATATGCAGAGCTAAACAGAACCGTTTTGAGCCTGGATTTAAAATTCTCAAATTAGAGGCCTGTCTCACATTTTCAGGAAGATTATTCCAGGTTTTGCTGCATAAAACTGAAACTCTGATTCCCCGTGTTTAGTCCCGGTTTAGTCCCGGTTTAGTCCCGGTTTAGTCCTGGTTTAGACCGGACTCTGAGGACTTCAGGGACCGGCCTCCTGCTGGTGTCCAGAGATGGTTCATATGTCACTACCATGTCGGAGATTTTTCTTTAATGACAATTCAATTCATTTATTTTAGTTAATTCAGATACTACATGTACACACTTACAGGCGGGTAGAGTAGCCAAAAATTGTACGCAGTAAGTGTACCATTACTTCAAAATAATAGTGCTCATGTGGAAGTACACAGTATTGTATCACTACTACTGCTCGTTACAGAGATCTGTATCTGTCCATAGTCGGCCTGACAGGATGGTCCTGCTGTGCGGCTCTTTGCTGTGATGCAGGGGGGAATCAGCACCGCAGTTGTCTCCTGAAAGTCAGCAGACATGCTTATTTTATTAAGCTGTTTTAGATCATTAAAATACACTATGACTCAGGGGGGTCATACATTATGACTGGACTAGACAAAACACAGTATGTCATCTTTAAAAATTGGGTTTTTAATTCTATGGGGTATTAACTGCCAACGCATAACATATTAGATCAACCTGTTGCCTTTTATTCCTAAAATAACCACATATTAACATATTTTATTAGTTTCACTTTCATTTTTGAACCTCTGAGTCACAAGTCACTTTGGCACATTCCTCTACGTAAAAGTACTGCACATTGCAAGCTGTACTGTAAGGTTTTGTGTCATGTTTTTGTATATTGTTGGGGAAATATCGTGTGGGAGCATGATGACGCCCTCGAGGAGATCGGTAAAATACTCAAACATGTATGGATCTAAAACCACTTCAGGCATGTTTTCTGATGAGGGAACAACCTTATAACATGACAGAAAGCTCCAAAATGTTGATTTTACTTAATCCCTCCTCTTTAATAAGGGATGACAAGCTCTTTTTGAAGACCTCAACTGACCGAATGTTGAACCAGCACATAAGTATTCTCTTGTGCTATTGTAACGTGTCTCTTTTGATTCGCTCATGCCAGACAGACTGTTCCTGGTCCTTGGAGAACACTTGAAGCAGAACACACTACCTTGTCCTCCTCTGGTGCCTTGTCCTCCTAGTACTGCGCACACCGGCTCCGGCTTCAGAACCTGTCCGCTGGGACCGAGCCGGCGTGTTTTCTTCACAGTAATTGTCTTACGTTTTGGGAACAAAGGAACTACTTTCTCCCGAGCTTCATCGAACGTGGCAGCTCCCGGTCTCCACGGTACTGAGGCTGCATTAATGCTAAATGCAAATCAACAACAGGTGCAAACGTAATTAAATAACAAGTATTTTCAATCGACCCGTGCGCCGCGTGGAGAGGGGGAGCCGAGTAAACACATTGTAAACACTCATTCTATTTGAGGCCGATGAAGAGACGCCGGAGCAGACAGCTGTTACATATAGGATTGTCAGAAGTATTATAAACCAGATATGAATCGATGCTAGACATGGACCGATCAGGCCGATATTTGGACTTCGTAGCCCAAGCCATCGGCCTCAAATCTCCAACATGGGCCGATATTTTGTTTCAGTCGATCCGCTGCTTAGAAAGTGCACACACAGCTTTATATTAACACTTGAATGCAAAAAGATAGTTGAACAAAGCAGGACTACACAGCTCTATTATAGGTTTGAAAAAATGGTAAAAAAAAAAAAAAAAAAAAAAACTTCATTGGGCTTGCATATTGCTATACATCTGAGCAAGTGTTAGTACTGAAAACGTCACATTCACAGGAGAGAAATGAACCTCTCCTGAACAACTTTAGAATGATCTTGAGCTGTATCAGAACAAGTATAAGACACACCGACTAGTTTATGCCACATGGACCACTGTGAACCTACTGGACGACTGAGGAATTACACAGATATAAGGCCACATGGGAATAGAATTTAATGTTGAAAATCCCATCCTATTGTCTAGATTTAATTTTTTCTAGTATTTTAGTATTGTAAAAGCACTGGTTGCACGAGTCACCCCGCTGTCCTCCGGCATTTGTAAACGGCTCCATGGCTAATACAATTGTTTTGATAAATGCTTTTGCTGACGGAATAGGTTTGGCTTTTAAATCTTCACCTTGTGCCAACCATAAAGTGCATTGTCCCTCCCCGTTTGCTCATTAAGTGCTATTGGAAAATCAATACATCTTACACTGGGTTGGTTCATGCAATCGCAACACACATTTGGAAATGAGACTCGCTCCATCAAGTCAGCAGTCCTGCCTCACACAACGGCAATACGTGTCGTGCTCAAAGTTTATCGCGGCTACAAGATAAATCACAGTGGAATTAACTATGCGACGTGAACGGAAGACGACAATTATTTAAAGCACACGTGTATTTTTGCTTCATTCACGTTTTCATCAGTCCGTTAGCATTTTGCCAGTTTGTTACGCCGCAGATAAAACTCTCCTTCTCATTCATTGTTCATTCCCGTTGCCAACAGCAGAGGGAGCTCCAGCGCCTAAATGCCTCATTGTAAACTTAGATGTTGTCTATTTTTCGTTATGCAGATATTATTTTAAGCTAGAAAATGGTGACCCAAAGTTTGCAAAATGCTATTCCATATCCGTTCAATCCTTAAAGTTATTACGTCATACTACACTGGCTTATGAAAAGTACACCCATACTCTCAAAATGTGCTCCACTTCACTACGATTAAGAGAGGACCTGTCAGCCCATACGCACAGTCCTCTGTCATTGACCCCGACACTGGAGGTCAAAGGTCACAGGAGCCAGGAAGGAGATGTAAGGCCTGTTATACGAGGAGCCTCAAAAGTCTGCCCATCAAATTTGACTTTATACGTTTGTCGGGCCGTACACTTTGAATCTACAATTCTGTTTGAAAGATCGCCCAGGATCTTCACATTTCAGAGAAAACTGAATTATGAATTATTATGAACTAATCGAATCCAATAACCCCATGCATTTCAGAATGGTGTTTGTAGAGGTCTAAACTTTCATAGAGACACAGGGACATTTCAGAACATGCTTGTAGATGTAGAAACTATAGGATTAACTGTTTTTACACAGAAGAAGAGACACAGGGACACTTAGCTCTCTGCAAATAACTCCACTACCTTTTGCAACTTCCTAATTACAACCGTTCAAGATGAAATTTCGGCTCCATATTGATTAATTGTCCTACCGCAGACCTTTTGACCGCCTCAACAATTCCCCACTGCAACGTTTGCTCCGCTCTGGTATATTGTGTATTCTTCCACCGATTCGAAGTTTGAAAGTAGTGACCTTTTACGCTGTCAAGTGTGAACTCCGTAGCGCCCCCTGGATTCGTACGTGTCCCGGGCTGACCCTCACCCCACACGCTCTTTTTGTCAGTCAGCTGCTGGGAAGAAGAAAGGAGTCACAGGCTATTTATGCCCTTCTCTGGCATGTGCTATCATGTATTTGCAAATTAGTCTTGCGCCAGTGCAGACATATTGTATAAGCGGCTCTTAAGGGAAAAAATAAGTCTGCTGTGTACTGTCTGCATCTGGTTATGAAGTGTGTTATTGTCCGAGAATCAGGAAGTGCGCAGGTGCCAGTCGCTGTTTGCTTTACCGTCATGGCAATACTCCCCCTGCACCTGTCGGCCCATTCGCACACGTCCAACTGACCCCGGCCTTGGAGGTCAAAGGTCACAGGAGCCGTACGCTTTGAATCGACAGTTCCGCCTGAAAAAAGCTCAGTTGGTAGAGCGTTGGTCCACTGATCCCGAGGTCGGCGATTCGAATCCCACTCAACGTAAAAACCGGTCGAGCGGTCAGTGCGATTCCAGCTCCCCATAGATGAATGCTGTCGTTGAGTCCCTGGGCAAGACACTTCTAACCCGACCCTCGCCCTCAGCGTTTCTGCGTATGCTGATGTATGAATGGGCGTGCGAATGGGCGAATGGGTTCCTTGATGTAAAGCGATTTGAAGGCTTTGAAGGTGGAAAAACGCTATATGAAAATGTGACCAACCGATGAACTAATAGAAGAATCCCATGCATTTCACAGAGGTCCGAACTCCAGGCGCAACAAGAATTTTCTATAACAAGCCAAATATTTTGTTCTTTGCAGAGGACATTCTTGTATCTGAAGAACTGCAGCTGTGGCGATTTGTTAAGATGTCTTTCCGTGTACCCTTTTGTGTGCCAGCTCAAATTTAGCTTCTTTTGCTATATATTGTGCAGCTATGACCCCAAACAATTGATGTAATCTTAAAAAAGTAAATTTATTATTCATCCATGTCAAACAATAAGAAATGTGTGTAGCTCAGACAGGGTCATCAAAGCTCCTGTTAATACTCAGCCCCCGTCTCTGGTCTTCCCCACTGTGGCCCCCTCTCCTCCTTCACTCCTCCTCAGCTCTGTCCTGTAGCGCCCCCTGCCTCCCACACATACCTTCACCTCTCTCTCCTCCTCCTCTCCTCTCCTGCTGTCGCTCCTTCTCACAGAGCAGAGGCTGACCTTGTCCACCCCCGTTCACTGTAGCGTGGATCATTTTTCTTCAGATCGGGCTGTAATTCGGAGGCTACCTGGGGCCTTAGGTTTCACCGCAGCCTGCCCTGCACAAAGACCACCACACGCAGGGTAATGGCCTTATATTTGGGCTAATTTCTCCTCCGACGTTGATCTAAAACTCCTCTTTGATACAAGGTCCTTCTGCCTGTTCTGTGGAGTGACCTCTGAACGGGGCTGGCGCTGTATTGAACAGTCCACTTCATTCAGTTCTGATTTATTTCTTTAAGCTGAGGCAAAATGGAACATGTTATAATAGGACATTGAACACTGAAGTATACGTGGAGTGGTATATTATATGGGGTTTCAAGGGTCTCACAGTGGCAATCGCTATGGCAACAGTGTTAATAATTCTTTAAAGAAAAACATATTTATAATGGAGAAGTACTTTTGCAGAGATTTTTTGTGCCGATACCATTTATTGCCTGCTGTTGTGGCTGTAACCGTTATTTGCCAATATTTAGCTTTTAATATCTATAGCAAGGCCAAGATTGATCAAAGTTGATGTAAAAATCACAAATTTACCGTAAATTTCGGGCTATAAGCCACTGAGTTTTTTCCCACACTTTGAACCTGCGGCTTATACAACAGTGCAGCTTATTTATTGATTTTTACAGCCACCAGGGGGCACTCTCTAACAGTAAACGCAAAAGTGAGACAGACTTGGGGAAAGATTATGCACTGAAGAATACACTAGTTTTGATTTTGAACTGTCATTTTGCCCACCATCTCATCATGGAAAACACGAAGAAATGCAAATGATGCAAATTTTAAGTTGAAGACAATGGATCTGGCATCAAAAAAGGAAATAGAGCCACTGCACGCAAGTTTAGCATTAATGAATCAATGGTGTGATGTCGGAGGCGGCAGAGGGAAGAACTTATCCATCCATCCATTTTCTTCCGCTTTATCCGGGGCCGGGTCGCGGAGGCAGCAGTTTCAGTAAGGAGGCCCAGACTTCCCTTTCCACACACACTTCCTCCAGCTCTTCCGGAAGGATCCCAAGGCGTTCCCAGGCCAGCCGAGAGATATAGTCCCTCCAGCGTGTCCTGGGTCTTCCCCGGGGCCTCCTCCCGTCTTAGTCAATGTAAAAAGACGACAAAAACTTTCAGAGGAAATAAAAGCATAAGACGGCCTGTGTTGGTGCCGTTTTATTTTCTAAACCTGCAGGTATGTTCGTCCCATGTTGATGGCGTCTTGGTGCCGTACTTCTGATTTTCAGGCACAGTTTGGTAAAAAAGCATGTCTTAAATTAAAACTCAAGAAATTTCCGAGTACCGTCTATGCAGCCTGTATTCAGGTGCACTCAATAGCCCGAAATTTACGGTATTTTTCACTATAATATAAATAATTACCGTTTGTGTAAGCACATAGTCATAACGATCTACTATCTCCTATTTCCATTTCAACACGAGTCAAAAATGAGAGTGTGGGATTGACACATGGGCCAGTGCCGATACTGGAACCGATATATCGCGCATACATACTCAATAGGTTTGTAGTCCTTTAGTAGTTTAGTTTAGAATTCATTACAATTGAATCTAAATCGTAATTTGAATAAACGCAATAAGCAACTCACAAGGGCTGCTGTTTTTGTAATATTATGTCCTCCATAAACAACAAAATCTCCTGTTTTATTCTGTATTAAAACTGCTAACCTTGTAGTTCAGACCTGTATAAACATGTTCTGATATTAGTTTGTCATGTTTCATATTCAGCCGACTTGGTAAACAGTCACATTTTTATATAGCGCTTTTTCCACCTTCAAGACGCTCAGAGCTCTTTACATCAAGGAATCACTCACCCATCCACACACACATTCATACAGCAGAGCACACAGACACCCAACCTGCGGGTCAGCGGATCTGTCGGCTCCATCAGTGATGTTTACGAGGCCGGGAACCACCAGCCTTTGGATCAGTGGACAAACACTCTACCAACTCAGCTTTTGTATGTGTCATTTTATCAACTAATCCCAGAGAGAAATGACCAAGGATAAGATTTGGTTCAATTCTTCAAACTGAAAGTGGGCGTGTGTCTAGACTTTTTGCACGACAATATAAAATAGACTATTATTACGATGCCAAATAAGCTTTTCTGAAGTCCAGCCTTCTCCAGGCTAGTTCTTGCTCTGTTCTTAATTTGGTTCACAGTGAGGCATTGTTCTACCTTGTGACTAAAATTAGCCTGTGCCTGTGTTCTTATGTGTTTGCCTTCCACTGTTACAAGCACCAGTTACCAGCTTCACTAATCCAAGTGTTCAAATGGACAGTGACTTCCATTTCTTGTTCATAATGGTCTTTTTTTCGTAGTTATAATAATGTTTGGCATGCTTGTATTTTTTGCAGTTTATTCCTGGGTTTCATATTTCTGCACAATTTTGAAGACTTTTTCCCATTTTAAAGATATATTCGCCACTGCTTACTGTCTTACAAAGGTTTGCAGTGGTCCAAAGTTATTCCTCACTTATCTTATGCATTCAGACCATCCTAGTTATTCACCACGATGAGTTCAAAAGCACATTTCACAACTTTTCAGAGACGAGAGAGGAGTTCTGCCGTGACCGTAAACACTTAAAAGGCGCTTTATTGTCTGCTAATCAGGAAGTACGCTTTATTGTCCGATAATCAGGACGTGCGTGTTAGCATGCTAATTAGATACAGACAATACAGGGGATCTCAAGAGCTCTTTACAATATATCTGCACTGGGGCAAGACTAATTTTGCTCAAATACATGGGAAAAATCGGGTACAGGGTCTCTCTCTGTACAGTTTTTTTAGTGTCGTGTGAATTGGAGCCAGAGTCGATGGAGCCGGAAGCGCACCCATGCTCACTCCCTGTTTGGAACGCGGCGGCTAGCAGTTAAGCTATGTCCGTTTATATATGCAGTCTATGGGACAACAGCAGAAAGGATTAAACTCACGATTCACAAGTGCAATATGTCTTTATATAAATACACTGTTTCCTAGTACTTTTTTTTCTGCATAAATAGTAGTTTTTGCGCGAACTTTCACTTTTATGTCTTTACTCCACCAAGAATGCCCTCAGTCGACCACAGCCCTTCTTTGAACTGTCTCTCGATTTGAAATACTTGTCAGTTAAAACTAACTCTTTCCATTTCTCTGTCTGTTCCTCTCTTCCTGGACGGACGAGGACAATCCTGGCACGGCCACCGGTCCATCCTGCCAGTCATTGTCCCGCTCGGAAACGCCGCAGCCTCTGTATCTCTGCCAACTGTAGCGCTATTTGAACCTGCAAAGCAAAGCGCACCATTCAGACCCAACTGTCAATACATCACGTCTCTTCAAACTCTTTTATGGAGCGTCCTTTTGAAACCCTGAATAGGCGCGGGGGTAATCGGAGCCACAGCGCTTTGTGGAGGACATCTGTTAACAGCTGACTCCACGGGCAGATAAATGGAAAATAGCGCTCGTGTATTTGCGGAATGAGGGGTAAGCTTCATGTGGTCGCCGCGGTGACGGTAAACGCAGCGAGGAGGACTCTTAAAAGCGCTCCCGTGCGGGATCGCGTGTCGCCGCACAGCCATGAAAGCCAGCGGTCTGAAAGAGGACTGTACTTCCTCTGAGGCGAAGCGCGGAGGAGGGTCGATAGGAGAGAATAGCTACGATTTAAGACGTGCGCGGCTCGTGTGGAACGCCGACGCAGTCATAATGTACGGTCCACGGGATGGTTCGCATGTAAATCTGACAAGAATAAACCGCAATGTACAATGTCATAATGTCAAACTTAATTTTAATTCTGGAGACACACGCTGAGATTGATAAATTGCCCATATGTACAATAGAGGTAGATAATAGAGATATCCATATATAGAGATAGAGAGATGTAAATAGATGGAGATATAGAGCTGGATAGATATACATAGATATAGAGATATAGATAGAGAAATAGAGATGGATGTGGATATACAGCTGTTGGATCGCAGTGTGACTCTAAAGTGCTGTATGTTTGCAAGTTTGCTCCCCGACAAAACCCACAATGTCGATGAAACGTTCTGCACCGACAAAGGCGCCTATGAAAGTTTGAGCTTTGAGAGAGTTTAAACAAGAGAAAAGTAAGAAAATGTTAATGCCTGTGTGAGAAAAGTGTATAAAGTGTGTGGTGAGGGGTTTTACAGCCGCAAAACAAATATACTAAATGTAAAAAATAACGCTGACTACTTCGCAGATTTCGCCCATTGCGGGTTATTTTTAGAATTTAACCCCCACGATAAACGAGGGGCCACTGTATAGATGGATAGATAATAGAATGAACTTTTCAACATAGCGCAGTGATGTAGTGGTTCAGATAAAGATTGAGGAATTTCACAAAATCAGATTCTGCCCTATTATTTTACACTATCGATACTTTTTCAACTGTATATTGAGTTTTGAGTAGTAATCAGTAGGTAATGCAGTAGTAATGAGAAAGCTGGATGGGTTACACACTTTGGATTGCCAGATTTCATTTTTAAAGCAACCTAAAAACCCTAACCCGAATGTTTTACACTCATGTATTTACTGTGATGTGATTAATCCACCTGTCGCTCATTTTAGGCAGTGACAAAGGCTGCCCTCACACGTTTTTAATCACCACATCACTCAGCCCTAAAAGAATGAACATCATATTAGTTTATTTGTTAAAAAAGTACCTGTGAATACGGTGAAAGAATGTTATTTCAAAAGAATTTACCTTTGCAGATGAGGAGAGTGTAGAGCATGACCTGAGCCTGCCCCCTACTGGTGTAATGACGACAGACCCCCCTCTCTCTCCACATCCCCGCTCATGTGTAGAGCCGTGAGGGGAAAGGGGGGCTAATTACCCACAATACATCTGGGCCACTGCAGGAGGGCCACCTGACACTCTTCCCAAAATTCCTCCAGCCACAAGAGCTCGGAGCGGCAGCCCAGTGCCACCCACCTGCTCCCTGCTCCTTCCAGAGATGTCGTCATGGCTCTGCTGTTTACACACACACACACACACACACACCACACACACACACACACACACACACACCTATACGACACCCACGCATGCACACACACATATAATACACACACACGACACACTGGGGAGAAAAAAAAACATACTAAATGCAATATAAGATGTTCCCTCATCATTATCTTGTATTTCAATTCTTTCTTTCTTTTTTGAGTAATCCTGTGTCGTCCTGCATTTGAGGCTTGAGCGCTCACAAAATTCCAGTTTCACCTACCCCCTACCTCCACCCACAGCTCCATACTTGCTTGTGATCATCAAAAAAACTCTGCAGATTTGAATAGGAAGTCCATGGACCTTTTTCTACTATTAAGCTGTTTTAGATCAATATTGCGATAAATACATTTAACATTATTTTTCTAACAGTGAAAAGTACATTTGTGAACTTTAATACGACTTGACATAAATGTGTGGGTCCTGCTTTAGAATCTCAAACATGGGTCTGCTCGGAGTTCACTTAAAACAGCTGACCAAAGCTTCTGGTGCGGATCCATCTCCATTTGTAGTTCAGTTGTTAATCTTTCACTTCTTCACCAAGTGTTTTCGCTCCTGGACCTGTTAAAATTTTAAAACTCCAAATTTGCAGTTTTTCCTGTGTGATTAGATTTGGCCTTTGCAAATTGTAACTGTGATCACTCAGTTTATTTGTATTACATTTAAGAGAGAACTCACAGTAGAGAAGCGCACTTGTGATGTTGGCTCTAAATATAGAAAGTGCAGATGGTAAGAAAAAGGACTTGAAAATGCATTTACAAGACAAGAATAATATAAATGGTAAAACAGCCAATTTTAGCTTGAAATTAAAATAGAAAATGGAAGTAAATTTTATTCTCACTAGATTTTTATCAGTCACCAGTAGAATAAAATGTATAAAATTAAAATAAATAAAAAAACAAGTGCAGTAAGATTTGTTTTAATCTTAATAATAAATAAAATATGCGTTTTTCTCTATTAAATGTGCTCAGATCAAGGAAAAAAAAATGTACATTGTAATTACTGTAAAAAAAAAATATTCATTAAGTGTAACACATAACAAAACTGGTGCTAGAAGATTGATTTTCCTCTCCCTCTTTATCTCCACAGGAGGAGCAGAACAGAGGCAAGCCCAACTGGGAGCACCTAAACGAGGATCTCCATGTTCTCATCAGCGTGGAGGACACCCAGACCAGAGCCGAGATCAAGATGAGGAGAGCCGTGGAGGAGGTCAAGAAGCTGCTGGTGCCCGCTGTAAGTCCGCTATAATACTCCCTACAGTACGCTGGTTCAAATGCTGTTATCAGGCCTGTGTCACTACAGGAAGAGGAGAGTAAGAGACGAGACATTTACGTGTTTATGACTCACTACAGACAGTAACTTATTGTTATTTTAGTATTTCATTATGTTTTGCGTATTTTGCAGCGTTTGAGCCGTTTATTATTTATCTGTGGCACATTTAGAAAGATTTATCCTCTAGGGTTGTTGTGTCGGTGGCATTTAGTGGTTTTCTGTTGGGACTTTCAATTCTTGACACTAAAATAGCAGCATATCCTTGATTCATTTTCATTCGCATTACTCCTCTGTGCGTTTTTTGGTGTTGCCAGATACGCACGATCTTATCAATTACGGAACAATTGAGCGTTGGTAAAAGTCTGCCGTGGAGATGTTCAAGCAGAAGAGTCAGAGCTGCAGTAGGATGTTGGAGAAATGGACAGTCGCCGTCTTTGTTTGTGTGCTCGCAGATTATGTTATTTCCAAACCTTTCAAGGGCACATATTATGCAAAGTTGTCTTTTTGTTTAGCTTTGATCCATGTTATAACATTGTTCCCTCATCAAAAACATACCTGGAGGTGTATTTCATTTTATTCATTCTGGTTTCAGTAATCCTCTAATAAATTCTTTGTCCTCTGAGTAGTCACCACACGTGGGTTGAATTCGGCCTGTCACGACAACACATTTTGAAGTGCGATATATTGTTGAAGAAAATATAGACTATAATGCAACACAAATGCAAGATTACTCCCAGATATTTTCTAAATGAACAAATTTGTCAAATTAAATAAATAAATAAATAAATGGTAATAAATAATTAACCATTTCAGTAGTTTAGTAGTTTTTTCAGAAGTTTATTTCATAGATTATTTTTTTTTAATAGATCTTCTACATATTAAAAATCTTTAAATATCAAAACATTCCCACTAGTACAAAATAAAAATACCCACAATAAATATTGACCCCTAAAAACAATCTACCCATGTATCATTAATTGAACAATAAGGTGATATTGTAATTATTGACAAGCTTAGGTTGAATTTTCCCAGGATTGTCGTGTCACAGGTAGAGAAACCCTTTGCATTCTGAAAGTCCCTGAATCATTGCCAGATTCATATGCATAAGAATAAGCATTTCTGCCACTTTCAGATCACTTTCATTACAGCTGTGACGTCAGTTTTTGTCTGTTTTCCTCGTGGTAATTCTGTTTGCTGCCAGTAGATGGCGAGCTCCACAAGATCACAGTTTGGGGAGCGCTGAAGCTGGGAAATGTGTGGTTCTTTAATTAGCTGTTTCAGATAGTTTAAATGAAACGACAAAAAGGCCACAATAAAAAAGGCAATTTAGTTGTTTACATATAATTTTAAGGTATTATAACCTCATGGTGAAGGTCAACATCCAATTTGCTGTTGTCGTGACGATATCCACTTTTTCCCCCTCAATGGTTGGTTGCGTTGTTTTGTCCGGATGCCTGTGTTAATTAGGCTGCATATGGCTCTTCACCTCTCCCCGCTGGCCCTTCCTCTGTACTTCCATATATAGCTGATAGAACAGGTTGTCCAAGCCAGGTTGTCACAGCTCGCTCTCCTCTTCCTCCTTCTCCTCCTCCTCTTCCTTTAACTTCCTCTGACACTGCTGCTTTTGGCATCAGATGGGTTTTTACTGTTGGGTGGTGACCAGGTGGCCGGGCAGCTGAGGTTAACATTTGACACCCAAGGCTAGCTGCTCCGCTCAGCCAGGCACAGTCTATTAAATATAATCCCGGTAATGGGACTTGTGATTTCACATTCTCTCGGATTAGAAACAGCAAGGACGTTGTCTGACCCAGTTGCATGAAATTTGGGCTTTATGATTTTAATGACCTGATTTGAAGAGACGTAGCGAGTACAAAACTGTTTTCACTTTTGAGGTGAGACCAAATGAGCGCGCAGTGAAGTTTTCCCAAAATGACGGTTGTAAACTATTAATGGCACGGTTCCTCAGGTTACAGCGGTAGGACCGCACAAGTAGTGACCCAAACAGAATTTAGTTAGGCATTTTGTTTTATTCTGACATTTTTTTTAATGCTTTCTGCCATGTTTTAAAGTTCTCTCATCAAAACCATGCCTGAAGAGGTGGTAGATGTCATCCATGCATGTTTGAGTCATTTTGTGGTCTCTCCCAGGCTCTATTCGAATCCTCTTTATGGTTAGTATGGTCAAATTCTGTGCAAGGCTCCGCCCACAGGCCTGCGTCACCCATGCTCCCACACGACAGTTCTCCACAAATATAGAAAAACATTATACTAAACTATACTTAATAACTTGACAAACCTGATGTGATGTGCATTAGTTTCATTAGCAGGAAACACGCCGAATGTGATAGCGCTCTGAAGGGGGAGTGACTTTGCATGAGGAGGGGAGGAGTCAGCGTCAAAAACGAAACTTAAACTTATTAAACATGTTAATACAGAGTTTTCGGCAAATACAGAATTTTCAAAACAATAAAAGGTAACATGGTGATCTAAATGTGTTATGTGTTAGCACTTAATACCCCATAGAAGTAAAATACCTCTTTTATTGGTCCATTAAAAATAAATATGTATATATATAAATACATAAATAAAAATATGAACGCTGTTACCACTGGAATAGCAAACCAAAAAGTGAAATATGATCAGAATCAGAATCAGAAGAAGTATATTGCCATTGTCCGTGAGCAGAGCCCACAGACTATATAACTTACTTATATGATAAAGTGCGACATACAACAACACACACACACAAAAACACACTAAATAATACAAATAAGGGCATGCAGGAGGTAGATAAATATACAAATAAAAATATATACAATAGTGGCATCAAAACAATAGTGGCATCAATGATGATCAATATGATACTGTCTTGCTCAAAGGATTATTAATTGGATTATCATAATCATAAAGCATTTAGACCAGGGGTGTCCAAACTATGGCCCGGGGGCCAAATGCGGCCCTCAGACCAGTTTTTATTGGCCCTCAGGTCTCCTGCAGAACCGGCCCAATTGATCATAAGCAGCACTTTTAACAGCAAATTAAACTATTTCTACCACTATAACCTCAAACCTAAAAGAATGTGTTTCAAGCTTTATTAATCCACAGTGGCCCTGTCAGAGCTGTGTATAAAGCACCGCACTGCACTCATCACTGGTCTGTGGCCCTCCACTTTGAATATGTTTTGAGAAAAAAAAAAAGTTTTGACACTTCTGATGTAGACACTTGAACCGAATAAGACAGTAATCAAACTTCTGATTTTATTTTACTGTCTAATTTTATTTATTTTTATTGTATCTGGCGTTTCAGGCTCGTCATAGCCTCTGAGTGGGGCTGCAGTTTGATTCTACCATGCTAGTAGTGAATTTGATTTGATCCTCTGCGATCACTGTTGACCTCCCACACGGTCCACATTGCGCTCGGACTTTTAATGCACGTTGACTCAATCGCCCGAGCACGACCTAGCTTAACGGCTAATTTAAATGTCAATACGGTGACGTAGCTGTGACTGTGGCTAACTGTCCCCCATAGCCTCCCCCCATAGCACATTCTGCACCCGCTGACCCCTGCGTATGCGAGGTGGTGGGGCGGGGTGGGGGCCCTATCATCCTAAACTAAACAGGATTAAAGAATAGATGGGCTCGAGTGAAGGGCGTCTCCTCCGTCTGTGTGCACAAGCAGGAAATCTCATTTGCTAAACGTACAGGAACGCACTTGATGAGCAGATAGAAAGAGAAGAGGGGGATGAGAGGTGGAAGGGCAGGTAGAATTAAAGTTGAGATATATTTTACTACCACCATAGGGAAATCTCTCCTCTGCATTTGACCCATCCTCCAATGCCACTCGCTGGGGCAACCTGTCAGGAGCAACCGGCGAGTCTTAAGCTAGTCTTGATCTGGGCTACTCATAGACTGTATAAAGAAGTGGACTAAAGGACTTTGACGTCACCCACAGCGTTCAGCTCCAGTCAAATGAAGCTCATCGAGGCTAAAGCAGTTACAGGAGTAAACTTGGAGCAGAGTTTATATTTGGAAGTTCGACCACAAGTGTCATAGCAACCAAAAAGCCAATCCGGAGCAAGGCTAATAAAGGTAACACCCCTCCCGCCCGCACTGCTGATGTAGCAGAGATTGGGCGCTTGGCAACGCTGTCAAACCTGTCAAACCTGTTGCTAATGCTAGCTGGAGCAACCTGTTATTAATGTTTCAGAGTTTGATTTACAGACACATTAGAGGAATAAAAATATCAGGATCATGTAGAGCGGGTTAATACGAACATTTTAATATCAAAATGACGAGCCTGACAGCAGCAGTTACAAGAGGGAGGTGACATTTTTTCAATAGAAAGTGAATTGAAGCCCGAGTAGGTGGAGCCAGGAAGCGCGCCCATGTTCACTCCCTGTTTGAAATGGGGCGGCTAGCGGATTAGCTATCTCCATTTATAAAAACAGTCTTAGGGACTACCTCAGCTGGAGGATTTGACCTGTGGTGCATGTTTTGGGTTGATGAGGGAAACCAGAGTGCCCCGAGGAAACCCACCCAGACACAAGGAGAACATGCATTTCTGTATGTTCTAGAAACTCAGTTTGGCACAGTTTGTTTAACTTCTTTTTAGCTGCATCCTTCATGTGTGGTAGATCCGACGTTCGCCCACTCACCAGATTGCGGTCGGTTTAATCCACATTACTGGAACAGTCCATACGAGAGGTACCTCACTCAACTCAACTTCCTCATTCCACCCTTAGAATAACCAAAATAAAAAATAGTTTAATATTTCTATAAATTTCCCCCACTCTGGGTGGCTCAAATATAGGGGAAAAAACCCGAAAAGAATGATTTGGCCCATAAATTAAATTATTATTAGCACCGTTAAAAGTGAAGCCGCAGAGAAAGACTATAGTACAATTTATGCAACACCGCAGTAGATTATAAAAATGGCTTGGCTCCAAGGTTTAAAGAGCAGAACAAGCGCCCATTATCAATCAGAGCAGAATTTAAGAAGAAGTCTGAGAATTTTAGAGAAATATAAAATTAAAATCACTATTTAAATCTGCCTAACTGCACAGCCCGTCCCTCACTACCTCCGCATTCAGTCTTTATAAACCCATAAATCTTTACTCCAATTCTCGCACAGGTTATTGGACCCATTTCTCACCTTCCTCCCTTTACGACCTGCCCAGCTCCGCCTTGCCCCTCGGCCCGCGACTCCTGCCACTCTGCCTGAACTCTGCCCCGGGGCGCGTCGGCGGAGAGATGAGAGAGCCCGGGCGCCGCTGAGCTCAGTCTTTCAAGTGTGGATTTAGTCTCCTGATCCTACCCGCGCGCTACATTCACACACTCTCCATCTTAAGGCCCGGTGCACTCCAGCTAACCTCCGCGCCCATGCCAGCACCCGCTCACTCTCAGCCCCATTGGTCGATTTCAGTTTACTGGCTTGGTGGCTGGTATAAATGGAAATCGGGGTTGCGAAACTGAATCGCGTTACGGCTGCAGTATACCATCCTTAAGTCCATGTAGGATGTTTAAAATTGTTTTCTGCATGTCTTACATTCAAATCCTTTGCTAACTCTTAAAAACGCCAGGAGCATGTGTGGGTTGTGTGAAATGAGAGCTTAAAAATATACCTGCCGCTTTGATTTTGGCGGGTTATTTTTATTCTAACGTACACACTGAAGTGAATGCTTCTCTTAAATGAAAGATGACAAAATATTGACAGTTTGCCCCCACCCATAACGTATCGTATCGTTGACCGCAGAGAGTGACCAGCGTTTTCCAGAGGGCCATATTCAACGCCATCATTGGTAACGGTCCAAACACAGATGATGTTTTAGCATTTGTTTTTTTAATTATTTCAAATGCCCTTAAGTAAATTTCTGTAAAATATAGGCTGTGGTAATGTATTACTACACTCTAATAACTATTATAAAAATGTACAGGGGTGCATTCAAACGCGATTTCGATACACTCTTTAGGTTAGAATGTGACTCAATACTTTCTTTTAATACACGATTCTGATACCACCTCGATGACAATGCGAAAAACACTCTGTGTATTAATAAGTAGACAATACACTGAATGTGATTTTCAGCATATAAAAATAGTTTAATTTGCTGTACTTTATGATCTTTTAGCAGGAGGCCCGAGGGCCAACAAGACTTACCACGTGGCCTCATATCTGTGTAATCCTCAGGCGTCCAGTAGGTCCATAGTGGTCCATGGGTATATACTAGTCTGTGTCTTATACTTGTTCTGATAATCTCAAGATCATTCTAAATCTATTCAGGAAAGGTTCATTTCTGTCCTGCGAATGTGACTTTTCAGCATCGATACCTGCTCAAACAAGTATTTACTTTTGATAGTAATTTTAGCATTGTTTAGTATCTGATTCTCGACCCTAATTGAAGCAGGCGAAGGTGTGCGGGCCCCGTGTGCGCTGCAGACTGCATATTGATCCTCCCCTCGCTTCTCCTCTGGCTCTGTTTGTGTGTTGTGATTGGCAGATGTCTATATTTGACATTGTTACAAACATAATGACTTTAGCTGGTGGCACATGGGTCAGCGCGCTCTGGAGGTTATGAGGAAATGATGGACGTTCGGATAATTGGGTGAGTCCATCTGTGACCAAGCACCAGCCCCGTCCTCAGATGACCCTCTCCACACTTCTGCGCCGGTGCTAAGGAGACGGAGGATGCTAATGGACTTAAAGGAGACAGTTCATGCTTTGTTTTTGGTGTTTTTTTTAACAGGCCTTTTTATATATTATGTTCATTGTAAATCACGCTATTGATCTAAAACTATTTAAAGAGGACATGTGCGTTTTTTTTGTTTTTTTTCTTGAGTATTTACTATTAAATTATAATGTGTAGATGATTATTTTAAAAAGGAAAAGGTCCATGACTTCAAAACTCCAGGTCACCTCTTCACAGATCTGACCTGTAACTTGGTCTGGTGGCGTCACTGGTGGCCATGTAGTGGAATATTACAAGAATATTCCAGTAATAACATCTCCATGGTGACTAACAGGTGGCGGACCATTGACGCGGAAAAGTTACATAATTAACCTTTAAAATAAAACAGGACTATGAGCTGAATTTTGAAGTATTGGTATTTTAGAGAAGATCTGAACTGCTTAAGTGACCCAGGAAGAACATGTTTGTAGACGATTTAACAACAGGAATAGCAGCTTTTACACAGAATAAGACCCCATGGAAGCACAGGGAGGGCATCTGACACACAGGGACATTTCAGAACATGTTTGTAGAAGTCTAAACTACAGCAGTAACAGTTTTCATATGTATCGCCCTCTGCCATGGACATTATATCACCTAATAATTCCACCCTTTTCAGTTTGCCAACTCCGAAGACTCCATGACTAACTTTCCATTACCTTCTGTAAACTTCTACCTTTTGATTTAGCAACTCGGACTACGTTAGCGGCGCTGGCTAGGCCTCGGATGTCCTGATGCGAGCTCGTATTGGCCGCTGGGCGCTGGGATTAGCCTGGTTTTTAAAGCGGAGCACTACACACAGAGAGAGAAGCCCCAGAGAGCGCTGTACTGTCAGTCTAAATGAAACTGTCACTGGAAGAACAAAGGAAGCAACATGGAGGACCTGCAGCCTCCAGCCATATTTTCCATTTGGAGCACAATAGCGGCACAGTACAAGCACTTAACCCCCGCAGTGCGCTCTGATGACGGGCTAAACCCAGGCAGGAATACTGGGGAAGAAAATGTTTTTTGAATGCGAGTGATGCTGAAATCAAGCGTGATATGACACACGCACATGAGTTTGTGGTTGGCACTCTGGTCTGACGTCTGGTATCTGGACTTTGAGGGATCAGCGGCTGCTCAGTCCTCCGATCTGAAGGTTTGCGGTTTGAATCCCGCTCCCAGCATAAACGATATCGGTAGCGTGGTCACATCTACTAGGTCACAGGTTGGCGGTGCGGTTCCAGCTTCCTCAGATGAAAGCTCTCGTTGTGTCCTTGGGCCCATGTAGCGTACTATCCGCCAGAAAAGTTGCGCAGTGTATCTTTTAAAGTAGTCTGTAAAATCCACTCACCCATTCAAACATAGTTGTTGCATAGTAAACCTTTAAATAAGTCCCATAAGTGCTAGTATATAACATTTCATATCATTACTATTCCAGTCCTCCATCTTCTGTCTATCCTCACTGCGACAGCACCTTGCCTACTGTAGCCAGTCCCTTTGTAACATGCAGACAGATGGACCGTAATGGACGCCAACTCTTGCCGATCCGCGGGGTGCTAGCTAGCGGCTCCTGCGCCAGTATCCGGCTTGGCAGTAGCGTTAGCATCCCTGCTCCTGACAGGAACAACGCGCATGGAACACAGCGAGAGGGACCCGAGCAGGAGGACGGGTTTTAGCAGCGCACCAACAACGCAATCAATAAACGTTGTATTGTGTGAGCCCTTTTCAGCCCAGAGTCTCCCTTCGTCAGCCGTGTATGACAAATGAGTACAAAACACCATCTGGCCGCGCATCTCCAATTAATGATGTTTGCTTTGTTCCACTCACCTATCTGCAGGAACAGTTCTGTTTATTTACTCCCTTTCTAGATTCTTTCATCATACTTTCATTTCATTGCGTTTACTGTTTTAAGCGAAAAAAAAAAAAAAAAAAAAAAAGTTGCTCACGTGGCGCTAATTTCAAGTGATGGTATGTAACTTTCTGGAGGTGGCACGTCACCTGCACGATTCCTCCATGGAAAGTTAAAACCGTACTTCGGAATATTCTCCATGAAGATAGAGGTTTTATGTTCTACTGTGGAGAATTATAGCCAAAGGAGTAACATCTGCAGGCAAAACAGGCAGACCGAATAAAAGTCAGGTTTGTGGAGATGCTTGCCATAAGGACACATGTTTGAAAAATCAAAAAAAAAAAAAAAAGACAAATCTATAATGTAAAAAAAAAATTTGTTTTTTTCATTTACATAGTTTTTTTTTTTTTCTATGTTTATTTTCTATTTAGGCAAAAAAAAAATACATACTGGGGCTTTAAAGTGTTACTATTAAAGCTGCATTATGTAAGTTTTCTGGTGTACAGTACATGGTCTGGCAGACAACACATTTATCTCCATGGAAAAGAGCAGATGATGCTACCAGGTTAGCTTACTAGTCAGATCTGTGAACAGAAGAATCAATCCTCTTTGATTGTTCTCTGCATTTGACCATTTGTGAGATTAAGTGCAATCAAATGAAAACCCTAATTTGAATGGACTGAAATATATCGTGTCTTTTTCTACATAAAAAAAAAAAAAAAAAACGCTAACCCTGTAGTTTAGATCTGCACATATGTTCTGAAATTCTTCTATTAATTTGTCACTTTTTGTCAGTTCTTCTAGACACATTTAAATAAATATGAACTTTGCACAGAATCTTATTATTAAAACATAAATTGCAAAAAATTAAGATATTTTTCCCCGATCTTTCAGCCCTCGTAGAACACATTTCCAGATCTTGAGCTCGTCCAGTCAGTTTTATTTGAAGAGCCTCTTTCATTCACACGGTGTTAAATCTTAAAGATGAAATGTATAAAAAGTTCATTATTTGTTCGGGCGTGCCTTAGCTGGAGGATTTTATGTATTTTGAATGATTTTATGTTGTCATCTCTTCAACAGCAGACTCGGAAATTGACAATGTTTTGTAAAAAAAAAAACTAAAAAATGTGTGTATATATATACTTGTCAAACCAATCCTCCCCGAGCCGCAGAGGCACGAGATTTAAAGGGAAGACAACTCTGAGAATTCCAATGCACTTAGCGTCAACAGCCTCCTGCCTTCACACGTTGTAAGTGACCCAATTGCTTCCTGGCTCCTTCATATCTGCTCCTCTGACAGCCCTGGCACTGGCATTAATGAATCCCTGACATAATGTAATTAAACACTCGAGACGCGCCGCTTCTTTGAGAAACGTGTTGTCAGCAGAGTCTCCTCACGCAAGGCTCCCATTCACACCCCTAATGAGGGCTGACGCGCCGGGCCCGCGGAGGATCGAACCGCGCTCTCCGGAGTACATCGGATCTACCTTCAGAAAGCGCAGAAAGCCTGTTCGCACCTGAAGCTCACGGCGTCCAGTGTAACGCGGTCTTCTCGTGCATATCTGATAGCGGGTCTGCGCAGCCTCGGGGGGGGACGCCGGCGCTTTGAGAACAGAATATGAAGGCAGACTGGTCAAAGCGCGATGCCATGTTCACACCTGGTACCGGCGCGGATCCCGTGTCCCTCACCGAGCCCACGTCCTTTTGATTCAGAGGAACAAAGAAGGCAAGATGGCCGACCACAGCCTCAAGGCTCACTGTTCATTTGTGGTACAATGGGAACGAGTTACACTTACATAAGCTGCTTTCACTACGATTTAAAAAGAAATCACATTTAGAAGTTGTAACGGACTAGATAATGTGCAGTAGGGGTGTTAAAAGAAACGAAAATCTGATACGAATCAATACTAAAATTAGTACTGAAACTAGATACTGTTTCGAGCAGGTATCGATACTAAAAAAGTCACATCCACAAGACAGAAATGAACCTCCCTTTAATAGCTTTAGATAAGACTAGTACACGCCCATGGACCACTGTACAATACTAGATAAAAAGTAATCCATTTGTGAAGCCCTGTGAAAAGTTTAGAAATACAAACAGTGTGTATTCTTTGTTACTGCAGACACAGACGGGACAGGGCCCAGACCCGCCTGATCACAGCCTCTCGCCCCCCTGGTCCTTCCCCTTCGTCCGTTCCCCAGTCCCCCAGTCTCTCCTGCTCTGTTTCCCCAGAGCATCTGAGCTCTGAATATTTATACCAGAATGACAAGGACACATACATTTCAAAGCAGAGTGACTTTTGTTTCACTCTCATATGATAATGAACTTTTACACTTAGACATGTAGAACAACAGCGTTTCCTGTGGGATGGGACAGAGCTTCACACATGTTAACGTCTGGTCTGGGTCTGACACACTGACACAGATCAAACGCATTTAAATACATATGATCAGAATATTTTTTTCACAACATGATTATACTTAAATTTCCATTACACCACAATGGAAGACGTTTCACCTTCACTCCAACTTTTTGTCCACTTGACACATTTAAACTTCATCTTTTGCGATGGACCAGACCTGGACGACTGAGATTACACAGACATACTACAGTTTAATTTTAAAAAAATCACATTGTATTGTTTAAAGGAAGTGTTTTTATTATTATCATTGTGCCATCGGGATCAGTATTAAGTATCAAGTCTATTCCTTAGTATCGAAATCGAGTTGCGAGATTGAGATAGTTAAATGTTTTGTATTATGATTTAAACTACACCAAATGAAATAAACCAATGGGTAAATCCTTAATTCACATGTTAACCAGATGGCAATAAAACTAGTGTAATTAAATCAGCCTTTCTAGTTAGGATTTCGTTATATTTTTTTACATTTTTTTTTTATTTTACATTATATTTTTCGTAATATTTTTTACTTCTCTAGGGGCCGTCCATGGAGATGTGATTGCTTTACCTACAATGTTCCACGCTTAAGATTAAAACACTGTCTCTTGCCTTTGTTTAATTAGATTGCATATTTAAAATGTTTTGAAAAGTATTCTCACTATGGACAGGGCCACCTCTCCACAGATCTGACTTGCAAGAAACACTTACTTTGTCCATTATGCACTATTTTCTGATCTACTGTATGTCATATGTCTTTATATGTCTTTTCCTCATTGCAGACAAACCCGTAGTTCTTCTCTCAAACTGAAAACACTCTGTTCCACCTTGTGATGTCATTTGGTAATACAGGAAGTGCTCCACTATGTTTTTAAACTCCATGCACTTTCACTAGAATCACTGGATGATTTCAGCCCTTGAATTGCCAATCGTTATGGGACTAAAGGTCAAAGGTAGCTCTTAACTTGAAAACTATCACTTCATGACATCACAAGGTGGAATAGAGCATTTTAGGCTTTTGTGTTATAGACAGATTAAATAATAAAGGTTTGCTCAAACATTGTGAATGAAACAAAACATAACTCCAGGTTTCAACAGCATTACAGCACGATTTAAAGCTCACAAGAGTCAATTATGTATGATATAGGACTTTTCTCTTTAATTTAATACATAACTGTCCTTAGTTTGATCCTCAAAAGAAAACCTGTCAATTTTTTAATGATTTCCAATGCTTCAGCAGCAACAACTTGTCACTATTCAGCATGTAGCTTTATGTTCATATGCAAAATAGCCACATGCTCCCTCTAACCGTTGTAAATATCTTTTTGTGCCTATATTCCTGCCATACAAATCATATAAAACCGCTGCCTTTTCATCCGGTGCGAACCATAAACACGTGCGCATCCTCCGCGCCGCGATGCTAGCCGCCTCTCGTGTCATCCCCGCACATGGGATGGCTCCATATAACATCTTTATTGGGCCGGCGTGCTAGCTACAACACTCTGGAGAAGGGGCCTTGTCAGAGCCACAAATCTCCCGGCTTAATGAACGCCTCCGCTACCTGTTAGCTCATTTGTGTACACGCCAGAGCTTCCAAAATGACCACGCTGGATTTAATGTTTTCTCTCCGGCCAGCTTAAGTAGGCTTAATGTAGCTGCAGCGGGCACGTTCCGTCATCTCGCCGCACTTTTTCCCACCTGGCTGTTATTAGCTTCATCAGGCTAATGAAGGAATTGCATTGGATCATATTAACCTCCGTGATCCGGGCCTCCCTGGATAGCGAGGTTGCAACAAGCTAGCCCGGGCTGCCTCCCCCCCCGCTCTCGTGCTAGTGTGTGCGCGGTAGAACGGATGGCGAGCGGCCCCGTGCGTCCTCCCATAAGAATGTTAATCATCTTTTTAATTGGCTGCCGTGACTCACCTGACCTCCACTTGACGAAGGGGCAGCCGCGAGTCGCGTCGTCCGCCCGAGTGTCCTTGCTGTGGGGAGCGGGGGAGGCGGTGCGCTGGCTGTGGCCTGGAGGCACTGTGAGCGCGCCGTGTGTGTGTTTGAACTACATCTGTGGAATAGCGAGTTAGTCCTCGTGTCATCGTGAAATCATAGTTAGGCCTCAGCTGGAGATATGATCAAGCGGATATTGTTCTGTGTGAAGTAGGACTGTCACAATAATCACCTTATCAACTCATGGAACAATCAATTTTGGGGCTAAATATTTATTGTGTGACTAGTTTCTTTGGAATAGTGAGGAGATTTTTGCCATGTTATGTAAAAAGGTGAGATTTGAGCTGTAGAGGGTGGAGTAAATGACTTCCTGGTATTTTGTTGCAGTTCAAGCCTTTTTATGATGCTGTTTATTTAAAGATTGATTCACTGGGATTGTCCGTTTATCTCTAGCAACATATCGGGCTTCAGAATTGGTTTTCATGACACACCTACCTATAAAAAGTTGGGCTGGGAATCACAGAGTCCCTCACAATTCGATATCATACCTGATACATGGCTCATGATACAATGATGTCACGATTTTGCTATACATGCGACAATCGATATATTATGCATGATTTTCTGTGATATATCACTATTTTTAAAGCAACAAATACATTTCAGAAACAGTACATCTTTGTTAAACCACTACTTGTGCAAATTTACCTCGAAATACACCAATTTTAATCATCAAAACTGACCATGCCAAATGTATTGCAGTTTGTTTTCTTAACAAAATAATTTAAATATACAGAAAAATACTCGATATAACAGCCCACAATATTGATACTGTGATACCAAATTTAGTATCATGTCGGTCTTACCCAGTAGTCAAGACAAGACTGTTCATGTGGCCACGCTTTGATTTTCTAGTGCGATTACAGCTCCCACAGATAAATGCTGTTGTTGTGTCCTTGGGCAAGACACTTAACCCACCTCACCCCCAGTGTCTGCGCTTTGAACCCCTTGAAAGTGGAAAAAAAATGTGACCACGAACACCATTTATTGTCAGCTTAATTACCTGCCTGAACTTTAGCTCACCTCTGTCCTGGAGCCTTTCCCCCGTCTGCTAGCCCGCTCGTAGCCCGTCGGCTAACGGCGGCTAGCTGCCGCACGCATGTATTGAGCGTGTGATGTGTAAATCCGCTCTGATTAATGACGCCGCTCTGATAAGTGGCTAATAGGCATTGACCGTTTAAAGGGCTCACCGCAGGAAACATCTGTGCGGCGCTCGGACGCTGCAGCCAATAGCGATCAGGAGCCCAGCGTAGTGTGAAAGCTGACCGACCGCCACGGGCTCTGTCAAGTCAGGCTTAACTGGATTATCCCATAGAGTTTGACTTAACGTGTTGTTTGGTGTACTTAAACTTTTGGTTCAGCTTTGTGTTTAGTCTGTGCTGTTACAATTGGGCATGATAAAGTATATACTATACTACACAATGGCAGTGTGGAGGTGTGGCAGGCAATACCGTTTTTCTTAGTTTTAATAGAAAAAATCTATATATGTTCAAAGTTCACATTTTAAAGACAAATATTAACATCTGAGAGAAGGCTGAAAACTGAACTGCTGAACTAGAGAGGTCTAAACTACAGGACTAGCAGCTTGTACACACGATAAATTGTATTTCGATACTAAGGAATAGACTTGACACTCGATACCGATTCCAATACCACGATGATGATAAAAAGCACTCTTTCTGTAGACAGTGGAAAGTTACTTTCAGCATTAAATCCTAGTTCCTTTTTCTATTCCCATGTGGCCTTATATCTGTGTAATCCCTCAGTCGTCCAGCAGGTTCATAGTGGTCCATGTGTGTATACTAGTCTATGTCTTATACTTGTTCTGATACTGCTCCAGATCGTTCTAAAGCTCGTCAGGAAAGATTCATTTCTGTCCTATGAATGTGACTTTTTAGTATAGATACCTGCTCGAATTAATATTTATGTTTGACCCGAGTTTTAGTATCGCTTGGCATCTGATTTTTGATACTTGATACTGATGCCAACCACAGCAGCCCGATGAATGTGCTACTCATTTTTAGGGATACTAGTTATACAATACATTTGACATATTGACTGCTCCTAGTATTACAATAGCCGTTGAGATTAAGACGAAGTAGATTTCACAAATAATGGTTAAACTGCCAACTAATAGATCACCATGTTTATCTATCATTGCAGTATCGCCATAAGCCTTATCTTTTTATACCCGTCCCCGGTGACAGCGGACTTGTTTCTTTTATTAAGTCGTTTTGGATGAATATTGCGATTTTAAAATGTGCAAATTATAACGTAATGATCCACGGGTGTCATAGATTATAACTATAGAGCAGATACAAGCACAGTGTCTTCATTAAGCGTGAAAAATAGAACCAGTTCATTTTAAACCGGTTTTCAGTCGTCCAAAGTTATTCCTCTCTTTTCCGAAGCATCGCGAGCATCCTAGTTATTCACCACGATGAGTTTATAAGCTTTTCACAACTCCCAGGCGCCTCTTTTTGCGTCTAAGAGCTGTTTATAGAATATATCCGTACTGGGGAAAAACAGATTTGACTTTATTACGTAGTCCTTGGCTGCTTTTGTTTTTGAACTCTATCAATATCCACCAAACGAAAAGCCACTGGTTCATTCTAATAATCCAAACAGGTGTCAGCTCTGCAGCATCCCCGTGGCCTCTCGCCTCTTTCCACTCTCCCCTCTGGCGATCAAAGCTAGAACACGCCGTCCAAAGCCCATTCTAAAACCACCGCCCCGCTGCCCACTGCTGCCGTCCGTCCGGTGACCGCTGTGGGGCACGTGGACGCGGCCGGCTCCCCCACTCAGGTGTTGGTATTTGGACAGACTAACCTTGGCTTCGGGGCTGCTTTCCCGCCGTCGCCACCCCTGTACGCCTCCATCTGCCCACCCGGTCCCATGCCCAGTCCCGTGCCCAGTTCCACGCCCACCACCCAGCTTCCAGGGTTCTTCTCCTGGGGGGGTGGACAGGTGGGCCCCGAACACAACAACACCCCCACGGAGGAGACAACCTGCTGCACACTGGACCCAAGCCCTCACTAGTCACTGTTTGCGCCAATCTGCCCCAGCAACAGGATTATAATACAGATATATTAGTATTGGGATGGAATTATTTAGTCACAGATATATTAGGGAGATATAGATTCAAATTTCTGTAAGGATCAGGTTGTTTTTACAGCCTATCCTGTCTCTAGAAGCATGTGGTTTGGAGCAGACGGACGATTTCTGACTTTGATATCGGTAATTAAATGTCTATATTGTTTATGATGAAAAAATTAATATTGAAAGACAAAAAAAAAAAAAATCTGATGGAAATTGATGGAAAATTTTGATGTTTTTTTTTTTTTTTTTTTTGTCAAATGGCCCAACCCTAAAAATATATTATTCCTTTTGGTTTGCGATTTGCCAAGTTTAAAGTCACATCTTTCTATTGTCACAACCTTTCCCGCACTGGTGACTACAGTTAGCAACCTTGGCTAAGTGTCTGCCCAAGGATACAACAAAAACAGTAGTCCTCATTTTAGTAATATTTTCGATAGGTTTGCAGAGGTCCAAAGTACATTTTCACTTACTTCATGATTTCTGAGCATCCTAATTATTCACGGCAATGAGTTTATAAGCGCTCTCCATAACTTTCCGAAACAAATGTGAAGTTTTGACATGACAGTAATGCTAACAGAGCTAGCATGCTAAAGCGCACTTCCTGATTCTCGCACTATAAAGCGCTGTCGAATTAGAAGCAGACTTTGTGCTGCAGACTGGTACAATACATATGTTCTGAGACAAGATTCATTTCGAAAACTTGAGAAAAATCAGGTTAAGGCCGTATCGCTTAAACTGAGCTGGAGACAGGTCGAATTCTGTGGTGGAATCTGCCGTTGAACTGTCAGATTGCAGATTTGTTGACCTGGTTTACGGTTAATCTCTCTGTAATTACCGAGCCTATCCACGTGAAACAAAACCTGCATTTTTGCGTCTTGTGTCTTGACAGCCAATCCCAAAACAAATAATGATCATTTTCAACATTTGTGGATCATCATTTTGGATGTTTTGAATTCTTTTAGATTCAATTTTTAAAAAAAAATCTTATTGTTTAACAGTTTCTCTCACTTCTGTAGATCTGGGACAATACAAAACGTTTCATAATGAACAAAGACTTAGACTTAGTGCAAAGCCTTCTCTCTAAGCCATAGCTGGGCTCCATTACCGCTGCCCCCTTGACATTATCTGTTTGTCAAAGCCCGCCCCTCCCCTCGTCCCACCCGCTCTAACCATGCATCTAAATCAGGCTTAAATCTGTTGTACATCTTTCCCTGGTTATTTATCCGAACTTTAATCCCCTCTTAATGTGGTTGTGTTGCAGTGTACGCCGGCCCAGTTCGCAGGGATAAACACGATCGCTCACAGTTTCCACATGGCTTCCTCCGTTTACTGTCGGAAAAGCGTCGGAAAAGTCTAATGAGAAGCAGGCCATTGTGTTGTTGTGAAGAGGGAAAACATTTTGGATCTGCCGTTCTTTCTGCGCTCAGACAACAGAGGGACGTTTAAAGAGCCTATATTGCGCAGTTTTCCGATCCATGTTATAATGTCGTGTTCTCATCAAAAACATCCCTGGAGTTGTGTTTTGTTTCATTACACGTTTAACGCCCAAACCCTGCATATTTAGGCGGAGGTCTTCGCTCAAACTGAAAACACTCTGTTCCA
Organism: Periophthalmus modestus; assembly: GCA_019594935.1. Lineage (NCBI taxonomy): Eukaryota > Metazoa > Chordata > Actinopteri > Gobiiformes > Gobiidae > Periophthalmus > Periophthalmus modestus. The sequence continues at coordinate 23,613,805 of JAIEZT010000068.1, read as the reverse complement.
CCTTGTGATGTCATGTGGTAATACAGGAAGTGCTCCATTGTGTTTTTAAACTCCACACACCTTCACTAGAATCATTGGGATGATTTAAGCCCTGGAATTGACAATCTCGACCGAATAAAAGGTAAAACGTAGCTGCTAACTTGACACTTCATGACATCACAAGGTGGAACAGAGCATTTTGAGCTTTGGAGATGTGATAAAGTGTTACTCAAACATGCGCGAGTGAAACAAAACACACTCCAGGTATGTTTTTGATGAGGTAAACCACCCAAAAGTCAATTTTGCGTAATATAGGACCTTTTAAGGGATTCAAGTACGCAGTGATGACTTATTAAGTTGGGCTCTTCTTACAAGCAATCATTTTGGATATGATCTTCTTGTCTACCTGGCCCACCTCTGCACCTCTACCCTCCCAGCTGCCAGCCGGAGCAGTGTTGTGTGAGAGCGATCCCTTAATCGTCCAATCGCGCGGCCGAATCTTGAAGGGATTTGGCGCGGGATGATTTGGGCGCTTTAAATACTGCCGGGGATTTGCATTAGATTCGCCATCCCGAGTCCGACCTGATCTCCGGAGCCTGACACTACAGTGCACAGGAAAACCTCAGGGAAGAGAGGGAGAGTTAGGGAAGTAAGGCGGAGGCTACAGCAGTCTTAAAGTGCGTATGACAGGTTTCGTGGTTTTCTAATTATGACTTGGTTTGGTGGGATAGTACCTGTGGTCAGTATTTATTATAGTTGAATAAAAATACAAAAATACAGGAAGTAGCAGTGAGTTAGTGGAATACATCTGCCAATATTCTCAACACAGTAAATGCATTTTTCTAACAGTTTAAACCTATAACAAAATAAAGGTTGTTTTTTTTTTTTTTTTCCCATAGACTGTAAATGGACATAGCTAACCTGCCAGCCCCCAAATACAAAGTGATCATGGGCATTTTTCCGGCTCCATCAACTCTTGATCCTTGTATTTTTATTTCACTATTGTAAAATCAAGATATGAACATTACTAACAGTCAGATCAAGCCCCTTCTTTCCCTTCTTTGCTCCTACTGGTGTTAACATGAGGTTTGATTGGCAAAGTTGCGAAGCACCAACTCACTGTGCATTAAGGGGCGTTACCTTCGAACAACGTCGCTCCAGATTGACTCTTTGGTTGCTATAATGCCCCCGGCGGACGTCCAAATATGAAACTCTGCTCCAAATGTAACTGCTAGCTTCACCGAGCTTCATTTGACTGTGTACAGTCTATGGTCTAATCATAAGTATTGTGCAGTGTGGCCCTTGTTAACATTACGGTTGCTAGGTAACTGTTGAGGACTTAGGTATGTCACATCTACAGCCTGTGTCCAACCAGGAAGTCAAAGTCTAAACTTTTCTGTCAACTCTTAAATATATTACTGATGAAATAAGCCAATATCACTAGTTGCTTCCTTATACAGTAAAACTAACCTTCCTTTACTGCGCCGACAGAATCGCACACATAATGATAACTTGTATACATTTTTATATAATTTTCAGTTTATTTTTTGGAGGTCGAAAAACATGCCAAAATGGTAATACTAGAACTAACAACACATATTTTTATGGTCAACTTAAGTTTTGCACAGATTTAGCAGAATTCCACTTGTCAAGGCTTGAGAAACACACTCTGCACCAGCTTCAAATCACCACGACGACCATATACCTAAGTCTCGGTGTGCTTCGAAACGCTTCGCTCACGGAACATTCCATTTTCACAGTACGCAAGCCACTCTCGCCCGGCATCCAACCCCATCGCTCCAGAAAACTAGCTTTAGCCGTCGCTACGTCCAGGCTAACCAAAACAAAAAAGGGAGAGGAGAGGGAGATAAGAGCCAAGCCGATGCATGACAACCCCAGGGTCCATGGGGGGGGCAGAGGGAAGCCACCAGCCCCGAGCGGAGCAGAGGATCCGGGGGAGGATGGACTTTGAAGGGGGCCGCGGATGCCAAAGCGTCCAAAATGCGATGAGGGGGCCTCGGGGCTGTGCAGCTGCGGAGCTCCACACAATCGCGTTTCCCCATCCGGGACACTGAGGCCCGGAACGTCGTGGCTTGGAACGCCAGGGCCTGACTGAGGCAGCGGAGATGAAAAGCGAAAGCATAGAGTTGTAAGAGTGTGCAGTTATCCAGGCTGGCCCACGCAACACCGCCCAGCAGATGGAGAGGATAGAGGAGGATGGAGGAGGGGAGAATGGAGAGAAGAAGGAATGGAGAGGGGAGTGAGTGTGGAGAGAGGAGGGAAAGTGTAGACAGAGAGAAAAAAGTGGTGAGAGGAGGAGAAAGTGGAGATGGGGAGAGACAAGTAGAGGAGGAGAACGATTGGAGGGGAACAGGGGAGAGGAGAGAGAAGAAGAAGGGGAGAGGTGATGGAGAAAGGGAGTAAAGGAGGGGAGAAGGAGAGGGAGAGGTGAAGGGATATAGGAGGGGAGGGAGCAAGAGAGGAAAGGAGGTAAGGAAAGAGGTCAGGATATGAGAAGTGATGGAGTGAGTGTGAAGAGAAAGGAAGGAGAGGAGGGGAGAAAAAGAGAGGGAGAGGTGAAGGGATATAGAGGAGAGAGAAAGAGAGGAGAGAAGGTGGGGAATAGCAGAGAGAGGGCCGTGTGGAGATTGGGTCCAGAGCAGTGGAAGTGCCCGGGCCCCACATGAGCTGAGCTGTGTGGGGAGAGGCGCAGGATTAGAGGGCCCTTCAAAGAGCCACAGAGATTGGCCAGGGGCTGGCCTGGTCCCACTCCGCGACTCTGGAGCTCTCGGCAGATTACAAGAGGCCTGAGCTATTAAAATGTGTGGAGGAGTTTATGCAGCTGAAAGTTTTGGAGGAACTTCAAGTGCCTGTCCTCTGAGGGTCCAGGTCTAATTTGGTCATTCTTTATTAGTATTTAAACGAATCTGTCTGATTTTGACTTTGAATTCTATAAACGTGACCAATCAGTGGTCCTAGATACAAGGTAAACATCTTAAAATTTACTGGTAACATTGAACAAAACTCCAACACATGCAGCCAATCATGACTCAGTGCTAGTGCACCCTCTACAGCTCAGTGAGTGGAGGTTCCGAGCTTTCACATGAGGCCTGGCTTGTCCATATACTCAACGAAACAACTTTTTCAGTTCCAATACCGATTCTAATACTATGGATGTAAGGGTGTCTACTGATGCCTAATATCAGTCGATACCAGTGCGGCGACTAAAAACTGCATTTGTTTCCTTAAAATAAAAGTAAAATAAGATGAAACTGGTCCAAATGTGTTATGGAGCTGTTATTTATCCCTCAAGTAACTACAGAATAACTTTGTATCAATAAAAGTTCAACCATAATGAGACTTTCTGGGCCGACCTCCACAAATAAACAGTCTTTTTACATCAGTATATACGTCCAACAGGGATATTGGCTGAACTAATCCAGCAAATGTTTCAGTATCTGCGTTGATATTCAGTACCACTATACTATTTTGTGTTGAAAATGACATCCTATTGTCTTCTTTTATATTCATTGTGGTATTGCATCAAGCCTACGTGAAAATCGAGTTAGAAATGTTAGAATTGTGTCAACACTGCCAATTCCGTCTTTCTCACTGCCCCCTTTTCTGTGCCCGGTATGAGGACACTTGGAGGAGGTCCCCTGAGGTGGCCACATCAGCCAGGTGGATTAGAAAGGAGGTTATTCGACTGCAGGGAATGGACCGGCGAGCTCGGGGACAGGGGGATGTGCGTGTGTGCCAGTATTTATCACACTGTGGGGATTTGAATCTGTACACACACTCGCTTCATGGGCCTCTGCCTCCCGTACGGGACGAAAAAAACATGCTGTAAATCCTTTATTATTAGGTCGACAATATGGTTTAAATTCAGATGCGGGTTAAAATAAGTAGGTACAAGCGGCTGTACCCGATATGAGCAAAATGTGTTCTGCCCCAGTACCGATATATTGTAGGAGCAGCTCTTCTTGAGGTCAAAATAAGTCAGCTGTGCACTGTCTGCGTCTAATTATAATTCGATTAATTGCCTGATAATCTGGAAGGGCACTGTTAGCATGTTAGCATTTAGCATTACCATGACGCAAAACTCCGTCCTGGTCTCTGAAAGTTCTAAAATGGCGTATTACCGTGTTTTATAAGCTTCACTTTCAGTTTTGACACTCCGAGTTCCCCGTCCCTTTGCTCCCCACCTTAAGTCACTCCCCCTTCAGAGCGCTGTCACAACACAATCAGCTGCATCCCGCTAATGAAACCACTGCACATCGCATCAAGTGTCAAGTTGCTGTGTACAGTTCTGTCTCATGTTTTTGTATATTTATAGAGAATTGTCGTGTGGGAGCATGGATGGCGTAGGCTTGTGGGCGGAGCCTTGCACAGAATCTGACCTTAAGGAGGGTTTGAATAGGGTCCAGGAGAGATCGCTAGATTATTCAACATGCATGGATGACATCTAAAACCTCTTCAGGCATGTTTTTGATGAGGGAACAATGCTATAACATGGTAGAAAGCGAGAAAAAAAATCGATTTAGCATAATATCCCCTTTTGAAGGTTAGGATCAGTCTCCAGGAAATTAATGTAAATCAGTGTATTGTCCCCAAGAAGCATGGAAACCCAACTTATCTGCGTGTGTGAAGTGAGAAAGACGAGACGATGAAGAGCGCTACAGCAAAGGGCCCCGTGTACACCGCAAACGAGGGGAACCTTAAAATAAATGAGACGGGAGCCCAAACAGGAAAGACTTTAGACGGATTATCACCGGGCCCACGTCGAGGAGAAGCGGTCCCGGGATGGAGCGAGGGAGCGCGGGCACAACGCAGAGAGACCAGGCTCCTGTGCATCCACTGACTGATACGCCATCTGTTTAGATGAAGAATGGGACGAGCGCGTTGGCTTCCCCGCACCAGGCAAGAGACAGAAATCACAGAACGCTTTTGAGCTGAGGAGAGGGGAGAGCGTGTGGGAGCTAATGAACTACAGTGCCAAGTTATTAGGCTACAGTAGGGGTAGCACTGCCTGGCAACTTCAGAATATCTCTATGTATTTATTATACAGAGGGATATCAGCAGTTTAGTGCTTCGCTCATTGATTCTGTAGAAATCTGCGATGTTTGTCAGTTCCTCATGATGCGTTTTCCTCATAAACAGTCATATTTGTGTTGATCTGGATGTTTTCTGCCCCTGATTGGCTTATCCACCTGTCCGTCACGCCCCTCTTGACTCTGGGAGATTCACCAGTGACCAGACTGACATCCTCGGACACTACTGGAGAAGTGTATGTTCTGGATGTCAGGCTACGGGTAGAGACTGAGCTAAAATAGTCATTTCAAGATGGCGGTGAAGATAAAAATGTCTTACTACTACTTCAATGACAAGTTATTAAAGATAATACATCTCCTAATGTTAAATTTCCTCTCATCATTGAGTCTTTATGTTGTGCTGTGCAATGATACAATTCACTCATATATAATTAATAATACAGATTTATTCATAGTTTTGTTTTCTCGTCAAATGTGTTTCTGAATCACACTGTATGCCTCCATTTCCAAGCTGCAGTTTGTAGTTTTCACATCCTCACCATATCACCCTGTAGATGTTATTGCTTTGCCTAGAATGTTCCACATTATAGCATTAGACAAGCGTGGGATGCTACCATGCAAAATTACAGGGCACATCTGTGGAGAGGCAAGCTCACAGTAAGAATCCACATTTTGATATTTTGAGCAATGAAAACAGCAATTATATAAATACAGGAAAAATCAGTTTAACGTGATACTGTGGAACATTCCAAAGCAAAGCAGTAACCGTGGAGACAAGCAGGCCACTAGAAAAAGTTACATAGTGCACATTTACAAACATGCTGCATATTTAATGATAACGCTAACAATTGATATATCCATGCCCTGCGTATGTTTGCTAGAACTTGGTTGGATAACGACAATGTGCTAACAGTTTTTGTAGGACACAGACGCGCTCCCATTTTTCCGCATTGCTAACAAAGAAATATGGCCGCCCTGACCTCATTAGCCGTCACTATAAAGCTTTGGCTGCGTTAATGAATGGTATGATCTCGCACAGCGTAAAGTGCGATGAGAGGAGTTAGCAGGGGACTCTGCGGCGCGCATATGATTGACAGTAATGGGGCGGAGCGGCTTGATGTGCAGCAATAATCCGACCGCAGCTAGGTTCTGCTATGCTAATGAGCTGCTAGCATGACTAATGATGCTAGGCGCTAACTCTGCTGTCTTGAAGCTTGTCCTCGCCAGAGCTTTACGAGAGCCTTTGAGAGATTGGTGGTGTTAGTCAGTGGCGAACTGAGCCGGGTAGCACTCAGTTACATTTACTCGAGTAACTTTTGACATTGTACATCTCGTAGCTGGTTCTCAGACGCTGTATTTTAACTCCTGCTTATGTAAATGTACTTAAGTAACTTTTGATCAAAATGTAACCTCTCGTAGCAGTTTTCAAAGGCCATACTCGAATACTATATTTTGCAGCGTAACAGTACTCTTACTTGAGTAAAAGTTTTAGTTACTGTTCCTATTGTGAGCAAGTGACAAAAGTTTTATGTTGACGATATGAAAATACTTGAACATTTCTGCGTCTTGCACTGCTCCTTCACATATGATCTCATTTTTGTCTGATTTTTGTGTCTATCCTCTAAAAATACCAGATTTTGTGCATTAACTAAAGGTACTCTATGTAACTTTTTTCGTTATACATACGCTGCTTGTCCCAATGGAGATGTTGCTGCTTTTCTTGGAACGTCCCATGGTATGACTTTAAACTTGTCGATCTCCATGACGCTCCAAGCGGCTCCAAGTGACAGAGGCTTTATAAATGAGGCCCCTGATCTGATCACTTGTTTTTCAAGGCATTTTTAGCAATAAAATCACCTGTAATATAATAAATGCAAGATATACGTGAAATTACATATTGTAGAACATCCCAGGCAAAGTAATAAAACCACCACGATACAAAACAAACTAATTTCGTACTTCAAATAAAAAATCAGCAGTTGGATTGAAACAGTTACTTTTACAATGACTATTACTTGAGTTGTAGTTTCCCCAAATACTTTTTTACTCTTACTTTCATCATTTCCTGGACTTTTGTACTTCAAAATAATATTACTCAAGTAGTAAGTACCTTTTTAATCCTACTACTTAACCCACTTCTGCTGCGTAAAGGGGAAATACAGTTGAAGCCCTGCTCCTTTGGCAGATTTTCTCATACATAAAATGACCTTTGACCCCCGCAGTTTGGAGGGCAGGTCACACTCGTCTCTCTTAAAGGCGCAGTTACACTCCCGCTCCTCGATGTGAGTTTTATTCGTTTGCCGTTTGTTGTAGTGAATTCATTACGCCTCTTTGAACTCTCCAAACACTGTTATTGTGAAGGAGCGGCGTAAAATGGAGAACAGATGTGATATTGTTGTAATGATATCAATGGGCGTTCGGCTGCTCGTTTACGGGAATGCAGCCAAATGGTAATACCTCGATGTTTGAGAAAAAAAAAACCCATTACAGTCTGGATATATCTTTGCAACAAGATCTCATTGATAACTTAAAAAAAATGTACTACTTTTCTCTACAAAATGTTCTTTAGCTTATTAATCACATTCCCATAGCAGTCATTGTAGGTTTACTATCTCCGTTAAGGATCGATACCAATAGCTGATACTTGGCCCGCTCCTGTGGCCGATAACCGATATTTGCCGATGCCGATACATTTGTGGGTCTTGCTATGGATTTTAAAAGTGTATCTTCAGTTGAAAGTAGTTAAGAATAGAGCAAAATAATTTGTATCAAATATCAGCAGATACCGATATTGACAAAACTGATTCGATATCTGCCAATACTGATACTTGAACCGATATATCGCCCATCCCCGATCTTCATGGTGTATTTCTGTGTTGTACGAGGGAAACTAGGCACTGAAACAAAGTCTAAATCCCTAAAAAAAATCACATAAACCTTTGAATAACGTTCTCAATTGGCCACAAAAGTCCACATTTGTCGAGCAGAATCTAGAAGAGTGTTGAACCGGACCGTAGAGCTTTAGAAACCTCCTAACTCGGGACGGTCCCACCACAGCCGCTCGTTTGACAAAATATCTAACTTCTTTTACCTGAGATAGATAAGAGTTTGGTGCTTCTGTTAACGCTGCTGAAATCTATTCAATCCTCCTGTTGTTGGTGTTTTTCAGTTTTACTCATAAGCCTCCATGTTAGTTTTGACACAAATGGACCATGCATTTCTCTGGTTAATCATGGAGACGGGATAATACTTTTGTATAAATAACTATAGTGTTTCAAATTAATTAAAAAGCTGAACTTAAATTATCCATCCATCCATCCATTTTCTTCCGCTTATTAAAGGGCGGGGTCGCGGGGGCAGCAATCTATGCCAACAGTGACTACCCTCACCCTAGACACATCCTCCAGCTCCTCCGGTGGGACCCCAAGGCGTTCCCAGGCCAGCCGAGAGACAAAGTCCCTCCAGCGTGTCCTGGGTCTTCCCCGGGGCCTCCTCCCGGTGGGACAGGCCCAGAACACCTCCCTACCTCCATGTAGCAAACAAAAAATGCTGTGAGCCTCATCCTTATATCACCTTTGGGCTTTCAGCACATGTAGTATAAAGTATAATTTTATTTTAATCTTTCAAGATCATAATAATCTTCCAATTTAGAACTACAGTAAAAAAGAACTAACACAAAAAAAATACACTTAAATGAAATACTTAAGCCGTATAAGGATGAAAGAGCCGCATGCAGGTTGCTGACCCATGAAGTGACTTTGTGGACATAACTCTGAAGATGACAAAAAACGATATTCGCTGTTTCTGAATTTAAGTTTGGATATTCACTCTCAATCTCGCGTCTCTCTTCTCCCCATTTTGCCTTTTGCACCATTAATATCCAACATTAAATCCAAGTACAAACTTTCAAATACAGACCATAGACTGTGTGAAGAAGTGGGCTCACAGAGAGGGGGGAAGGTGCTGCTAACAGCAACTAGCATGCTAACTGCGCACCTCCAGACGGGGGTTTGTGGCGTGTAGATGTTCCTCGCTCTGGTCTCCAGGTCCGCCACACTCGTCCTCGCTCCTCCGCTCACCGTGGGCCAGTCTATAAGCGCTTCTGCCAAACGGAGAGGAGGAGTAATCATTTTCCTCCAGATGTTCAGCGTTGGCACGGGAACCAAGAGGGAGGAGAGGGAGGGTGGGCGGAGAGAGACAGGGAGGTGAGTGAAGAGAGAGAGAGGGACAGATGAGAGGGAGGAGAGCTGGAGAGAGGGAGGAGAGGAGAGGTGGAGAAGATGCAGCTGGAGCTCTGTGTGTCCCACCCAAACCCCAGAGTCAGCAGAGCCACTTGTACAGGCGACACATATATTACTTTAAACTCTAATCCTACAGAGAGTGTGGGAATCATTTAGGTTTTTTTTTTTTTTTTTTTTTTTTGAAGAAAATCGTGACGCTGGCAAGATGCAGCCGTAGCTCCAGCCATATGCAGCCATGGAGATAAAGACGGGCTTCAGACTGGGAGATGTCAAATAACTGCTATTTCCTCTTCTCCAGCACATTTCATGCACCACCTTAAACTTAGTCCTCTCCACCTCTACATCTCTCTGCCACTGTTACTCTCCTCCTCTCCTCTGCTTTTCTCTCTTACTCTTTCTTTCTTTCTTTCTCTACTCCTCTTCCTCTCCTCTCTTCCTTTCCTCCTCTCTTAACCTATTCCTTTTCTCTCCTCCTCCTTTTCCTTCTCCTATTTTCCTCTCAATCTAGTGCTGCTTTTCTCTCCTCTTCTCCCCCTTTCCTATTTCACTCCTCCTCTCGCACTCTCCTCCTCTCTTAACCTATTCCTTTCTTTCTGTCCTCTCCTCATCTCGTCTCCTCTTAACCTGTTCGGTTCTCTCCTCCTTTTCCTTCTGTCTTCCTCTCAATCCAATACTTCTTTTCACTCTCCTCTCGCACTTTCCTCCTCTCTCCTTCTCTTCCTCCTCTCAGCCTCTCCTTCTGTCATATCCTCTCTCCTCTCCTCCTCCTCTCTTCCTCTCTTCTTCTATCCCTTTCTTTCTCTACTCCTCTTCCTCACCTCCTCTCAGGACAGAAAGAAATCTATTCTTTTCTTTCTGTCCTGTCCTCCTCGTCTCATCTCCTCTTAACGTGTTCCTTTCTCTCCTCTTCTGCTCTAATTTTTTCCCCTCTTCTCTTTCACTCCTCTCTTGCTCCTCTCCTCTCGCACTTTCCTCCTCTCTCTCCCTCCTCTCCTCCTCTCTCCCTGCGCTCCCATGAGGCCGTGGGGCAGGGTGTGTTTACTGCTCAGGTAATTGGAGCAGTTTGGGGAGCCCCTGACCTCTCCCCCATTGGCCTGTGTGTGCGGATATTTACTGCACTGCGAGGACACACTCAGTCAGGTCAGATATGAGGTAAAATAGGTTGAATTTATGTAAAAATCAACTGTTTCGAGCTTTCTCCCGTGTTAAAACATCGTTCCCACATCCAAAACACTCCTGAAGGGTTTTTAGATCTCATCCATGCGTCCGTACTTCTCTCCTCAGCATTTTTTTTACCCACAAACTGCCACTTAACCGATGTAAAACTACGATAAATACTCACCACAAGGACTATCTCACCAAACCAACTCATAATTACAAAACGTGTCATACGCACTTTAAGCCTAGCCAAGTCGTTATTACGGTTGAGGTTAGCATCAGTCAACAGGAAGTGAACGTTAGTCAGCGTAACGTCCCCGAGAAGGATGAAAACCCAACATGTGTGTGCGCGCGCGAACGGTTCGTCAGTTGAGTGACAGCCGGGCCGAGCGGGGAAAGCGTTGCGCCGCCCGTGTCAGCCCACCAGGGAGCGCACAAATTGGTTTTCAGTGCGCCATGCGTCTTCCCCTGTCTGCCCCGGCCCCGCCACCCTTCCACTCTCCCGCGTATCTCCGCATCTCGCTCCATCCTTCATGTTTGCTCTTCTGCTAGCTTGTGCTTTTTCTCCCGTTTTGTTTGTAGTTTTTCTTTCTTTCCTCCCCCCTCCTCCCTCTTCATCGTCTCATCTCCCGGAGCCGAGCCAAGCTGCACTCGCGGATGCCAGATAGCGGTGAAAAAAGTGCTTTTGGGTTGGGCGGCGGAGACCGGAGCAGATTCTCGCAAGCTAATCCCGACGACGCTCGTGTTTATCGGCGCCGAGATGGATGGGCGGGGGGTGGAGATGGATGGGTGGGGGTGAAGATGGATGGGTGCTGGGGCCGGGTGTCACGGGGAAAGTGTGGGTGCACATTCATAAAGGCGCTGACAGCCGCTCATCTGTCGCCCGCTGCCTGTGGAGAGCACCCAGAGGAGTCACGGCGGTTGGTGTCGTCTGTATACTGTGGTAGAACGGGGCTATATAATATAAATATCAATCTTTTTCTGTTTAAAGCTGCACTGTGTAACTTTTCGAGTGAAGGGAGCACCACCTGTTTGTGGTTTAGTCGATTAAAGAGAGGGTATCTAGCTAACACGAGCACCATGTTTCCTTTTATCGTTTTAAAAATGCTACATTTCCCCCATGCTAATTATTATTAACATGTTTAATAAGTTTCAGTTTCGTTTTTGATTCTACCCACCCTTTGCTCTCTGCGTTAAGTCACTCCCCCTTCAGAGCACTATCACAAAACGATCAGCGTGCATCCCGCTAATGAAACAACTCCACATCGGATCAGGTTTGTGAAGTTGTAGCCTATCGTTTTGTGTCCTACGTTTGTATATTTATGGAGAATTGTCGTGTGGGAGCATGGAGGACGTAGGAGTGTGAGCCGAGCTTTGGACCGAATCGTACAGCTAATGTACAGTAAGGAGGGTTTGAATAGGGCCCGGGAGATCGCTAAATCACTTAAACATGCATGCAGCAAGCAAAAACTAACAAAAGAGGAGAGGAGACAGGAAAAAGGAGGGCCATTAAAGGTTGAATAGGGTCGTTAAGGCTGAAACTGGAGGGCAACAGCTGTTTACAGTTTCAGTGTCGTTAGCTCCTCCCTTCAGACAGATATAAGGCAGAGTCCACCAGAAATCAGAGCAGAACTGAAGAAGCGGTTGGACGAGGAGCCAAACGTCTTCACTCCTACAACGATTTGTCCAGTTGACAGATTTAAACTTGGTCTTTTACTTTTAAACATGCATGGACGACATACAAAACCTCCTCAGGCATGTTACAGCGATTATGCATAATGCCCTCTCCCTCTCTTTTGTTCCCTAGTACTTATTTCTGCATAAATAGTTGTTTTTTGGTTGAACTCCCCCTGCAGGTGTTGCGTCGTGGTGCAGTTCGGGTCGGATACATAGAGGTACATAATAGATTTAAGAGCTTTTGAAAGTGTGAGTGAAGCTAAATGCAAATCCAGGTATGTTTTGTTTTTTTTTTTGTCTTTATACCAGGCAGGTCCACGCTAGAAGAAGTCACCCACGATATTTTTAGCCTCTTTTCATTACTGTACCCTTTGTCCTTCCATCTTGTTCACCTGCTGTATCCTCCCTCTAACCACGGCCAAATCGTTGTAAATGATGTTTCGGGAGAATGGCCTCGGCTCACCGTCGGCTCTGGCCCCCCCAAAAACCTGGGACCGTGGCTTCGGCGCCGTCTGCGGATGTGCGCGGGGGGAGGACCGGGGAGGGGGGGGCGGACACGGCTCACCTACTTTAGCTCATCACCTCTCCCCTCTTCTCTCCCTCGCTCTCACCCCCTCCCACCATCACCACGCGCCCGCCCTGATAGCTTTGCCGCTCTGCTGATTTCACAAATAGGCCTCATTGATTGGATCTGATTCTGGTGGATATAGCGGCTTTATTGAGTGGCTGTTCCGCTGATGGACAGGGGCCGGCGAGCGTGCGTGTGTGTGTGTGTGTGTGTGTGTGTGTGTGTGTGTGAGTGCGTGCGTGGGTCTACGGAGGGCGCGATAAAGGAAAACTTCCCTTTCACATCCCGCCCGCTCGGTAATCCAGCCGCTGCCTCTCGTCTCCGGGGAATGGCCCAGTCTGGTCTTCATTGTTACACAGGACACATCAGCCCCGCGGAGGTGCTGGGACGGGGGGGGGGGGGAGGTTGGACAGATTCAGGGAGGCCACATTAGAAGGGGCGGGGCGAGGAGATTGATTGACAGGTGGATGTAACCAATTTATGTAGTGACAGCGTAATTATTACCCATTGGAAACATGCCGGTAGAACTATAAAGTTGCGTTTTACCTGCCCCTGCGCACGTCTCCAGGGTCTGGTCCATGACACACTGACGTTGCCTAAACATTATAAAAGTTGTCTTACTAAATAAAATCAAAATCGCAGTTGAATTAGTGAGTTGAGCGGTCAGATCCACTGGCCCACAGGTTGTTACGCTGTTTCCTGATCTATGTTATAATGTTTCCTCACCACAAACAGACCTGGAGTTGTGTTTCATTCACACGTTTAACACAGACATCCTGAATATTTAGGCTGCGTTCTTCCCTCAAACAGCAAAAAGCACCGTTCCACCTTGTGATGTCATATGGTAACACAGGAAGTGCTCTACTATGTTTTTAAATTCCATGCACTTTGACTAGAATCATTTGGATGATTTCAGCCCTGCCAATATCTACTGAACTAAAGGTAAAAGGAGCTGTTAAATTGACAAATACCACTTCATGACATCACAAGGTGGAGCAGAGCATTTTGAGCTTTTTGAGATGTAGACTAATAATAAAGTGTTACTCAAACATTAACACAACTGCAATTATGTTTTTGATGAGTAACAATGTTCAAACATGGCTTAAAGCTCATTAAAGTCAGTTCTGCGTAATATATAATAATGAAAGTCGACATATCCGTGATGTCTTTGTCTGGTCTGGTCCTGTTCTGTCTGGTCCAGTTTGGTCCAGTCGGGTCTGCTTTGGTCTGGCAGATGCCGACACTAGCGCTGCGCCTTTACACTCTATTGCATCACAGCTGGATTGAACCGAGCTGCGTTTGTCATTTCTGCTCCAAAGACCACAGAGCAGATGTCATGGGTGGATAAAGAGTTACAGCCATGTTTGCTCTCATCCCTCCTCAGTCCTAACGTGTTCATATTCTCTCTGCTTTGCTCCAAATACTAAATTAATAAACTAAAGAAATTGCTGATCGATTGGTCGACTTAAAATCTGACCCAAACTGCTTTCACACTAGAGGACTGCACCTGCAAGGGAAGCTCATGCAAACACGACTACAGAAAAAGCACAAGGAAACGATGTATTTATATGTAAAAAGGCAGATTTTAACTCATGATTGACTCTCAGATAACTCCCTGCATGTTTTCTCCTTTGTTTCATATAAATCTAATCGAAATTGAATAACTGGCCGACTAAAGAGTCAACCATCTGATTAAATATTATCTAAAGCTCTACTGAAAAGCTTGTCGTTGTTGTTTTAGCCTTAGCTTCATCTTTAGCCTGTGAGTGTGACCTGTGGTGTTTATGACGCTGTAATCCTGTCCTGTCCTGTACATGTACAACAGTATTTAAAAAGTGCTCATTCATACAGCTGTCAGTGAGGGAACGGCTCTATGTGGGACACCTCTCTCTCTCTCTCTCCTCTCTTTCTTTCTCTCTCTCTGTCCATCTCTCTCTTTATCTCAGTCTATCTATCGATCTGTCTGTCTCTCTCTGTCTATCTCTCTGTCTCCCTATTTCTGTCTCTCCTCTAGCTGTCTCGCGCTCCGTCTATCTTTCTCTCTTTATCTTTATCTCTCTATCCATCCATCTATCCCTCTCTCTCTCTATCTATCTACCCCCCCCCCCCCCCCTCTCTCTCTCTGGGGCAGAGGTCTCTCTATACTCTCTTTCCCCCTCTTCTCTCTACCTCCTGCCCTTGTCCTCCTCCTCCTCCTCCTTCTTTCCTCTCTCTCTCTCCATTCTCACCTCCATCTCTCCTATTCTCTCTTCCGCCTCCCTCTTTCCTCTCTCCCCGCTTTCATCCCTTGTTCTCCACCCACCTCTCTCACCTTTCCTTTCTCCTCTCGCTCTCTGTCTTCTCCATCTCTATCTAACTCTCTCTCTCTGGGGCAGAGGTCTCTCTCTTTCTCTTTCCCCCTCCACTCCCTCCCTCCTGCCCTCTGCCCTCTCCCTCCTCACTCTCATCTTACCCATTTTTTCCCCCTCCCTCCCTCCCTCCCCTCCCTCCCTCTCTTTCCCTCTCTCTCGCGCTTTCATCCCTTGTTCTCCACCCCCCCTCTCTCTCTCCTCTCCTTTCTCCTCTCTCTCTCTATCTTCCCCGCTCTCTCTCTCCTCTCTCCCTCATTTTCTCTCTCTCCCTCGCGGCCGTTTAACCTCTGGGTTCTGGGACATCCATCATCAGACTGCACACAAACACCTCTCTCTGTCTCTCTCTCTCTCCGCTCATATCCCAGCATGCACCGGGCCTCCTCACATTAGCACATGCCCCTTCACCTCTGCCAACGTCATGACAACATTTGGCTTCCGTTAGTCTACAATTTTATGTCCAAATCCGTCAGCAGAACACTCTCACACTCTGTTTTTGAAGCAAATATTTCAACTGAAAATCTACAAAAGTTGAGCCTTGTCATTTTGCAAAGCCGCAATTTTGGAAGTGCCGTCATTTCCTCCACAAACACCAAACTCTCCTGTCTTATTCTGCACAAAAACTGCTAGCCGTGTAGTTTGGATGTTCATATTTCAGTCTTTTTGCCAGTCCTTCCTTAAAATGTCAACTTTGAACTGAATCTTGTCCCGTCTCGCGCCCCGTAGCTCGCCCTGGTGGCTCTAAGAGGCTGTGTGTAAAATGTGAGTCAGCAGCGTGCCGCTCTCTGCCCCGGAGCCTCGCGTTTCACCTCTACATTTAGCTGTATTCTAGTCCGTTTACCAGGTCTGAGTGGCAGGAAGATATATTCTCTCCTTTTCCTCTCCTCCCTCCTCTTTCTCTCCGTCTCCTCTATCTCGTCTCCCCTCGTCTCGCCTCTCCCTATCCCGCTTCTTCTTCTCTCCCTCTCTGTTCTACCTCTTCTCTACCGGTTCTCTCCTCTGCCTCTGCTGTCTCTCTACACTTTGTACTCTCCACCTGTCGTCTCTGTCCTCCCCTTTCCTCCGTTTCCTCTCTCATCTCTCCTCTACCTCTCCTCCCCAAATTCTCCTCCCTGCTCTTTCTCTCCCGCTACTACTCTCTTCTCTACTCTCTCTTCTGCCTCTCCTCTCTCTCCGCTTCCTCTTCTCTCTCCTCTGCCTCTCCTGTCTCTCTCCATTCTACCTCTCCTCTCTCCTGTGCCTCTCCTCTCTCTCTCTGTTCTACCTCCCCCCGTTTCTCTCCTCTGCCTCTGCTGTCTCTCTACACACGTGTACTCTCTACCTCTCTCTCTGTCTCCTCCCTTTCCTCTCTCTTCTTTCCTCTCCTCTCTCCTCCCTCTTGCTCCACCCGGCCTCCTGCCCCCCTGTACGGGCGCAGGAGGCCGGGTGGAGCGATTAGCGTGTTCTGTCTGCCCTCTGCTGCAGTTTTGTCGAGCAGCTCGACTTGGCTCACATCCAAAACCAACTGACACACTTTCACTGCAGTAACCAGAGACGGGCAGACAGGAGAGCAACAGATATAACTCAAGTAGAAGACGGGGGTCAAAAATCTGGAAAAAAAAAATCTAGTTCTGTTACCTGAGAGTTTAGACCGCTCACAAGCGCTCTTCCTCAGAGTGGTCATGTGTCTTCCTACCAGCGGAGCCAGGACGACGGCGCCATCTGCTGTCCGACTTCTTCAGGACAGTATCCCAGGTGTGCGAGAGTAAAAAGGCCCCCTCGTCCCGGTTTATTGCCCCATGTCCACCGTACTATGCTGTACTCTCAGGTCCACAGTGCACCATTTGAACACAGGACTTATTCTGTATGTCTTAAATAATTACGGGCGATTATGTGAGAGCTGCTGATTTGAAATTTGAAATTGGGTAGACAAAACATTAACATTCGATGGGGTTTTACATTTTTACACTTCTATGGGATATTATTGCTTTGAAAATGCTATATTTGCCGTAAACAATGTATTCAAATCTTAAATAAGTTTCAGATTTGCTAAGTCACTCCCCCTTCAGAGCGTCATCACAAAAAAATCAGTGCGCGTCTCGCTAATGAAACTACTGCACATCGGATCAGGTTTGTCAAGTTGTATGTATTGTTTTGTATAATTCTTTTTGTATATTCATGGAGAATTGTCGCGTGGGAGCATGGGTGACGTGGGCGTGTGGGCGGAGCATCGGACAGAATCATAAAAACAAATGTAAATTCTACTTCTCAGATACTATTTTTGTTTCTCTAGTAAATTACCCGAGTGCTACTACAGCATCAAAGGCAGTAACTTCTCCCCAGGCAACAAAGCACATCCGAACCGAGCTCTTCATTATCCGAGTGTATCACAGGGGGCAGCAGAGGTCGGGGCCGCCTCATTTGTGATGTAAATGAGCTGAAGAAGTGAGTGGATGCTAACGGCGCGGCGTTAGCATGTGGCGCGCTCGCAAATGCCTGTTTACAATGTGTTTACACAGTTAACGCCGGGGCTAATTAGTTGTGATCAATGGCGAGGCTCAAGCCGCTGCCCCGCATGTGAGTTTGACCGGGGACTGGGGGGGGTGGATCGGTGGATGGGATCGGTGGACGGGTGGTGGGGGGGGGTTGAGTGAGTGGCGGGGGTGGAGGGGTGAGGCTGAGTGGGTCTGACAGCCCGTAACCTCCACTAGGGTCTTCTGTAGCGCACACATATGCTGGGACAGTTGAATCATCTATTTAGAAACATTTATGTTATTTTGTGTTATGCATATGCTAATGCTAATGGAAATGTTAAGGTGTTTTGTACCATATTTGTTCAGGTATGTCTGCATTTGCTGGTCAAAATTGGCTTTTTTGAACTTTTAACCATGTCACACACCTGGACTTGTATTTTGTTTTATTCAAGCTTGTTTCATTAGCCCAAAGTAAGCCTCAAAAATGCCCTACATTTTGCCCAGATTGTTGCGTCATAGGTAAAACTCCAGACTTTCCTTTGCAGCTTTTAAGCCCATAAACCGTCACGAGTTGAGTGCGTCTTCCTTGCCTCCACAGAGATCTCAGTTCTTTGACTAGAATGTTCCACAGTATGGCATGTCATTTACCGAGCAGGTGATGTTACCAGGCCAAGTTACAGGTCAGATCTGTGGAGAGGCTAGCCCACTCGCAGTAAGAAAGCATGTTTTTTTTTTTCCAGATATCTTTGAACAAATTGAACAAATTCAAGTTAAGTTTAATACCGTGGAACATCTCAGGCAGTTTACTTTTGGAGTTGCGCAGATGGCAGACCTCAACCAGAAAAGTTCCACAGTGCATCTTTAAACTGGCTTCTTGCTGAGTGCGGTCGCAGGTGGTCTGACGGTGTTTGTTTTCCATGTGGAGTAGAGAGGCACAGTGTGTTGTTGAATCCTCAGTAACATTGAGCTCTTCACAGTGTTTTACAAATGAGTTATCAGCATCTCAAATGTGCCACCAGACGAGAACATGTCTGCAGATCAGTGCTGCAGTTACGGCATTTAAACATGCTCTTTCACTTCATATTTTCTTTTTTTTCTTTTTTTTTTTTTATTAGAACTTAGAAAATTGCACATCAAAAATCAATATTTGTTCATTTGTTCCCATTTATAATTTAATACATTTGAGCAAAGGCTGCAAAATTAAGGCTGTATTTTAGTCTGTTTTTTTTGTTTGTTTTTTTAAAATATTGAAATATCGATATTTCTGTCTAAATTTGGTGATACAGTATTGATATTTTTTTTTGTATATTTTTTGTATTTTGTAAATTTTTTGGCTTGTGTAGAGAAATGAAATGCGTGTTTGACTCTAGATATAATTTATGACACCAGTGGATCATTGTGGTAAATGTTAAATTGTCGCATTTTTATAATAGCCTTTTTCAAACCTTCAAGACACTTTACAGCAAGTAACCGCCAATCTCTGGATCAGAAGACAAACGCTCTGCCAACTTAAATCACACTATCGACCTAAAACGATTTAATAAAATAAACAAGTCGCTGAATTCCACGTTAGAAAACTGTGGTGCACATTAGGACCTGACTAAACATCATCACGACAAAGAGCTGCTCAGTTTGCAATATATCGATTATTGCAAGTATCGTAAACCATGTATCAAGTTTGGTACATCCCATCTTGTGTTCCCAGTCTCACATTTCAGGAACATGTTTGAAGAGAGGTGTTATATTCCCCGTTATATCCAATGGAGGCAACTTTATGTAGTATGTAGAGTGAATTAATTACACAAATATCTGCAGCATTTTTTTTTTTTTTTTTGTCATCCAGATTGTGATTTTTGTTTGCGATCCTTCTCCGAGCCCGACTCTCCACTATATTGAAGTGCGTGAGTGTCCACGCTCCAGCCTGACCCCCTCCTCTCTTCCTCGGCGGCTGCGGTGAGCTGCAGTCTCCGGGGGAGGCTTAGCTCTGAGCCCTCCCTTGTTCCCCCTGTCCTCTCTCCTCCTTCCTCTCCATGTGATGTGGTCTTTTCTCTGATCATTCGCAGATGTGCTTTCAGGCGATCAGCTCTGTGATGGTGGCTTTACAAATAAGGTAGAAAATGTGTAGAAAAGTAGTTATCGGTACAGTGGGAGAAGCGCTGGGAGAAGTATCGTGCTGAAGTGGTGAGCAGATACAGTCACAATTCATCAAGTCACTCTAACATCTCCATGGAGACGTCCAGGTGGCATATCTTCCTCCAGAAAATGCCTCATTAGTATATAGTTGTAGCGATGTGCAGCGGTAGTAGCTCATTGGCAGAGTGTTCATCCCCTGATTTGAAGGTCCTTGGGCAAGACACTTCGCCCATCTCACCAGCAGCACATAAATTTGTTAGTCTACCCTCCTCCGCTGACTTTAAATGTCCCATATTACGCAAATTCCACTATTGTGAGCTTTTAGTCATGTTATAATATTGTTACCTTGTCAAAACTACTCAGAGTGTTTTGTTTCATTGATTAATCTTCTATTATTAGTCTCCGTCTACATCTGCAAAGCTCAAAATGCTCTGTTCCACCTTGTGATGTCATGAAGTGGTCGTTTCCAAATTTAACAGCTACCTTTTCCCTTTTGTTGAGTAGAGATTGGCAAATCCAGAGCTGAAATCATCCAAATGATTCTAGTGAAAGAAGATGGATGGAGTTTAAAAACACAATGAAGTACTTCCTGTATCACCACATGACATCACAAGGTGGAACAGAGCGTTTTCAGTTTAGGAGAAGCGCTCAGTCTAAATATGCAGGTTTGTGTGTTGATCATGTGTGAATGAAACAAAACACAACTCCAGGTCTGTTTTTGATGAGGGAAAAACATTATAACATGGTTCATAAAATAGGCCCTTCAGGTTGAGCAGTTACTTGACCTGTTGAACTCAACGCTAACGCTAACGCTAACTCTCACCAGGCCTGGTCATGAACAGCGCGTCAGCCAATCGCAGCCACTCCGGTGTTGTCATGGTGTTTTGAGCGTTCTCTCGCCTCGGGGCAGACGATGAGGGGAGGAGGGGTGAGGAAGAGGAAGGGAGGGGGGCGTGTTAATTGCTTTCCATGCATAATTCGAGTCCCCTAATTTGGCGGTAATGACGGCGCCGCTGCTTTTGTATTTATTTATCCAAACATTAATTGGCAGGAGTGGCATTGGCCCGGGCGGGGAGGAACGATTTGATTGCGCACATGGGAGCAGAGAAAACGACAGTAATTATGACGCGATATGGATTATGAATATGCATTCCGTCACTTAACGCCGGTGTCAGCGTGTCCGGACTGCAGCGTGACGATGGCACTTAAGCTCAGGCTGAGGCGGGCGAAGAGCGAACGCGTATTTGGTGTCTGTCTGTTTCTCTTAAAGGGCCACTACCTGATCAACACGTGCTCGTCAAGAGAAATGCTCTTTACGTTATATATTGTATGATTAAATGTAATCTAAGCATTTCACAGAGGATTTTCTCAGGTAATAACTAATGCAGAGCCAGCCAATCACACACCTTGTTACTAAGTAGTGTCATGGTAATAAAATTTCAAACTCAATTTCGATACTAAGGAATTGACTTGATACTGATTCCGATACCAGGATGACAATATAAAAACCCTCTTTCTTTTGACCAGGGGTGACCAAAACTATGGCCCAGGGGGCCAAATGCGGCCCTCAGACCAGTTTTTATTGGCCCTCAGGTCTCCTGCTGAACCAGCCCAATTGATCATAAGCAGCACTTTTAACAGCAAATTCCATCACTATATCCTCAAACAATACATTGCAGTGAGATACAAACCTAAAATGAATGTGTTTGAAGTCTTATTAATACACAGCAGCTCTGTTAAAGTTGTGTATAAAGTACTGTATATACCACTGGTCTGTGGCCCTCCACTTCGAATATGTTTTGAGATGTGGCCCTTCGATTAAAAAAAAAGGTTTGGGCACCTCTGCTTAAGACAATAGAATGGGATTTTCAACATTAAATTATAGTTCTTTGTTTTATATTCCAGCATGTGGCCTCATCTGTGTGACCCCTGAGTCGTCCAGTAGGTTCATAGTGTCCGTGTGTGTGTACTAGTCTATGTGTCTTATACTTGTTCAGATACAGCTCAAAATCACTCTAAACTTATTCAGGAAAGGTTTTCTTCTGTCTGACAAGTGTGACTTCTGTATTGTTGATACTTGCACAAATAAGTATTCTACTTATTTGCTTTTTACAATCCATCAATAAGAGTCATGGGAAACCAACTTCCTGCCACTATCGCTTCACTTCTTTCTCTGTCATGCTGCATTTTCAAGGCTGACAACAAAGCAAATAGTTGGCAGAACTGGAGGACTATAAGCAAACGGCGTCATGACACTGTCCCGGACGGTTGTTTCTTTGTCATGGTGCAAGTATCACAGCAGTGTGGACTAAGTGGGTGGGGCTAAATTGTTCAAACTAAAATATGTTACTTACTCGTGGTTTGAAGTCAGTATTTTGAAGTGTTTCTTTCCTTCTTTTTGCAGGCTGAGGGAGAGGACAACCTGAAGAAGATGCAGCTGATGGAGCTGGCGATCCTAAACGGGACGTATAGAGACAACAACATCAAAACACGTAAGTGACGCTCAAGTCGGTTTGTTTCCAGAACTTATTTTTATAGAGCTGCATAAACTAATAGGACTAAAAACATCACATTAAAACATGTTTGTTGTGCTGTTAAAAGGGCAATGGAAAAAGAATGAACCGTGCAGTTACTTTCTATTTTTACCAGAACAGAACATTTAGTACAAATTGGGGTTTTTTGTCCGTAAAATTTAATTGGTAAAAAGAATAATGAATTCTGTTCTAATTAACTCGACCAGTCAGACGTTTGGACACATCTTTCAAATTCAGTGCCTATTTTCCTCTTTATGTTTACGACTTTCTACATTTTAGTTTCATATGGAAGACATCAAATATGTGAAGTAAGACAAATGGAATGATGGAGTAAAGAAAAATGGTGAAATAACTCAACTAAATGTATATTTATAAATATATTTTAGATTCAAACCCTAAACGTCTCTACCATTTGGGCTGTTGACATGTTGTAAACCTTTGGCCTTCTCTGATTGAGCTTCATGATGAAGTCTCTTGGTTTTCTCTTCAGGGTCAAGGAATGTCAAAAGTTTAAAGGGTGGCTTTTAAAAATCTAAAACAAGTTTGGATTTATTTTGAGTTCATGTCATTCATAGTTTTGAGGCTTCAGTGAGAATCTGCAGTGTAAATAATCATGAAAAGGGTCCAAACGTTTGACTGGTGGTGTATAAGGTTTTCGTTGGTGCAAAAATCCATAATTCCATGAAACAAAAATGTAAAAAAAAAAAAGTTTTTAAATCTGTATTTTTGTTTTCATTTAATGGGAATAATTATTTCTTTATTTTGACAGAGTAAATACATTTCTATTGCCCGAGCTTTTGACAAGAAAATAAAAAACATTTTGCACTAGGGCTTGACAGTAATGTATATATTTTTAGTGTATAATAAAAAAGATATTAAGAAGTAGTCAAATCTGAATGTATTTGTCAGTTTAGTTTAGGTTAGTGCTACTGCCAAGCCCTGTTTTCTGCTATTAATACAACATTGTCCCCAATTCTTAAACCATTGTTTTGTCTCCATTTGACTTAATGACACTACCATGCATTATAACTATCTAATCCTGTTATCAGATATATCATCCCATGTTTGTAGGACCATATTTCTGTCCTCCCTTCATCCCTTCATCCTCCCTTCATCCCTCCATCCCCTGCTCTGCCCTGGCTTTAGCACAATGGCACACTCCACTCCACTGCTCTGCTCTGCATGGTAGTTCACGGACATGTAGCGCTTGTTCAACTGTGATTTTATATGCACAATGTTTGTCATCTGGGTCTCGATAATTCTGATCAGAGCCCACAGCCGGCTCCTAATTTAGGCCTAATCAAATGGTTGCTAAAATTAACTGAACACGTCTAACTTTAATGCCACTGGTGATGATTATTCCGTGAGCGGACGGCGGGGGCAGCGTGCTGAATGTGACGTGTGTGTGTAGTTTTTGTGTGTAGTTGTCTGTTGTGTGAGTGCAGAGTGTGTGATCCGGGGTGGACAGGCTATGCGCTGCAGGGCACCGGCCCAGAGATAGAGGCTTTACACGGGATTCTCTGCAGCCCTCAGCCCGCCCCCCGGCCCCGGCTCCGCCTGGATGTGCTGCCATGGTGACGCTATGCTCTCATCGGGAAGGCAGCAGCAGCATTGTGCTTTGGTGTGGGGATGACTTTATTTTGGTTTGCTATGTTGATTTATTTTTGCGACAGATTGTGGCTTTGTGGTTCACCACCATGATCATTGCATGTACTAATGTTCCTTGTGGCCTGTCCCCTCCCTCTTCTCTCCCTCTGCTCTCTGTGATTCCATCCACGCTCCTCTCCTCTGCCTCTCTTCCTCCTGTTCTTCACTTCTTGCTTATGGCAGCCACCCTTGCGTTCTCTCTTGCAGCGGCGGCAGCGGCCGCTCAGGGCCCTCGGCTCATAGCGGCCCCTACAGGTCAAGTGTTGCCTCCCCCTTCTCTGCGGCCCCCCACGCCCGCCGGGGCCCCCATCATGAATCTCATCCGGCCCCAAGTGGCCGCCATGCTGCCCAACGGTGCGCCCACGCTGGTGCCCCCCACACCGGACGGCGGGCTCATCTACACCAGCCCCTACGAGTACCCGTACGCCCTGGCACCCACCTCCCTGCTGGAGTACCCCATCGAGCACACGGGGGTTCTAGGTAAGAGAGCCTGGGGGAGCGTGGGCGCCGCAGGTACTGCCAGCTTTAGCCAGCCGGGTCAGGAGGCCGGGCTCTTCTACCCCACGGCTGGGCTGCTGGACGCTGCCTCGCTCAGCCACAGTCAGGACTTACTCAAAGGTAAATATGTGGTATCCACCTGAAGACAGGCGGACTGCAGGAGGCTGGTGTGGACTCTAAGGACAGGACAGACGCAGCATGGAGGCTAGGCTTAAACCTAAGGCCCTGTGCGCATTTACTCCAACTAAAGCAGGGCTCGCTCAGCAGACCAAACATGACCATGTGATCTTCAGTAAAGCCATGATGCCACTCTCTTTTTCTGCTCTAGAGCAAATGTGCAGGTTTATTTAGACTTGTGTAGAACACTGCCGTCATTTCCCTATGCCTGTAATCGTATGAGGGCAGTGCCCTGACAGTCAGTCTAACCCTTTACTGCTCGTACATAAGCTCCAGCCTTTCCCCGCGGTGTGAACGGCCTTGTAGTCCCGGGTCGTGCCTCTGCTCTCAGGTTTCCAATGCCGATGCTCTGTAAGGATCATATAGGAGGACTTGGCTGGTCTTAAGCAGGCAGCTCGCCGTGTAGCCTGCCGAGCCCTTTCATGCTGTGGCCTGAGGCGTCCAGTCTGCCAGTGCATCCCGCAGGATTTGTGCCGTTCAGATCAGCACTGAGTTCGTCTCTGCAGGCAGCCCGCCCCCTCCCTCGGTCCCACTGGGCATGTCCATTACCATCCTCCCTTTTGCCCTGGTGCGTCTCTGCGTCGCCCCTTTAAACCTCAACGGGGCGGACCTGGTGTTCCCTGGTGTTAGGACAGGGAGCCTCGTATCAGTGTACGTAACAGAGAAGCTTTAGGCGATTGAAGAGAGGAATGAGCTGCATATGTATGTACTGAGGCCAAAGCGCTCGTCGCAGATTCTCCACAGAGCCCCCGGTGGAGCAGGGGCAGCACTGCGTTAAAAGCACAGAGCTACCGACCTCCCACAAAACAAAAGTATTAGCAGAACGTTTTAGATCAATCTAGTTTCTGAATCACTGTTAGCCTTTAATTCTTGCCTCTTGATCTGTAGTAAAGTTTTTGAAAAGGAAAAAAAATTAAGATTCCTTATGCAACTTTTCAGAAGGAGGGTCCATAGTGCTTATCTCTGAGTGTTCCACAGTATAGCTTTAAACTTACCTGCTTGTCTGCATGAAGATAAGTAACTTGCTTGTCTCCATAGGGATAAACAGATGTAGTTCCCTTATTTTTTAGCCCATGATCCTTTGCTCCATTTCAGTGCAGACAGTAAGAAGCACCAAAGGCTTGCCCAAGTTTTCTAAAAAAGAAAAAAACTAGCATCTCTTCAATTCTGTTAGCATCTCCACGATATCGCAATAAATATCACACCTTACTGAATATCGTGACCATGTTGTACAGTGAGATTTGCTTATCGTTTGCATATGTCGCTAAGTTTTATGCCATACTGTGGAACATTCTAGGCACATTTCCGCGGAGAATAGAAGGTGTCAGACCTTTCACCTAAAAATAGTGACTTAAAATGTGTTGAGTTGATTTTTACTGAGTCTCATTAACCAATTTAAAGACCTATATTACGCTTTTTAATGTTGTATCCTCGTCCAAAAACACCCGGAGTCGTGTTTTGTTTCATTCACACGTTTAACACACAAACCCTGCATATTTTGGCTGAGTTCTTCTGTCAAACGGTAAACACACTCTGTTCCACTTTGTGATGTCATCAGATGGTGACACAGGAAGCGCTGCACCTCGTTCAAACTATTTCGCTTCTCTTTGCACCAGAGAATACTGCAGACTTTCAGAGGTAATGTCAACTGTGCAAAAGGTAAAACAAAAAATTGCAGGCTTTTCTAATGTGTGGAAGACTTAAAAACTGCAACTACCACTTAGACATCACAAGGTAGAACAATACATTTCGAGCTTTGGAGACGTAATTCAGCGTTACTCAAAAGTGTGTGAATGAAACAAAACACGACTCCGAGTGTGTTTTTTGAGGAGATAACGGCATTTTAAAAGCTGAGAAGAAGCAATTTTTACGTAATGTAGGACCTTTAAAGTTTAATGTATTCGCCGTGTAGCCTTTGATCCAGAGTGCAGCCCCCTAGCTAGCATCGTGTACTTTTCGGGTCGGCGTAACCTGACACGCACTGTGTTCAGACAGAGATGTACTCGGCCTGTCAGGACTGTCGGGCTTACATAGTGTAGCTCTCCGGTGCCATGTAAGCGCACTGTTTCCGAGTCGACGGGAGAGAGCGGAGGAGCAGTCAGGAGCGCTCATTCTGCTAACACGGGTTACACCAGCTTAGTGCCTTTATTTACTCACTCTATCGACCGCCCCCGGGAGCTACACGGACCTCCTTACGCTCTCTCCTCTCCGCTCCGCTCCTCCATCAGATCTTCCATCGGATCCTGCGCGAAGCCCGGCTCTAAACCCATAAATAAAGCGGTATTTTTGGATCCGGGAACGCCAGGAAACGAACGAACATTTGAGTAATCTTCGTCGAGGGAGAGGTCCACTGCAAAAAGTACATTCATAGCCGGGGTTAGTGTGGTTAAAATTGTACTCGAGCAGTACCATTACATATTTTTTAAACGTATTACTCAAGTAGAAGTACAAAGTAGTGCTCCGAGACAAGTATTTGTACTGCTTAACCACGAGAAAATCCAAGAGAAACTATACTGGCGTAACATCTGATTGAAAATTTGAAGTTAATGTAATGTGAAGGATAAAATATTAAATAATGCACAAAGTATTAAATAATGCACAGAAAATTTTGAAAAACTAAATCATATCTGAAGGAGCAGCACAGGATACACAAATGTTCGAATCTTATATTAACGTAAAACTTTTGTCACTTGTAGGAACCAAAACTTTGACTTGAGTAAGAGCATATGTATAGTCTGAAAAGTACTCAAGTGCATTTTTATTAAAAAGTTACTGTTTTAAATGAGTACTACCCACATCTGACAACGATTAGAATCTGGATTAGAGACGTTCTGATGAGGTTAGATTTGGTCGCTTATGTGATGTTGAATATTTCACTAGATTCAAGACGTTTGTGACAAAAATGTAGTTTGGTCAATCGCTTTTGTTCCACTGGGGCTAGTAAAATGTTCTTGCCTCATTATAAAATCATCTGTCTTGAATATGAAATAATGCATTGAATTAGGGCTGGGCGACTAGGCCAAAAAAATTAAATTAATTTTTTTTTTTTTTTCCTTCTTCGATTTTCTTTTCTTCTTTGATCTTAAAGTGAAAAGTGAAGGCTTCTCTTTGAAATGGGGTGAGCTTATTACATTTTAGTTTTTGACTGCCATGTAAATATTTGTTTCAGTTATTTTGTGTAAAGTCTGGAGTAAACAGATTTTTAGCAACGCAGATTATTAAAACAAAAATTAATCAAATGAATTCAATCAATAAAGCAGCCCTATATTTAATCAAGTAAAGCACATGTAAAATCAATATTAACTACTAATATTAAGGTAATCCAAGTGATTTTACCTCCTCTAGAAATGGACTTTTTGCAGCAGACCGCAGGAGGCAGAGCAGCAGATGAGCGGCGACAAATGTAGTGTGGAGATGACGGGCAGAGAGTAGATAGAGCCGGCGGAGGGGAAAATGAAAGAGGCCGGGGCCAGGTGGCGTCAGGCGCGATTCAATTACCGTCACAACGCAATCGGACCAACCCCCCCTCGGAAAATAAAGACACACGTTTCCCTTCACCCCCTGCAGACTAGAACCAGCGAGCCAGGGCATCCCTCTCCAGACCGACCCGATCCAGAGCCACCACGAAAGGGCAGCGTTCTCCCACACGCCCCCCCCCCCCAGAATCAGTCACTGCGTTTACATGCAACTCTGAGTGAGCTGAAAACAACCACATTCAAAATCGTCTTTGCCCCAAAAAAAACTAAAGTCAGACCGCTCTTGTCCCAGTCTACAGAGGGTCAAAGAACCGAGGAGGTGCGAGCGGGGGTAAGAGGCGTTCAAGAGCGTCTAGTAAGTTCACGTCAGCCATTTTAAAGGCAATGACGGCTATAAAGTTTTATTTGCTATCATACACTTAACCCCACCTTTGGCAGAAATGGATAAGTGACATCTCACACTAGCTTTTACAAGTTATTTGTTCTCTGCCGTGAAAAAAAAAAAACAAACTGGTACTTTTTACTTTCACTTAAACATGGCGGACCAAAACTGAAAAATGAAACACCACATGCGAGTCTGTGTTGGAGGGACTGTAGTTTATCATCGCTTCTCATCTAAAGCAAGTGGGAAAATGTCCAAACACACGTCTAATATTTCCCTGGACGTTTCTTACCCACTGCAGTTGAATGCCTCTCCCGTTTTGCACCCGATTTAAACTGGACTGAGCTGTTACATGCAACAGGTGTTCGAGTACCGGCTTCTCCAGATATCAGTTTAAACTGGACAAAGCCAGCTTCTCCAGTTTGAATTAAACGTAGTGAATGCAGTCTGATCACGCTACGAGCAAAACCGGAGAGGCATTCAACTGCACGAGGTAAGAAATGGCCAGGGAAATATTAGACACGTGTTTGGACGTTTACTCACTTGTTTTTAGACCAGCAGCGATGATAAACTCTCCACTGAGGACTAAGATGTGGTTATAAATATGATGGCACTAAAGCTTTGCAGCTAAAATTGCTAATAAAAACGGCTAACGCTAAATTACTAGACACAAATGTCTCTTGACCCCCGTTTGCACCTGTTCTGTTTGCCCTGCCGCAGACTGGGACAGGAGGGTCTGTGCGTGTAAACACAGGGAGCGACCCAGGGCGGCGTCCCCCTCCACCCCCCTCCAGAGCCACTATGCCTGGGCAGCCTTCTCCAGACAGACCAGCCTCCAGCCTCCAGCCTTTACCTGGCCCTTTACAACCTGAGCACTGTGGAATCTTAAACTTAAGTTATGCATTTGAGGGTTTGGCTACAAGTACACACATATTCTTATACTGCATTCTGCTCCATGCATTTACTCAGACGAGAAGTGCATAACGCTGTCTGATTATTTTTGGCGATTTGCTTCCAAAGTTTGCAAAAAAGTGGTTGATTTAAGATGAATGTTGAGCCTGATTGGGCTGCAGGATATTAGAAAAAATGCGATATTCCAACTTAAAAATTAAATTTAATTGGTTACAAAATTTTAAATGATAATGGCTTAATTTACTCGCAAAATTTGTCAATTTTCAAGGCTAAATTTTGGACAAAAATCAAGATCATGGCTAAAATTTTGATTGATAAATAGAAAGTACTTTGTGATTTTTTCATTTTTTTCTTGTGATATGGAAATTGAGTCAACCATATTTGCAAATCTAATTGAATTTTGCTAATTTTTGGAAAACTCGCACACGCTTAATCATTTTGAATTATGAACTCATCCAAACGAGTGAATTCACCGTAAAATTTGGCTGTAAAAATCGCAGAATCCCAAACCGAAACTGTTATTTGCAACTGAAACCAAAGTCCACAATAACTCACAGAACATGTTTGTAGTTTTAGCCAATCCCCGAACCTCCAAAAAGATGTATTTTTTTCTACTGCATTTTTACGTAAAAACCTGTGCCGTGTGTATATGTACTATAATGTGTATTCAGTTGTGCATTGTACTCGCTAAGCTTTGAGTTCCTGTTAAACTGTGAATGTCTCTACTGTACGCTGACTGTTCTTCCCTCCTAAAGTGAATGGTTGCTAACCCTGTGGACCTGTCACAATCTGTAGGTGCAATGGCCACTAAAGTGCGGCGACATGACACACGGGTCCATCCTTACCAAAGGATTGTGACTACAGACAGAGGTTAGTTTAGTCTCCACTACACTCCTGCATCTCTACGGGACGCCTTAAACGTTGGGCATTTCGGACGGGGCGGGGCTTAGCGTTCCATGGCGATCGAAGTGTGATATTTCCAAAGAAGAGCACCAGATGTAACTGCAGCGTGTCTTAATATTCAGATAAGTTAGCTGTATTTTAGTGACTCGTTAAATACAGTTTAAGAGGCAGAATGTAAGATTTTGAGTGTACATTTTATAGACATGACCGTGCCCCCTGATAGAAAGGAGCGACGGTAATGCTCAGTTATTCTTAAATACAAAAAGTTCTCTGGATAATCGTCTTGACAACCAGCGCATCAAAGAGCAGAATGAGACTCACTTTTTTTTACGTTTTTAAGTATGATTTCCATTTTGAATCTGGCAACCCAAATCTCACATTTGGGTTGCCAGTTTCAAAACGGAAATCAAGCCACTGTTACCTTGACTAACACTTGTACTTATTAAAGTTTTGTGTTCTCTAAAATTGGATAAAAATGGAGTTGCTGCCTGGTTCGGTGTGAGCGTTCAAACTTAATAAGCCATAAAAGATAAAAAAGTGGTTCAGGGGCAAAAAAAATAACACTTTTTGTCCGAATAGTCGCCGAGTTTAACACAAGTTTCTTCTAAAATAATTCATTTTTTAATCGTCAGTGTTGAGTATAATCAGGCCGATATTCGAATGCTCCAGGAGGAAGTCAAAGAGAAGTGCGATAATTGGCAGCAGAGGTGAACAGAAACGAAACAGCGGGTCGCCATGGTTACAGTAGAACGTTAAGCCCCACCCCCGGACGAAACGCCGGACGTGCAGGGCGTCCCGCATGTCTACACTGTCCTTAATGCCTACACGTATATGCCTCGATGCCTTAGTTGGGAATCTAGTCTGTATTTTCACTTTTACTTCACTTTCTGTGTACTTGCCATACCCCGCGCCCCACGTGTAACCGGGCGGCGCATGTTAGGTTTACGATGTACCCGAGCTCAGGCAGGCCGTGTGTGTGTGTGTGTGTGTGTGTGTGTGTGTGTGTGTGTGTGTGTGTGTGCGTTTGTGTGCGTGTGAAAGCGAGGGGGAGGTGGGGTAAAGACATTCCTCTCCTGGTCCATTCCTGATTCATCGTCCCAGCTCATTCTGCGAGGCACGTTTTTATAGCGGCGTCGAGAGCGGGTCGGCGCAGCTTTTCTTCAGCTACATTTAGAGTTTGTGTCAAAAATGGCGTTTCAAAAATCACATCGTTCTGTGGCGTAAACTTAGCCATGTTATAATGCCGTTTCCTCATCGAAAATATACATACGAGTTGTGTTTTGTTTCATTCACACATGTTTAACACACAAACGCTGCGTATTTTAGGGGTTTGTTCCACCTTGTGATGTCATCATGTGGTAATACAGGAAGTGCTCCACTGTGTGTTTAAACTCCACACACCTTCACTAGAAAGATTTGGATGATTTTTGCCTTTTCGCTACTGAACAAAAGGTAAAAGGAGCTTGAAAACTACCACTTCATGACATCACAAGGTTGGAACAGAGCATTTTGAGCTTTGGAGATGTAGACAGACTAAAAAGATTTACTGAAACATGTGTGAATGAAACAAAACGCAACTCCAGGTCTGTTTTTGATGAGGTAACAGCATTATACCAGCTAAAGTCTCACAAGAGTCAATTTTGTGTAATATAGGACCTTTAATAGGGAAAAAAACATGGTTAAAAATAAACTTCCTGATTCGAATCACGCCACACTCCGCCTCACTGCTCGTTGATAGTGTGACAGCTCTTAACAAGCAAAAAAAATATAAAATCAAAATTACTCCCATCCGCTCGTTGTTGTACAGTTTTGGTCATTACATTTGTCGTTTCAGTGTTTCAGATGTTGAGAATGACGAAGACTTTTGCCTTACAAAAAAAACGCCCTTTAATCAAATCGCCTTAAGCTTAAAATGCCCCTTGATGGTAAACGGTTAACGATTAATAACGATTTTTGCGTTTTTTTTCCTGTTCCGCGCCTACCCGCTGGTCGCTATAGAAACGTGCCTGAAAAAGCTGGGAGGGCATCAGACGTAGCTACGCTGCTGCCAACATGGTTTCTTTTATCTAGATTTGATTTTCCTTTGGTAGACAGTAGACGCACACAGACGTAGAGCAGAGGTAGCTTGCATCCAGTGTATCGCAAATATTGAAGAAAAAAAAAAACAGCTAAAACACATTTTGACTATTTCAGTTGTACATAAGGTACTGTCATTTTCTATTTGAGCATTTTCTATCAAATGTATTTATGGTTCTTGTGTATATTTATATTCTATAAAGATCTACTGCAAAATAAAGAGCGAAGAGAATCGGAAAAGAGCGATTCTGTTATTTCTGCACACCGCACTAGCCTCAGTGTAACCTAGAGACGACTAATCTCACGTGGTCTGCCACACTAAAACACTAGTTTGTTTGTCTCGCTGCTCCTTGCTTCTGTTTTTTGGTATGGGGGCCATGTGCACTTTAAACCACCCACCGGAGGAGGGGCGGGGCTCACCTGGGCAGGGGCGGGGCTTAGTCACCTTAGCGGGGGCGGGGCTTTTAGCCACATTAGCGGGGCCATCTCACTCGGGCAGAGGCAGTGGGCTTCATAAGAGATTGCATTCATTTTATTGTTAAAATGATGTCATTCCAGTCTCTTCTGCTGACACTAATATCCTTTCTATCTTTGTTTTCTGTTTTTTTTGTTTTGTTTTTGTTCCTAACCACCTAGCCGCCACCGGCAACTAACACATGACCTTCTGACCTCTGAACTCTTCACCCAATGACGAGCCGCCCCAGCCTGCCTGCTGATCAGTTAACTGGTAATTGCCTTTTTGCTAACGCCTCTCGGAAACCGCAAGTGACAGAGAGAGAGGCACCTAACCCGTTTAGAGCCACGACCTTCGACCTCCTCCACCGCCACACAACCGTCCCGGCAGTTGTGTCCTCCATCGTTTTTCCCTCTGTTTGTTGAGTTCAATTCCCATTCTTTCTCTTTCTTTTTCTTCATGAATCATAACTGGGTGGATATTTTAGTTTGTCTTTTTTTTTTTTTTTTGCTCGCGAATCTGCACTGAATTATATAGCAATAATACGCCCACTCCCCCTTTCCACTTTTTTTATATCTGAATTCGGACGCCATTTTTGGGTTCTCCACCTCCAAAAAAAGTAGTTGTCCCAACCCCCGCCAACCCGACCCGACCCCCCCACCCAATATCGCAGAGAAAAAGAAACAGAAGGAACGAGAACACTCACATTTATTAATTTCTGTCATAATTCACAAAGATGTAATGTTGAGCTGACACATTCTGGGTGTGCCTCTCCAAACGGCTTTCTGTTTGAACAAAAATGAGCATGGCTGTACTGATTGCAAATGGAGCTTTTTATGATTTTCGTGTGTTGTATTTTATTTCTCCTGTCATTTTTTCTCTTCGGTTGTTTTCTGTTATCCATATTTGACTAATTAGCTTGTGCTTTCATTGTGACTGGCCAACACCAGGGGTTTTCTCAGCAATCTAAAGCAGGCTAATGTTACGCTACGAGCAGCGGGAGGGGCTAGGCTAAGCTAGGGTGCAAGGGTCCCTCTTCTTCTACATTGAAAGTCGGGTGTGCTGCGGTCTGGGGAGTCGCTACTGCCCCCACCCGCACGACGCCCACATTACAGTGCCTGATGTATTTACAATATATCTCTATGAGTTAGCTAAGCCGAGCTGTGAACAAAAAGACAAAAAAAAACAACAAAGTATTATGTGTGCGTATTTAGCCAAAGGGTTTTCCTGAGTATATATCTGATATGCAGCGGTGGTGAGTTGGAGTGAGTTTGTGGTGCCTGCCTTCCGCCGCCTAAACAGACGACACTTTGTGATGGAGATGCATTAAACTGTGTGCCCAGTGAGGCAGGCAGAGAACACTAAAGAACACTCACTACACCCGTCACTCTACTCTGTTCTAGACTAGAGTCCACGTCCCAAACTTTGGCCAATTTCTCCTTTTGTTTTGAACCCAGTGTTGTTCCTTGATTTGACCCTTTTTAGTGACGATGATTTGAGAGTCCTTCTAAAAGTGCGCATCCACAATGTGTCACCCTGAGACCAGAGCTCCTGAGCCCACTTTGTGTTGAACTCTCTCAAGAAAAACTAGGATGTGAAAGCCATGCCTGCCTGTTCAAAATTGCTTTATACATACGTATTATATATATTATAAATATCTATAAATATATACAAATGTAGATAACTGTCACTGCATATACAAATACAGAAGAGATCAAAAGAGTTAATTTTACAGGGTGCTGGAGAAAAGAAATCAATCTATTTTTGCCAATTTTAGCTTTTGATACTTAACTTGAAGTTACAAAAAGATAAAAAACCCAATAAAAATGAAAGCAGTTTAGGAGTAAATGAACGGTAAAAAGTGGGTGGAGTTAGTGCTGTTACTTTGAATATGATTGGATGGTAAGACCAAAAGTCTGGAACGTGATTGGACGAGACAGTTGCTCAGAGAGCTCCATGAGGATAAACAAAGTGCCTTATCTCCAGTGGTTTTGTTTCCTGACTATTCCAGTTGTGTTCAGTGACCCCCGCTCCCTCCGCCATGAGAGGCTAGAGTGTGTGCGGGGTACTCCCTCTGGGGTACTCCCAGCACACCCGGGGTGTTACCGCAGTTACTCTATGCAAACGAATAGCAGTCTTTATGACCAGCTAAATATGTGCCATGGTTTTGTCTTCCTAAAATGAGTTAGTTTTTCCTCGACGGCCCTTTACTCTGCTGTGTGGGCAGGATTTTTTTTGTTACTTTTATTTGAACAATCATGAAATATTGTCCTGATTCGTTGGTGACTGTGACTGACTTCCAAGAACAAATGGAACTGCCAATAACCCAAATCTGCCAAAAGGTGTTGAGACGAGCAGAGAGATGGAGAGATTGAGCGCTCGGTTTCAATATCTGAAAAGCCCCGCCTCCCGTGTGCGCGCCCCGCTCCGAACGCCACCGCCCCACAGGGAGGCGCCGGCTGCCCAAACAAACGCTCCGGGCCCCGCTTCACACACGGCCGCTTTCCAGTTATTGAAACACGGCCCCTGATATTGGACAGAGAAATTGGTAGCTCCGGATGTTGTCGCCTTGGCAGTCTGTTTTCTCTCATTGCTCTTTCATCACGCTGTTACACCCAAAAGGTCAATGACTTTGTTTCTTCAGTGTTATCTTAAAATTGAAATGCAATATTAAGCGAGAGATGGCTGTACGCGTCTCCCAGTATTAGAGCGATTCCCTGTGCTGTGTCGGGATAGGTCCATCAGGGGACAGGTGATCTCTATCGTCTCACTGGCCTGCCTACTACATGTATGATAATGTAATTAACAGCCATTGTTACAGGTTTATAATGTATTTTTCTAATCTCATTTTATATGTGTATTAATCATGTTTCGGAGTGCTTTTTTTAAATAAATCCACTGCTCCTTTTTTCTGCCCTCTCTCTCCCCTCTCCTCCATCTGATCTGTCTCTTGGGGAGTGTTGCCTTTCCCTGTTAAATTTCGTTTTTTCTGGCCCAGCTTGTTTAACTCATTATAGCGACTTTATTAGTTTCCTTGTCATAAATATTTTTACATGCTTGCATTTAGTTTTCATGGTGTATGCTGTTATTTTTTTTTTTTATTAACCTCTTGGCATTTATTTTAATAAAACATTCTTAGTAAGAATTTTACTAACTCGCTGGTGTTTGTCTCGTGTTTTTTAACCGTTTCATGACTGTGCTCCTGGGCCTGGTCCCGGGACTAACCTGATTAAACCGGTGTCTGGCCGCTCCACACGTGCACACACTTGGTCACTGTTAACTGGAACGTGCACGCTCACGCATCTCTCACTGCTGCAGAGGACAAAGCTGTCTGACTCTACCGCTCCCGCCCTCCAGAGCTCAACTGTTGGTGGACCGGACCTCCTGTAGCCCAGATACTAATCAGTACTGACGCATGAAGCACACCCGAGTTTAAAGTCATTCACGTTTAACACTTAATCCAAGTGGAGTTACAACTGCAACCTAATCACTTAGATAGAATACTGTCTACAACTACTTTTCGGTTACACTTTATAACAACTGCACCTTAATTATCCTTAAAGGGCCACGCTGTTTTCTGATCCATGTTATAATGTTGTTCCCTCATCAAAAACATACTTGGAGCGTCCTTTACATGTCATCAATTGTGATGTATCATAAGGAAGTGCTCCAAACACCTTCACTTGGAAATTCCACGACTGAAATGATCCAATTTATATTCGAGTAGCTGTTGACTTGAAAACTTCGCTTCGTAACTCAAGGTGGAACAGAGCGTTTTGAGCTTTGGAGATGTAGACAAACCGTGATGAAGAGTTAGTCAAACATTAGTCAAATGTGAAACGAAACACAAATCCAGGTATGTTTTCGAGGAGGTAACAACATTTTTAAGAGTCAATTTAGCAAAATATAGGACCTTTAATAAAGAATGGTTAAACGTAAAGTAGTAAACGGGCTTAGCAACCACAATAGGACTCGTGAGGCCTCCTGAGGTACTCCTGACCTCGCTCTGGATCTCAAAAGAGCATTGAAAGATGGGTCAAACTTCTCCACATATGTTGTAGTTATATAGTAGTTCGGTGTAGTAGTTATAAAGTGTTACCAAATTTTCTTTCCTGCACTAGATTTTAAAACCCGCTAACCCTATGCGTTACATCAGGCCATTCTTTGTGACTTCGGGGCCCAACTTTTTCAATACAGAGTAACCAGGGGCCCCATTCACACATTAACTGTATTGTACGATGTTATTTTGGATCCCTCAAGGCGGTGTTCTTGGGCCTCTGGTAAACACGTGTTAGACAACCATATTGTCATTATTTAGAGGTTAATCTTTAAATATTCTCTCAGACATCAATGTTTCAAGACCTGCACACCAATTTGAAAATACAACTGGATTGGAAAAAAAACAGAAAAATTGCTCTAAATCTTAATTATTTCCAGTGGAGCTCAACAGTCCCGTCGACTTTGACGTCCTCTCTGGGTCCAGCGATTTTCCCATTTGTTTTTACCATAGACTTTTCAAAACGCACAGATATTAAGGGTTTGAAAATGACTAGCTAGCCATGAGGTAGCTAATGTCCATAATGTGGTTGTTTTAAGTCCAAAAAGCACATTTAAAACACTTCAATGTAGCAAATTATTTTCTGTCTCCTTTGAATCACTGAAAATCTTTTTGTCAAGTGCAGAAAAAAAAAAAAAAAAAAGATTTGTGAAAGCAATGTACAGATGAGTGACGGATGACGGCTATGCTAACGTCAAACAGCTACAGAAAACACAATAAAAACGTTAGCATGGTTGTGTGACATTTTAGATGCTAGGTCCAGTAGCTAATTAGATTTTTGTCCCTTGTTTCTTTTGAATCTAAAAAAAAAGAGGCATAATAATTCTCAAAACTGGCCAGTGGTGGAGCGCAACCAAATCAAAGCAGTAAAGTAAAGTACAGATACCTAAAACTTTCAGTCAAGGGGGCACTTTTTACTTTTACTTTACAATATTTGAGAGCAAGTATCTGTACTTTTTACATCACTCACGACTGTAAAGTGAAAATGTGTTTTAGTATTGTTTGAGACCTGCTGAAAAGGCTAAAGGGTTTAATTTTTAAGAACAGGTAAAAAAAAAAAAAATCAGTGAAATTTTGGCGATTTATGACGTTTTAGAATGTTAAATAAAATTGCAGGTCTTGTCATTAGCTCTGAGCAAACGTTACATTATATTTAAATATATAAT
This sequence comes from Periophthalmus modestus, assembly GCA_019594935.1. NCBI lineage: Eukaryota > Metazoa > Chordata > Actinopteri > Gobiiformes > Gobiidae > Periophthalmus > Periophthalmus modestus. The sequence goes on along the minus strand of JAIEZT010000068.1, from coordinate 23,575,915 downwards.
AATAATAATAAATAAATAAAATGATAATAATAATTAAAATACTTTAAATAAATAAATTATAATAAATAAATAATAATAATAAATAAAATGATAACAATAATTAAAATACTTAAAATAAATAAAAATAATAAAAAAAATAAATAAATAAATAAATAAAATGCTAATAACAATAATTAAAATACTTAGCATAATAATAATGAATGGAAAATGTACTTCTGGAGCCAGTTGGAGAGCGGTCACTGTTGAGCTGCAGTGGTCGGTGCAAATATCGTTTCTTGCTTCATTCGTCAAGTTGCGTCCAGCTGTGAATTGACTCTTCATCCCTGGTTTTTTCTCAAACGGGAAACGCTCTGTTCCTTCTCGTGATGTCATTAAGTGGTAATACAGAAAACCCTCCACTGTGATATTAAACTCCATGGACCTTCACTAGAATCATGTGGATCACTTCAGCCCTGCATTTGCCTGATTTTGAAGTTACAGCTCTCGTTTTTTAGCCTGATTGAAACTGCTTCACTCCTCGGTGCGGAGGCAGATATTTGAGAGTTTCTGTTCATCTCAAACGAACAAAGGTAAAACAAAAATATTCAAACATAAAAGCAACAATTTAATACTATTCTAGAGTAAATAAAGCAGTTCGATTGAGGCTAAAACAGCTGTTAACCTTTAAACTACCTCTGAACGACATCACGAGACGGCCTGATAATCCAGGGTTACTCAAACATTTGTGAATGAAACAAAACTCGACTCCAGGGACGTTTTTGAGGAGATGACAGTGTTATAACATGGCCAAGAGCTCACATGAGTCAGTTTTGCGTAATATAGGACCTTTAACAAGAAGGAGCCTCCACTGAGTTGCATTTTCAAATTAACTTCAGATGTAGGTCAGTGATGAATACATGATGAAACACGACTCTTATTGCAAACTCAACTATTCTGTGTGTGAAATTTACCGGAAAACCATGTGGTAGTATTACGAAAACAGGTCATTTATATATTTTTTATTATTTTATGTATATTTTGGGGCTTTGGGGTCGTCACACTTTAGCACCACTCCAACTGATACATGGTGAAACACATCGTACGCACTTTTACTCGCCCTCGTGACTGCGACAGCTGTTTTTTCCCTTCGTATTTGAAAGTGAAGTCTGTACTGGGATCACATTTAAAGCTGCACTACAGAACCTTTCCGGCAGAGCGTTGTCCCCGTGGAGATTGCGCTGGCTGGAATGTTCCACGGTATGACACTGGACTTATCTATCTCCGTGGAGAGAGAAGCAGCCGACTCCACCGTAGACCCATTTACAGGTCAGATCGGTGCAGAGGCGATCCCGCTCTGAGAGGTAAACTCATGTTTTGTGCCTTGTTCTGTTCATAGACTGTATATATATATAATAGGACACAGCTAACCCGCTAGCCGCCGCGTCCCAAATGGGAAGTGATCTCCGTTGACTCTGGCTCCAATTCACCTTCTATTGAAAAACTGTCACCGGTTTCTCTGTAACTGCTGATGTCAAGCTTGTCATTTTGGTCTTAAAATGTTCGTATTACATGATCTTGGTATTTTTCTTTCTCTATTTTGGCCATAAATCAAGATATGAACATTAATAACAGACAAATCAGGTGCCGTTTTTCCCTGAGGTTTGACTGACAGCGTCGCTAAGCCCCCGCTCCCAGCTAAACCAGTCGGGAAGGGGCGTTACCTTCAACAACCTCGCTCCGGATGGGCTCTTTGGTTGCTACGATACTCGTGGTTGAAACCCCAAATATGGAAGTCAACTCCAAATTCGCCCCATAACCTCTAACCTCGATGAGCCTCGATGAACTTCATTCTGCTGGAGTCGAACGCTCTGGGCGACTTCACACTCGATTAACATACCTCGTCTACAGTTCTGTTCCTCAGTATTGCGTTTGAAGTTCTAGTGTCATGACATTATTAGTACAGCGTAGTCCTAATAAACCACATTTGAGAATCGCCAGTGACATTCAACGACCGGTATCACAGATCGACAACAAGAAGCTAGTCGCCACTTAAAGCTCACATTCTCGTCTTTCTCTTCACATGAACATTTGTGCGAGATCTGGAGGTGTCTATTTCCACCTTTCCTTCTGCCAAGAGAAACCGAGGATTAGCGACACATTATTTTTGTCAACCACACCAACCGAGACGACAAACTTCCCCTTTCACGTTGGTAACGAGTCGAGATTCGTGCATTAGCCATCGAGAGCTTCTACGTGACGGCCAGACGTGGACTTATGCCTCGCTCAGACGCGGGGCGAACAGTGTGTTGTTTTTAGGCCGCACGATGGTATATTTGCTGCAGTGAAGTGCCAATTTTCCATTCCCTTTGAATCGCTGAAAGCCTTTTTGTCAAGTGGTGCACAGACGGGTGACGGGGGACGACTACGCTCACGCCGAACGGCTGCAGAATACACAGACGCACACACAAAAAAAACGTTAGCGTGATCATGTGACATTTTAGATCCTAGGTCCAGCAGCTACTTTGATGTTTGTCCTTTGTTTCTTTGGAATTTAATAAAAAAAAAAAACAGGCCTAATACTTCTCAAAACTGGTCAGTGGTGGAATGTGATGAAGTCAAAGTAGTGAAGTACTGTACTTAAGTGGATACTTTTTACTTTTACTCCACTACATTTTTGAACTGGACTGAAAAGTAAAAGTTTTTTTTTTTATTATTATTATTGTTTGAGACCTGCTGAAAATCTGAGGGTTTATTTTTAACACGTTCAAACCAGGAGTGTCCAAACTTTTTCCCCGAGGGCCGCCTACTGAAACATATTTGAAGCTGAGGGCCACAGACCAGTGTCGACGCAGGTTTGACACATTGTACCGTTAATAAGACTTGGAAGATTATTTTTAGGTCTGTGTCACTGTGATGTTATGCAGGTTATAGAGGTAGAATCACTTGAGTTGTAGTAAAAAAACTTCCTGATCAATTGGGTCAGTTTAGGAGGAGGCATGAGGGCCAACAAAAATTGGTCTGAGGACCGCATTTGGCCCCTGAGCCGTAGTTTGGACAGCCCCGGTTTACTTTTTTACAATAAAAAGATGGCTTCAGTTTCTATTGAACAAAATTCCAGGCAAATCTTTATCAAAATCATCACATCTAAAGCTTCATTAGATCTCAAAATCTACGCAAAATACTTGTACTTTTTACTCTTTAACTGCGTTTTACTCCTTTTACTTTTACTTGAGTATTTCTTGCTCCAGTATCTGTACTTTTTAATTGAGTACTTCTTCCACCACTGAAACTGTCAGTGTGATACTGTCCGTGCGTAGATAAGAAGAAAACATGGATATAATGACAAGTCTGTAATTTTGGTTAAAGCTGCAGTGTGTAACTTTCTGGAGGTGGCACATCACCTGCATGATAATGGAGTTTTAAAGCCAAATCACTTTCGGCCATGGAGATAGATACGTTTTATGCCTCACTGTGGCCCATTATGGCCAAAGAAGCAGCATTTCCATGGAAACAAGCAGGCCAAATAAAAGTGAGGTTTGTGGAGATGCGAGTCGCTTACAGTAAGAATCATGTTTTTCAGTGCAATAAATACAACTCAAATACATGTAGCTTTGGTGGCAGGTCCAGTAAATGTAGGTAGAAAAACTGGCATAGCATGTAGGTAGAAAAGCAAGTAGTTACTTATTCTTCGGCCGTGAAAGTTGTTTTGATCAGTATGAAGGAAGAGGGCACCCGCTGAAGACATGAAAACTCCGTAAAGTGTATCCGACGACCAAACGCACTGAGAGGAGACGTTTTCAGAGATGCTAAACTGCACAACTTCAGTTTATGAAACCGAAATCTCAAATCTAAAGACCCAACCCTAGTTATGGAATGATCCCGTGTTCGCATTGACGTGATGAGCCAACACACAGGTCAACCTGGAACATTTTAGTGTAAAAATGAGACGGTTATTGTTCAGCCGAACGATGAAAATCTAAAAGGACTTTAAGGACAAGTTACACGTTACTTGTTTCGGCTTTTAAACACACTCTTGAGTATTTTTGCTTTAGCGTCTCATGTTTCAGAACTTAAAATAACGACCATCTATTGAACCAGGCATTACTTTCCAGCTTCACCCTCCCCCTCATAACTGGAATCTGGCATAGGGCTCCATCTACTGGCAGCAGAGGGAATTGCCATAGAGGAAAAAATAATCGTAGCTAATAACAAACATGCCCCGATATGTTATTTCAAGGCAGAAATCCTTTGACGATGATTTGTGGATGTAAAACCTGCTTTACCTGTTTTACTTATGACGCAACAATCCTGGTAAAATTCAAACTGCGTATTATCTGAGGTTCAGAAGCTTTTTGAAACCAGTGTGAATGATGGGAAATACAACTCCAGGTATGTTTTAGATGGGGGAACAATGTTATAAAATGGTTAAAAAAAAAAAAAAAAAAGTACATTTGTGTAATATGTGTCGTTGTATTTCCACATCGACCGCTCGATATCTGTCCATCTGTTTCGGTCTAGACGACATTCCTCAGCTTCATCACATGTTTAAGTGCAAATATTAACGATATAATCCAGGGTTATGTTAATGGACCACAATATTATTCAGCGAGTTTATGGAGAACAAGTTTGGAGAGGAGCAAACTGTGCTTAAAGATGGAATATTACACTAGGAAGCTTTAATATAACTAATAATACTGCATTTAACTAAACTACTGCACATCGCGTCAGGTTTGTGAAGTTGTAGTGTATTAATTTGTGTCGCGCTCTTGTATATGTATGAAAAAATGACGTGCAGGAGCGTGGGCGATGTAGGTTTGTGGGCGGAGCCTTGTACGAGGGGCGTGGGGTTGTACTGCTAAGCGTAAGGAGGGTCTGAGAGATCGTGAGATGACTCAAACGTGACATATAAAACCACTTCAGGCACGTTTTCGATGAGGGAGTGACATTATAACACGGTAGAAAGCTCCAAAAAGTCAACTTTGCATAAGACCCTTTAAGGCTCTTTGAGATTAACAAAAAAGAAGCTTACCTCCCCTCGTTTTCAAAAAATACGATGTTTATAACCACATCCTCCCAAGACGAAAGTTATTCCACTGTTACTGGATTTACTGTGCATTTTGTCTGTTGTATTTTTGCATATTTTTCCTACACATTACGATTATTAGCCTACAGTGAGTTTGCATTTAAAGCTGCACTAAAATCTGTGATCCGTGTTGAGTTGTTTCATGTGAAGAATCCTTTATGTTGTTTTTTGTATGAGACTCTGGAGTGTCCGACTGAAAAATGTACTACTCCCAAAGCAAATTTCACGTGTACAATAAAGAACTGTATTTTCAATCTCCCCGTTCTGAATGTCCCGGGCTTTGTGGGTCTGGGAGGACTTTTCTGCGGGGGTTTGGGTGCGGGGTCGGGTGTGAGAGCTGAGGGACGGACCGGAGGAGGGTAGTGAGTGATGAGTGAGTATAACAGCTTTTAATCTTAATAAAAAAAAAATAAATCTTAATAAAAGAGCCAGTCTTTAAAATGGCTCTTTGAAATGAACGGATCCGATGTAAGAGCCGAAAGTCCCATCACTTTAAAGATGTTAGAATCACACCTGAACTGTGTTGCCAGAGTCTTATCCCACATACAAGTTTATCTCATTCTCAGTTTATGGACAGGCCTCATGTGAAAGAACCTCCAGAATTCACTCACTGAGCTGCACAGGCTGCACTAGCACTGAGTCATGATCATCTGCAGGTGCTGAGGTTTAGGTAGTGACCAATCAGATCAGAGAGAAGCATTTTAGGTATAAATCAACAGGATATCAGCATTGAACCTGGCAACACAAATGAAAGACTCAGGTGTGGATCGTTCTGCTTTTTGATTCGATAATCGTCTTCAGAAAGTTTGGAGCTAATCTGTACTTCTACAAAATGTGTCACACAAGCAGCTGTAGAAGTACTTTTATTACTACACTAAGATTTTGAACTTTTATGAATATAGCTGTTTGCAGATATTCAAAATGAAAAAATAGTCTAAATTATACAAGTGCACTGTGAAACAATAGAACATGAAACTGCAGCTCCTTTTTATCTGTTTCTGTTTTTATGTCTCTTTCATTTGTGTTTTGTTTTCTCTAAAAAGACCTTTACAAGTGTTATGTATTAGTATTATTATTATTATTAGTAGTAGTTGTAGTAGTAGTAGTATAAAGTAACCTGATATTTGATATTCATAATGTGTACATTTTATAACTTTTTTTTTTTTTTTTTTTACAACTAAACTGTCATTATGTGTACTTATACTTCTACTTAGTTCAAACTAGGTAAATTTGTAGCTTTGTGTTGAAAAACCGTCAACAACTGAGTGTGTGCTGCCTCCAGTGACCAGAATAATTCCAAGTACTACATGACATCACACACGGCTGCCCTCATTCGTGTTTCTGATCACAAACACCTGGCTGCAGAGGCGGAGTCTGAAGTGTGGACCTGTTAGACCAATCACATCGATCCTTATACCAGACCCCGCCTCTCTGTCCTCTGTAGTCCTCCAGGTACTGTCCGCTGCACTGTGGTTGTGGGCAGCGTTTAGTTGTTTAGTCCCACTTGTCTGGAAGTGTTTTCTGGAAAAGTGAATATGATGTTTGCCCAATGAGCTGAAGATAAATTTGAGTTTTATCTTGGAATCGACAAATAAAGATCTATTTTATACACACGTGACTATGTCTTGTCTGCTGCCCTGCTGTTAGCTTATATATGAAGTCACATCATTATGTTAGCTCATATAGTGTAAGCTCATATAGTGTTAGCTCATATAGCGCTAGGTCATATAGTGTTAGCTCATGTAATGTTAGCTCATATAGCGCTAGGTCATATAGCTCATATAGTTAGCTCATATAGTCTAGGTATAGTGTTAGCTCATGTAATATTAGCTCATATAGCGCTAGGTCATATAGTGTTAGCTCATATAATATTAGCTCATATAGTGCAGGTCATATAGTGTTGGCTCATATAGTGCTAGCTCATATAGTGTTAGCTCATATAGTGTTAGCTCATATAGGTCCTAGCTCATATAGTGTTAGCTCATATAGTGTTAGCTCATATAATGTTAGCTCATATAGTGCAGGTCATATAGTGTTGGCTCATATAGTGTTGGCTCATATAGTGCTAGCTCATATTGTGTTAGCTCATATAGCATTAGCTCATAGAATGCTAGGTCATATAGTGTTAGCTCATGTAATGTTAGCTCATATAGTGTTAGCTCATATAATGTTAGCTCATATAGTGTTAGCTCATATATTATTAGCTCATATAGTGCTAGCTCATATAGCGTTAGGTTGTATAGTGTTAGCTCATATAATGTTAGCTCATATAGCACTAACTCATATAGCGCTAGCTTATATAGTGTTAGCTCATATAGCATTGGCTCATATAGCATTAGCTCACATAGTGCTAGGTCCCATAGTGTCAGCTCATATAGTGTCAGATCATATAGTGTTAGCTCATAAAGTGTTAGCCCATATAGCGTTAACTCACATAGTTTCAGCTCATATAGCATCAGCTCATATAGTGCTAGCTCATATAGCATCAGCTCTTGTAGCGTTTGCTCATATAGCGCTAGCTCAAATAGTGTTAGCTAGCTCATATAGTGTCAACTCATGTAATGTTAGCTCATATAATGTTAGCTCATATAGTGTTAGCTCATATAGCGTTAGCTCATGTAGCGTTAGCTCATATAGTGTTAGCTCATGTAGCGTTAGCTCATTACAAGTGCTTCTGGACTAGACCTGTGCGAGACTGATCCGATCTGGATAGAGCCTCACCAAAGCTGAAACTGGAAGGAGAAGAGGGTCGAGAATGGACAGGTTTATTTTATGTGTCATGTAAAATTTAATAAACATTTGAATAAAAAAATGTCTAACATCTGCAAATTTGAGGCTATCCAGCGTCAGTGACTACAGCTCATGAGCCCCATAGCGTGGGACAGGAAGCCAGTGTCAGCCAGAGGGACATCCAGGGGGACATGAAGAAGGACAACCAGAGGAAGAGACAGGAGGGCATCCAGAGAGACATGTCCAGAGACATCCAGGAAGACAGACAGAGAGACATGTACAGAGACATCCAGGAGGACAGACAGAGGGACATCCAGAGGGACATCCAGGAGGACAGACAGAGAGAGATCCAGAGGGACATCCAGGAGGACAGACAGAGAGACAGAGAGGGACATCCAGGAGGACAGACAGAGAGACATCCAGAGGGACATCCAGGAGGACAGACAGAGAGACATCCAGAGGGACATCCAGGAGGACAGACAGAGAGACATCCAGAGGGACATCCAGGAGGACAGACAGAGAGACATCCAGAGGGACATCCAGGAGGACAGACAGAGAGACAACCAGAGGGACATCCAGGAGGACAGACAGAGAGACATCCAGAGGGACATCCAGGAGGACAGACAGAGAGACATCCAGAGGACATCCAGAAGGATAAACAGAGACAGGGGGCATCTGGGAGAACATCCAGAGAAACATCTAGTAGGACATGCAAAGGGACATTAAGTGGGACATCAAGGGGGACATCCCGAGAGACATCCAGAGGGACGACAGGGGGCATCCAGGAGAACATCTAGAGAAACATCTAGCGGGACATACAAAGGGACATCAAGAGGGACGTGCAGAGGGACAGACAGGGAGGCATCCAGAAGTCCAGAGGGACATCCAAAGGGACATTCAGGGGGACAGGTGAAATCCAGAAGAACATCCACAGGGACATGAAGGGGGACGTCCAGGAGAAGGAGGGTGGTCTAGGCTCCAATGGCCTCCAGGAAACACTGATCAAAGCAGCATTTGTTCCCGGGGAGAGAGAAAAAGAGGGAAATAGACAGAGAGGTAGCGAGAAAGAGAGTCAGAAGAGAGAGGGAGGGGAGAGAGAGAGAGGAGTGAAAGAGGGGAGTGAAACGGAAGTAAGAGAGGAAAAGATAAAGAGGTGGAGAAGGGCGTAGGAAGAGGGAGAGAGAGAGACTGTTGCGTTCCTTTGTGGATCCTACAAAGTGCTTCATAAATAAAACGTATTATGATTATTGTCAGAGAGAGTGGAGATAGAGAGATGGAGACAGAGCGATGGAGGGAGGAGAAGTGGGTGGAGTGAGAGAAAGAGAGGAGGCAGAGGAAAGAAAGGAGGGAAAACAGGAGGGGTAGAGAAGGAGAGAGGGTTTGAGGAGGAGAGAAGTAGAAAGTTAAAAAAAAGAGAGAGGGCGAGAGGGAGGAGTGGTAGAATGAGAGAAAGTGAGGGAGGGAGAAAAGAGAGAGAGAGAGAGAAAGAGAGGGGCAGAGGAGAGAGAGAGTGGGAAAACAGAAGGGGTAGAGAAGAAGATAGGGCTTCAGGAGGAGGGGAGAAGGAGAAAGAAAAAGAAAAAAGAGGGAGGGCAAGAGGGAGAGGAGTGGTAGAATGAGAGAAAGAGTGAAGGAGGGAGAAGAGAGAGAAAGAAAGAGAGAGAGAAAGAGAGGGGACAGAGGAGAGAGAGAGGAGGAAAAACAGGAGGGGTAGAGAAGGAGAGAGGAGAAGTAGAAAGTTAAAGAAAAACAGGGATGGCGAGAGGGAGGGGAGTGGTAGAATGAGAGAAAGAGTGCGAGAGGGAGAAAGGAGAGAGAGAGAGAGAGAAAGAGGGGGCAGAGGAGAGAGAGAGAGAAAAACAGGGGTAGAGAAGGGGCAGGAGGAGAGAGGAGGAAAACAAGGGTAGAGAGAATGAGGGAGAGGGGTTTGAGAGGAGGAGGGGAGAAGTAGAAAGTAAAAGAAAAAGAGGGAGGAGTGCTAGAATGAGCGAAAGAGTGTGGGAGGAAGAAGGGAGAGAGAGAAAGAGAGCTGGCAGAGGAGAGAGAGGAGGAAAACATGAGGGGTAGAGAAGAAGATAGGGCTTGAGAAGGAGAGGAGAAGTAGAAAGTTAAAGAAAAAGAGGAACGGCGAGAGGGAGGAGTGGTAGAATTGGAGAAAGAGTGAGGAAGGGAGAGAGAGAACGAGAGAGGGGGGGGGCAGAGGAGAGAGAGAGGGAGAAGGGAGATAGAAAGAGAGGAGATTTGGAAGAGAGGAACGGACCAAATGCTTCCTGTGCGATCAATGTGAGCCATTCATCGAGTGCAGCTGTGAGAGGAGTGGAAGAGGGGGTGAGAAAGAGAGGAGGGGGAGAGAGAGAGCGAGAGAGAGAGAGACAGATGGAGGGATAGAGGGTGAGGGGTCTGTGGCACCTGTGTGGAAAGAGAAGCTGCCAGTTTCAAGTCACGTGTGCGACCGAGAGGAGCATTAGGATTGTGACTGGAAATCAAGATCTGGTCCTGATATAATGAAATACTCGGGTTACCATGACGACAAAACATCACAATCCTCAGAGTTTAAACTGTTTCACTCGCAGCTCGCAGAGTTTTGTCCTGGTTTATGGTTGATATCTCTAGTTCTGATCTGAATTATGTGTAAAAATGTGCTCGACGCTAAAGGGTCGACAAAAGGTCAAACTCGTGAATGGACATTTTTCTACGGCGCGTTTCTACCTTCGAGGCAGTGAAAGAGTTTTACACGACGAGAGTAAAGTGTCTCACCCAAGGACACAGCAGTGTGTACTCAAGAGGCGGGAATCAAACCAACAACCAGCTACTGCAAGACGCACAAACGCACAAACATATACAACCACAAAACATATACAACTACACACACATATACAACTACACATATACATACAACCACACAAACATATACAACTACACACACATATACAACTACACAAACATATACAACTACACAAACATATGTGTGTATGTGTGTGTGTGTGTGTGTGTGTGTGTGTGTGTGTGTGCGTGTGTGTGTGTGTGTGTATGTGTGTGTGTGCGTGCATGTGAGTGTGTGTGAGTGTGTGTGTGTGTGTGTGTGTGTGTGTTTGTGCATGTGTGTGTGTGGTGTGTGTGTGTGTGTGTGTGTGTGTGAGTGTGTTGTGTGTGTGTGTGTGTGTGTGTGTGTGTGTGTGTGTGTGTGGTGTGTGTGTGTGTGGTGTGTGTGTGTGTGTGTGTGTGTGTGTGTGTGTGTGTGTGTGTGTGTGTGTGTGTGTGTGTGTGTGTGTGTGTGCATGTGAGTGTGTTGGTGTGTGTGTGTGTGTGTGTGTGTGTGTGTGTGTGTGTGTGTGTGTGTGTGTGTGTGTGTGTGTGTGTGTGTGTGTGTGTGTGTGTGTGTGTGTTGGTGTGTGTGCGTGCGTGCGTGTGTGAGTGTGTTGGTGTGAGTGTGTGTGTGTGTGTCTGTGTGTGTGTGTGTGTGTGACATTTCCGTGGAAACATTTTCAGAGGAAAAAGGTGAAAAAAACAAACAAATAAAATAAAATACAATAAAGTACATAAATATATGACAAATAAATACATAACAATCATCATCATCATCATGCATTAGCTGTTGTGATCAGTCAGGTCCAGTTGTTAACCTCAGCTCAGCCGAGCAGGTGCAGCACCCTCCCCTTCAGAGCAGCCCTCTGTCCTGGTCAGGAGCAGGTCTGCTCTCTGCTGGAGGATGTATTTCAAACCTGCGGCCTTCCCCGTTTATTCAACTTAGCAGAATTGTTATTTTGTTGTTTAGTTATATCGTTTTTTGAAAATCAGAATAACAACAACAATTATAAGTGAGATATTAACAATAGAAATGAATTATGACAGTGATCATAATAATAATAGAAGGAGGAAGAAGAAGAAGTAAAAGAAGAAGAAAACAGGATGGGTGTCAACCTGGTTTGTGTTTGATAAACTGATCAGAAGAGCAGTGATTATAAACTGCCTGAAATACTAATGATGATTATTAATAGTTAATTATGCAGAAATGAAGAGTCTATTTATGTCAGGACTGGGATTTGAACCACCAACCTTTGGATCAGAGAATGACCCAAAGTTTTGGATTTCATTCTTTAGTAATTTACCAAAAAAAAAAAAAAAAAACAACTTAAAATGCTGCACAGGTTGCTACTTTGGCAAAAACTAGTAATGCCAAAGTTCCGGGGTCTCGAACCACCAAGCTCAGGTTTTCCAGACATGCAATGAGCCCACTGCAGCTTACAAAAGACATCACAACCTCTCAAAGCTTTTGTTTGAAGGAAGTTTCTCTGCTCACACAACCGGTCCCAGCTGTGAGGGTAAAACAACGTGTGAGCTTCAAGTGTCAAACAAGATTCAAACCCGACTCCTCAGAGCTCAAGTCCAGTGTCCAACCAGCTGTGCCACCGACACATGGAGCAGCAGATCTCACTGTGGAATCTGGAAACATCTGCTCAAACAGTTCAACCAGTGTCAGCTGTGACGGAAGCAAAGATCAGTATTAATGTCTGCGGTGTTATGTGGAAGTTTATGTTAAGTGTTGGTATTGATTACAGTGAAAGACTTTTAAAAGGTTTTTGGTTAAAAATCTTTGGATCCGTTTGCCCACGTGCACGCAGGCGGCTGAGGCTGGAGTCGACCGTGAGGGAAGACCGAGGGTAAGACCGAGGGTAAGACCTGTGGAGTCTGTTACCGCGGTGACTCACACTTAACTAAAGCAATAACCTTAAACTATACCAGCGTCTAGCAACAGGCCTCAGCTCCTGGAACCGCCGGACGACCATTAACCAAACCGCACCAGGACGTCAACCACAGTGATGGACTTGATGCTGTGATGTACTCAGGACCTTCTTTCTGTGAGGCTGAAGTTCTAACCTGTACTTTGGAATTTTTGCAGTGGGACTTTGTAGGCAAACCACAAGAAAAGTTTCATAATCCACCCGCACTCTGGAGTGGGGAGAGTGCAGGGAGAGTGCAGGGAGAGTGCAGGGTGAGTGCAGGGAGAGTGCAGGGTGAGTGCAGGGTGAACCCGGTGGACCATGAGCCGACCTATGGACTTGGTGTGACAGTAAAAGTGCTTAGAATTAGATAAAAACCTGTTAAAATCACATATATTTTTGTATGAATGGGCGCTGGAGTTGCTGTTTTATCCTTTCATCTGACCTGCCTCTGTCTGCGAGGATGAGCCTAGTTCTCTCTGCGCAGGTGAGCCTAGTTCTGTCTGCACAGGTGAACTTCGGTCTGTCTGTGCAGGTGAGTCTGGGTCTGTCTGTGCAGGTGAGCCTAGTTCTGTCTGCGCAGGTGAGTCTGCGTCTCTCTGCGCAGGTGAGTCTGCGTCTGTCTGCGCAGGTGAGTCTGGGTCTGTCTGTGCAGGTGAGCTAGTTTTGTCTGTGCAGGTGAGTCTGGGTCCGTCTGCGCAGGTGAGTCTGGGTCTGTCTGCACAGGTGAGCCTAGTTCTCTCTGCGCAGGTGAACTTGGGTCTGTCTGCGCAGGTGAGCCTAGTTCTGTCTGTGCAGGTGAGTCTGGGTCTGTCTGCGCAGGTGAGTCTGGGTCTGTCTGTGTGCCGTCTAAAAAGCTTTTTCTCCTCCACCACCGGCGTGTACAGTCCTCCCTTTAGCCACAGGTGAAAGAAAAGACCACCGTGTACAGGAGAGGTGAGCGTGTGCGTTTGTCATCATCTACTCTAAGCGTGTTGCTATAAGTTTATAAGTTTGGCGATCAACTGCTGGACTGTCACATGGCTCATGGTGCGTGTTTGGGGTGAATGTTGTGCGGTGTGTGGAGCTACATTGCTAGTTTGCTCTGGGGTCGGTTCAATAATGTGTGAAAACAACCTAAGTTTATGGCAAAATCATAATGCCACTCAGAAAACAGAAAATACCTTTTTCCAAATACTTGAAAAGACCAAGTCAATGATTGGCTGTTGGCAGTAGAGTGTGAGGACTTGAGTATCAGTCGTGCAGTGTGCAGGTGTGTGTCAGCGCCGCTCTGCTGGACTGTCGGCGTAGAGCGGGGAGACTCGAGCAGCGGCGTGCAGGTGCGGGAGCGCGTCGGAGATTGTGTGTGCGCAGCGACGCTCCGCTCGGCTCCTGTGAAGTGCACGGTGCAGGTGTGGGAGTGTGTGATGGAGCGTTGGGCTGGAGCCAGACGAGGCAAACTGGGTCAGCGTTCTCATTTCCCACGGGCCATGAACGCACCGCACTCAAATGAGCTGCTTTCAAAGACATGGCAGCACACCTCTGAAGGCAAAAACAACACACGCTATTCTCGAACATTCATTTCACCTTTGTTATTGGCTCTTTAGCATTTTTAGATTTTCTATGCAGCCGTGAAGCAAATTAACATCCGTCTTCATAAATGTTAGATGCTGTTTTCTGGAACGTTCTGTCCATCTTTTGATTTTTGGACGCAGTGACAAGTATACATTTAGCTTACACTGACGCACATTTATCTTTCAAGCTGAGATTATGTCAGATTATTATTATATGTTATATTGAATGCAGGGCTACAAGGTTGACCGATTTTTGAAGTACCATAATATCCTCCGTGAACTACAAAATATCCCGTCTTATTCTGCGTAAAAACTGCTAACCCTGTCGTTTTCAAGTGAACACAGACCTGAAACACATCGTTCATATTTCAGTCTTTTGTCGATTCTTCTGGACGTGTTTATAATCACAAATCTAATTGCAGTGAGAACGATTCCAGTGAGATATTTTTCCCAAATTGCTAAGACCTAAGTCAATGGAAGACAAAGCCTGATGAGACCTTTGATTTTTCGTGTATTTGCGCTGCAGTTTGTGTCAGTCCCTGCGTACCTCACCGCGATGGAGGAGGACTGAATCATCTCGGCTGAAGCTTTGGTTTCTCCGCTGGAAGTACATCCTCTGTTGGACCTTCTGGATGACGGAGGATGGTGTTGGGCTCTCACTGGAGGTCCTGCGGTGCCAAGGAAATGGAAAGAGTCCACGATGGACGTCAGTCAGGGCAACGGAGAAGTGTCGGGGTGCCGTGGCTGTCCTGAAGTCCACCATCTTCTCCACTGTCTTCTGATCATCTCCATTGTCTCCTAGGCGTTGAGCTCCAGGTCACCAGCCTGGTCCACCTCGCTCCTGTAGCAGACTCATCGACTTGACGGACAGGTGACTGGAGCTACAGGGAGAAGAGCAGGGGGGAAAGTACACAGCCCTGTGGAGATCCTGTGCTGATAGCCCCAGTGTCCGAGAAGTCTGTGCTCCCCCTGCAGGTGGAGTTGGGCATGTTGAGCAGAGAGAGCGTGTCCTGGAGCAGAGCAAGGAGGATGATGTTGAAGCACAAACAGGATCCCGGTGCAGGTTCCCGGGAAGTCCAGGTGCTGCAAAATGAAGCGGATGTCCAGGTTTTTTGTGTGTGTGGCCACCTCCTTTGGGTTATTATTATTTATTTCTACCTTATACATAATTTATTCACATTTTAGATCTAATTAATCCCTAGTTGAGTTCTGATATAGCTGAAGATTTAATGTTGTATGTTGTAGGCCGCAGCCCATTGAGAGTGTGTTGGATGAGAGCACTGGGGGCCCGCAGTGAGGGGGTCCCGGCCTTTAAAGTACATTTTACACTTAAAGGGTCCTACATTATACAAAATTGATTCGTCTGAGCTTTAGGCCATGTTCTTATGTTACCTCATCAAAAATACACCTGGAGTTGTGTTATGTTTCATTCATACGGTACATGTTTGAGTAATCCTTTATTATTAGTCTAATCTGTCCCACCTCGTGATGTCATGAAGCGTTTTCAAACTCAGCGGATGTCACGAAATCAGCCTAAATATGCCAGGTTTTTGTCTTAAACATGTGTGAATGAAACAAAACACAACTCCGGCTATGTTTTTGATGAGGAAACATTATAAAATTAGCCCTTTAAAGGAGAAATATTAAGTAAAATCAACTTTTATGAATGCTCAACCAGTGTATTCTGATTGAGATTTATTGTATTGTCCTGTATTTGAAGCTTGAGTGAGTAGGAAATTTCTGTTTCCCCCTATCTCCGCCCACTGCTCTAAACTGTTTGTTCATTTTTTCATGTTTTATTAAAGCTAATTAAGTGTTACCAGAAGCTTAATAAGTCTTCTTCAACTGTAGGCTCATACTGTATATTAGAAAAGTTTGGAA
The DNA here is from genome assembly GCA_019594935.1 of Periophthalmus modestus. NCBI lineage: Eukaryota > Metazoa > Chordata > Actinopteri > Gobiiformes > Gobiidae > Periophthalmus > Periophthalmus modestus. The sequence continues at coordinate 23,559,968 of JAIEZT010000068.1, read as the reverse complement.
GTATTTTATCCTGTACTCGGTTTTACACCTTTTCTAATGAATCATAAGACAGTTGAGTGTGATGACAGCGCTGTAGTTTTTGCACTCGCCTCTCATCCCTCTATACAGTACAGCGTGAGCAGCGGGACTCCTCTTCTCGTGTTTGCGGTGCAGGTGTGTGAGTGTGAGTTAGGGGCGTGTCTGCCTCAGGCTCAGCTCCCAGCATGCATTACAGGTCTCCATACTAAATCCACTTGACTTTATAAGCCTAAGCCATCTGCATTTAATTCCTTCCAACCTCATCTGTCGGCAGAGACTCTAAGATCTATCAATGTAGTATGTGACGATACTAAATCTTGAGTTAGTCTTTGTCGGGACGACCTACTTGGAAGATTTTTACCTACATGTTTTGGGTTGTGAGGGAAAATTGCCAGTACCATCAACGTTTCATTGGTTATGGTGCACGGTCAAGAAAGGCCCCGACCCTCCTTTTCCTTCTTAAGGCAATGGATGGAAATGGATTAAATATTGCTTTATTTTAAATCCCATGTGGAAATCTAGAGATCCTGAGGGGCGATTTAAGCACATAGGGAAGTAAAATACAGTAACGATAGAAAAGCTCAAACAAAAGTCTCAGTGTAGCTCAGCAGCACCAAAGTACATCTAGAACCACATGAACCATCTCACACTCTGAGGACTTCAGGGACCGGCCTCCTGCTGGTGCCAGAGTCAGGACTAAACATCTGGAATCAGCGTTTCAGTTTTATGCAGCTAAAACCAGGAACAGTCCTGAAGATGTGAGACAGGCCTTTACTTTGACAATGTTTAAATCCAGGCTCAAAACGGTTCTGTTTAACTGTGCATACGACTGAAAGGTTTTTATTCTGCACTTTTCTCCATTATTTGTGGTTATTTATGTTTCGAAGCACTTTGAATTACCTTGTGTACGAATTGTGCTATACAAAATAAACCTTGCCTAGGTCATCAGATCCTGTGTCAGGGCACTTTGAGGTGAGTAATAGCCCTCAGGACAAAAGTGCCCCCCCTGCGGGTCCTACAGTGTTACAGCAGTGTCTGGGGGGAGCGAAGTGAACTTTGGACACACAACAGAAAAGCGTCTTCTAAGCCTCAGTCTCACTCAGCTCTGTGGTTGCCATTCCCTCGTCTTCTGCCATATTTGGTGTAAAAAGCCTGTTGTGGTGTTGTAAAAAGTCTGTAGCATTTCAGTCGCCATAGATACAGGAAAAACAAACTGCACTAATCGCAAAATCCAGTACACAAGCTGCACTTCTTAGCTGGTGAAAATCCCCCAAAAGTTTGAAAATTTAAGCGATGTTAAAAGTCTAAAAACTGCTCAGTGTGCCAGCCAGTCAGCCACAAGAGCAGCATGCACCTGCTTCCTCTCAGCCACCCCCCCCCCCCCCTTCTCTGACCTGGTAAATCGTCCCCGCTCCAGTCTGCTGACCCCCACCCCTCCAAGACGGGACCCTCTCGCTGTGGGTTCCCCTCACCTCTGGCGCTCTCATCATGAACACTCTGCTCTAATGTAACCTGACATATGTTTGCCCTTCCCAGACCTTACAGGCGCTCCCCTGACCCGTCCCCTGACTACCCCCCCCTCGCCCCTCCCGCACGTCTGTAGCAACACTCCGCTAATAATGAGGGGCTGCGGGGGGGAGAGGGGCTACGGAAGCTCTCTGTCACAGTTTGCGTCAGTCACTACGATGACATCGAAAACTTCTTCAGGCATATTTTTAGTTCTAACATTATAACATGGAAGAAAGTCATTTTTTGTAATACCCTCTCTTTATCTGGCAACCCAGGTTCAGTTGTGATGATAATACCCTTATTTAAAGCGCAGGCTATAATTTCAGTGATGAATTAATTGCTCTTCTGGCCTTGATCTGACCGTCAGCCTGTCCAGAACATACGGCCTCATCACAGACCCCCTAAATCTAATATGAACCCAGCCTGAGCTCTCGCCAACATCTGCCAATCACTCAGACGTATTGATATTCATAATACATTAGTTCTATCAAGGCCGCCTTAAGCTGCTTTCACACCCTTGCCAAACCTGGTCGTCTACAGCCAACCACATATATACTTGCAAGGGGAGTGCGTGGCTCAATGACACAACAGCATCCCGAATGAACCGCGAAGATTTCAATCCACTCAACCTTAGATCGCCCCAAGTCGAGTTTTATCCAAGCAAAACTTGTCGTGCCCCGGTACAGATTTATTCTATAAGCAGCTCTTGAGGTCAAAATAAGTTCACTGTGTAGTTTCTGCCTCTAAATATAAAGCAATGTGTTGTGTGAGAATCAGGAAGTGTGTGGTTAGCATGCTAGATGTTGTTAGCTTTTGTGAACTCGTCGTGGTGAATAACTAAGATGCTCAGAATGCATAAGGTCAGTGAGGAATAACGTTGGACCACTGCAATCCGCTGCAAAATTAACTAGTTCTGTTATTTTTTTTAAGTTTTTAAAACAGCTTCAGCAAAAACTGTGTGTGATCCAAGTATCAAAAAGCAAATGTACACCGACATTTCATATCCACAAAGGCACCTTGTACTACTGCTTCAAAACCTACTTAATAGAATACTTCAAAAATACAATACTGCAGTGGTGTAGTCTTTTGGCTGCCTTTAGAGGTGTAATTATTTCAGATGACACGGAGCAGGCCTTTTAAATACTGCGTGCTGAGGTTCATTTGAATAGCCAAGGCTGATCCACGTGGCTGTCTGCTCACTCAAGGTCCTGCTTTGATCAGTCTGCTCTCTGAGTCTGGTGGAGCGGAGCACACGCAGGAGAGTGTGGCCCTAACCGGACCTCCTCCTGTGTCCGAGCAGAGAGGAGGCACCGGATATGATACTTATATACATACATACACACATATATGCATACATACATACATATATATATGTATACATACACACACACACACACATATGCATACATACATATATTCATACATACATACATACATACATATTTACATATATGCATACATACATACATACATACATACATACACACATACATACATACATACACACACACACACATACATACATACGTACATATATACATATATGCATACATACACACACATACATACATACACATACATACATACATACATGCATATATGCATACAAACACACACATATACATACATACATACATATATACATACACACACACACACACACACAGACAGACACATGAGGTGGGAGAAAATACATTCATTCTGAGATAACAGGCTTTGAAGTTACACTGTCCCATCTTATAAATAATATAATAAGACTCATAAACATTCATAGATGTGACATTCTCTGTCTCTGCCCTTTGCTACAACTCAACCTATCCCTATATTAAATAAAATAAAATGTTTATTTCATGATCTTTATGTCATTTATCTGGTCTCCTCATCAGTGACATGTAAAAGAGGAGGTTTCATGAACCCAAACTGTGCCTGTGTTTGAATCTTGGAGAGGAGAAACTATTACTCATAATGTAGAACTCACAGACACAAACGAACTTGATCAAATTTACTCCAGATACAGGAAATGACATCTGCTTTATTCAAAATTTCCTGGGGATAAACCAGACCTGCCTGATTTAAATGTACCTGCTACAAAATCAACTGACAACTGTATTCAGCCCTCGAATTAATGAAACTAATGCCCACAAAGGTCTTAAGTATTCAATTTTTCTATTATTTATTACTGTCAGTGGGGGGGGCACCTTCAGAAATCTCGCTTAGGGCACCAAAAGAGCTAAGGCCGGCACTGGTCCCTCTCAAATAACACTGTGGTGACATACTAGCTAGTATTAGACATCTGTTAAGTTTTTTTTCAGTTAGTCACTAGGCTGCACTAGCACTGAGTCATGATTGTCTGCAGGTGCTGGGGTTTAGGCATTTTACGTTTAAACCAACTGGATTTCAGTCTGACGTGAGGCTGATTCTGATCGGAAAAATCGTCTTGAGGACCAAAAAACATCAAACAAATGAGACATCATGTTTTTATAAGCAGAATAAATCAGCGTTACAGTTAAATCAGTAAAATCCATGTTTGATTTGAGCGTGTTTACTTTGTTTCTGAGAGCACAGATGGGTCAAGTTTATGGAATTTAAAATCAGAATGTTACACAGAGTTCCTTTAAATCCATTTTGTATTTTTGTTGAGTTTTCAGACCATCTAAACTTGTCATGTCTAAACTGTCATGATCCCTGTTTGTTCCTGTCTGAGCCTGGAGCTGGGCGGAGTTCCTGGCTCCTCCCACTGCACACCTGGAGTCTACATCAATCACACCTGCGGTAGATAAGAGGAGCCAGGACTCTACACTCGGCGCCTGTTTGTCTACGTGCCTGTGTGTCTTTGTGTTCACCTCCTGCTCCTTGAACCAGCTCTGGACTCCCGCCTTCGAAACAGTTTCCCGACACCGACCCAGCTCCTTGAACCGGCTCAGCGCCCTCACCTCTGACCCTGCCTCCCTGCACCGGTACCGTACACCTCGTCTTTGTCTCACCCCGGACTCGCTCCCCGCTCCTCATCAGATCAACCGTCATTGCTCATTTGTTAATACACACTGTTTAACACCCTCCCGAGTTCTGCACTTTTGGTCCCTCCTGCCCGCACGTTATGACAATTTACTAATGTGCGAATTCCTGATGGACATTCCTCCACAGACGCACCCGTCCCGACACTTTAGCGGTGTATTACTCCTCCTTACTTCCTTTCTGTCCCGTGCAGACAGATGTAGTCCCGGCGACGTGCAGCCTGTTTCTCATGCTCCGTTTGAAGTTATTAAAATGGCATAGGAGCTGGGGTTATGTATTTGTTGCAGTGTGTAATGTGTGAGAGTGGCTCCTATATTTGGCTGCATGCATTAGTCTGGGTCTGCTGGGACTCCTCTCTGTCTCACAGCCCAATAACTGCACATTTTAATAACAACTCCTCTCACATATGGAGCGGTGTAAAGGGCGCAGGGAGGGTGCTAAACAGAACTCTGGTGTAAAAGTAAGTTTATTAGTGAATAGGCTGTGATGGTTATATCGACATTTTAGGCGCTTTATGTTTGACGGTTGAGGGCTTCCAACATGAAGTCAGAGCGTAAAGACGAAACAGCACTGACGAGAAGAATAAACTGTGCTAATGTTACCGTGTTCTACCCCAGGGCAGCTGCGGCTACAATAGAAGTTAGCTCTACTGAGTGTGGAGGGAACAAATAAACCATTAAACAACAACTTTTTGCTACTAAACTGTATTTATGTTGTTTTAATAGCATCATTTAATCATCTTTTTTTGTGCAAAACCACAGCTGAATTTGCAGTTTTCTGGAATTTCTGCAACTTCAAGTACTACATGACATCACACTGCACTGGCCTTATTAAAGCACGACGTTCCTGATTACAAACACCTGACTGCAGAGGCGGAGTTTGAAGCGTGGATACCTGTCGGACCAATCGCGCTTTAGTCCCCCAGAGCCCACCCCTCCTCCCGCCCTATCTGCCCTTCAAGTGGGACTAAACTCACCTAACCTCACCTAAACTCTAACTCGGACACGCCCTGGAAGACTGAAGAGGACAGGAGGGGCGGGGACATATTAAAGAACAGTGTGATTGGTCTAACAGGTGTCCACACTTCAAACTCCGCCTCTGCAGTCAGGTGTTTGTGAACAGAAACACCTGGTTTTAGTAAGGCCAGTGCTGTGTGATGTCATATAGTACTTGAAATTGCCGAAATTCGAAAAAGCTGCAAACTCACCTACAGTTTGTACAAAAATTGCCAAAAAATTACTATTAAAACAGCATGCAGTGTTGATGCTACCAGATAGTACCTCACACCACTACTGAGTGTGAAGGGGATAAATACAGTTGTCCTTCACTATATCGCGGTTCACTTTTCGTGGTCTCGCTGTTTCTTTTTAAAGTTTCACGGATTTTTTTAAGCGCACATTTTACAAGCTTTTTTTTTTTTTTTTACAGCATATGAACGTCCATGTGTTCTGCGTCGCTGATTGGCTGAGGGACTGTAGGCCATTGTCCATCAGTCTCCTCCTTGTCTCCTGTACAGTCCAGAATGTGTTCAGACAAATTTATGTAAATGTCGGATCGCAGTGTGACTCTTAAGTGCTGTATGTTTGCAATTTTACAAATTACGCAATCAAACCTTCATTATTATTGTCCCTTCATGTGTTTAAATAAACTGTCACATGGTACAGTCAGGTGACCAATCAACGTTTCAGCATTCTCCACCTAGTCATATATATTATTTGCAGGTTTCTGGTCAAAAAACTATGTCTAAAACTACCTTCAGTGGCCACTACAATTTCAAGTGCTATGTGACATCACGAAAGACTGCCCCGATTACACCCAGGTGTGATTACAAACGGGCGGAGTTTGAAGTGCGGATACTTGTTAGACCAATCACAGTATTCCTCACAGTTTAGCAGCTCCATTGAAATGTGGTTGTGGGCGGAGTTTAGCGTGTACTTCCAGATTTGGCTTTATATGTTGGAACCATTGACAGTGTATATCTGTGGACATAGCTAAACCGCTAGTCGCCATGTTCCAAATAGAAAGTGAGCATGGATGCGCTTCTGGCTCCATCAACTCTGGCACCAATTCGCTTTCTATTGAAACACCGCGGCCCCTCTCTCTGTAGCTGTTGCTGGCAGACTCGTCATTTTGGTCTGAAAATGTTTATATTAACCCACTCTACATTTTGTCGCTAACCAAGATGTGATGAAGTGGTCCTCTTTCACCTTCAGCAGCCTTACTCCTGATTGGCTCTTTGGTTGCTATGGTACTCGAGGTCAGATTTCCAAATATGTAACTCGGCTCCAAATTCGCCCTTTTAAACGCTAGCCTCGGTGAGCTTCATTTAACCGGAGCCGAACGCCGAAGAGGACTCGCAGTTTACGGTCGGGACTGCGCTAAACCGCCATGAGACAAAACAACACAATAACATCAGTTCTGTCCATGTTTCTCTGAGGGATTAAAAGACAATCTGCCTCACACACACACACACACACACGAGCACACACACACACACACACAAGCCCGGGGCAACTTTTCATTACCGCACAGTATTACTCCAGACCCATTAAGTCGGGCCGGTCCTAATCTAAATCCAATCAAGCGTGCTCGCGTGTGCCCCCTGTGGCCGCGCTGCCTCCCTGCATCTGCTCGCTCAGACGGGGCATTAACTCCGTGTGGACCGGGATTAAGTCGATCTGGTTTTAAGAGCGGATATAAAGAGTCGTCAGTTCACATTCACAGCTGGTATTCGAGTGAAAGTGCCATATTGCTTTAACTGGACTGTTCCGCACTATGGCATTAAACTGTCTGTCTATCTCGCATTTTTTTCAGTTGTTTGCAAGATTTTCATACATTACGGCATCTCTTGACCCCATGTGTGTGTTTGTAATTATGAAGTTCTGTGGTTGCCATGGTCGGGGTTGGCTGCTCTTGTGGCTGACTCGCTGGCGCACTGAGCAGATTGAACTTTTCAGGTTTTTATCTTAAATATTTCACTTAAAATTTGCGGATTTTGACCAACTTGTGCAGTTCAAAGCAGGGACGTTAAGGACTATTGGATTGCGCGATTTCAGTTTTTCCTGTATCCATGGCGACCCTGCATGGAGTTAGACCAAATAAGGCAGGAGACACTTCGAGGGAATGACCTGTCTCATCATCGACTAAAAAAAGACATCAGAGAGAGCGAGAGAAGCTTAGGAGAGGCTTTCCTGTTTCTCTAAACCTCACCTGGAGGCTGCAGGACACGGAGGACACACAGAGGACACAGAGGAGGGGCACTTTTGTCCTAAGGGATGTTACACTCCGCGAACTGCTCTGACAAAAGGATCTGATGACTCTACCGGTTGAGCTGCACTTCTTTTGCTTAAGCTTTTCTATTATTATTGTGTTTTACTGCTCAATGTGCTTGAATTGTCCCTCGGAGACAAAGAAAGTGGTTGAGTCACTGTAGCGAGCTGCATTAGTGATGAAAGGATGTTGTGTTGTGAGTGTATTCTTTGTGTTTGTACTGTTAAAGGTCCAAAATACACATCCAGTTCAGTCCAGATCCAGTGATTGACAGGTGGATTAGCCAACCAGGGGCATGCACGGTCCCAGGACTGAAAAAACATGGCGGATGTCTGCAGAATCAATGAGTGGAGCAGTACATTGTGTCGATCTGACATGAGAAGAATGTAACTTTGTTCGTAAATGACAGGTGACCAATGAGCTCATTCTTTTCACTGAAATAAACAAATCTAATTGCACGATCACGTTTGGTCTGGACTCGAGCGCAGACGGGGTGTGGGACCGAGATTGATGTCCCTCTGCATAAAAGATACAGAGTGAAATCATTCTATCTATGTCAGGCAATAAAATGTGAGGCTGTGTCTGATGTCCTATTTATGAGCACATCCGTCTTATTGTCCTGTTTGCTCCAGTCCCCTCCTGTCCACTCCGGTCCGCTCCTGTCCACTCCTGTCCTCTTTTGTTCCCTCCTGTTTGCTCCTGTCCCCTCCTGTCCTCTTTTGTTCCTCCTGTCCACCCCTGTTTGCTCCTGTCCCCTTTTGTCCGCTCCTGTCCGCCCTTTTGTTTGCTCCTGTCCGCTCCCGCTCATGTCCCCTCCTGTCCCCTCCTGTCCGCCCCTGTCCCAAATGTCCGCTCCTGTCCCCTCCTGTTCCCTCTTTTCCGCTCCTGTCTGCTCCTTTCCGCTCCTTTCCGCTACTGTTTATCCTGTCCCCTCCTTTCCCTCCTGTCCCCTCCGCTCATGTCCCCTCCTGTCCCCTCCTGTCCTTTCCTGTCCGCTCCTGTCCCCCTCCTTTCCGGTCCTGTCCACCCTGTCCCCTCCTCTCCTGTCCCCTCCTGTCCCCTCCTGTCCCCTCCTGTCCGCCTTGTCCGCCCCTATCCTGTCCGCCTCCTGTCCGCTCCTGTCCTGCTCCTGTCCGCTCCTGTCCCCTCCTGTCCCCCCCTGTCTGTCCCGCCCTGTCCCCTCCCTGTCCCCTCCTTTCCACTCCGGTCTCCTCCTGTCCCCTCCTGTTTGCTCCTGTCTCCTCCTGTCCCCTCCTTTCCGCTCCTGGCCCCTCCTGTCCACTCCTGTCCCCTCCTCTTCGCTCCTGTCTCCTCCTGTCTCCTCCTTTTCGCCGGACGCTCCACTACGAGCTCTAATGGAAACACTACAGTGATAAGTGACTCATTCACAGCTGGACAGCACTTCTCTTCATTTGTCTGTCATTTATTATGTTTTATTCTCCAGACCAAAAGCCAAAAAACCAACACAGTCCGAAATAAAGTAAACACATTTGAATATTAAAGTATCTATATTACCCTGTTTTCTGATCTATGTTATAATGTTGTTTCCCTCGTCAAATTTCAAATTTAAACCCTGCACATTTAAGATGAGTTTTTCTCAAACCAAAACACTCGCTGTTCCACCTTGTGATGTCATGAGGTAATACAGGAAGTGCTCTATTGTGTTTTAAACTCCACACACCTTCACTACAATTATTTGCATAATTTCTACCCTGGAAGTGCCAATTTCTTCTAAACAAAAGGTAGAAGGTTGTTGTTAACTTGAAAAATACCACTTCATGACATCACAATTGGAGATTACTTGATTGATTAAAGAAACAATAAACAACTTTTCTGCTGGAGCCTCCACTTCCTGCTCGTGTCCATGGAGATGTTCCACAGTATGGGTGAAGTGGTTGCCATGGTTGTGGTTGACTGCTCCTGTGGCTGATTTGCTGGCACACTGAGCAGTTTTTTTGTTGTTGTTTTTTTTTACATTTTATTAAACTCTTAAATGTTTTATATAACAACTAAGAAGTGCAGCATGCCCAGGTTACAGCAATATGTCGGTTACAGCAATACAGTCGGGTTAAAAGAGGCATCCAGAAGAAAAATTCAAAGCAGGTTCTAGTAGAGTCTGATACAGTCTTGTACAGTCTGTTACAGTCTTGTACAGTCTGATGCAGTCTTGTACAGTCTGATATAGTCTTGTACAGTCTGATACAGTCTTGTACAGTCTGATATAGTCTTGTACAGTCTGATACAGTCTTGTACAGTCTGATTCAGTCTTGTACAGTCTGATACAGTCTTGTACAGTCTGATTCAGTCTTGTACAGTCTGATACAGTCTTGTACAGTCTGATACAGTCTTGTAGAGTCTGATACAGTCTTGTACAGTCTGATACAGTCTTGTACAGTCTGATACAGTCTTGTAGAGTCTGATACAGTCTTGTACAGTCTGATACAGTCTTGTACAGTCTGATACAGTCTTGTACAGTCTGATATATCAAACATGTACAGTCTGATACAGTCTGTACAGTCTGATGCAGTCTTGTACAGTCTGATTCAGTCATATGTACAGTCTGATACAGTCTTGTACAGTCTGATACAGTCTTGTAGAGTCTGATACAGTCTTGTACAGTCTGATTCAGTCTTGTACAGTCTGATATAGTCTTGTACAGTCTGATACAGTCTTGTACAGTCTGATTCAGTCTTGTAGAGTCTGATACAGTCTTGTACAGTCTGATTCAGTCTTGTACAGTCTGATATAGTCTTGTACAGTCTGATACAGTCTTGTACAGTCTGATACAGTCTTGTACAGTCTGATGCAGTCTTGTAGAGTCTGATACAGTCTTGTACAGTCTGATATAGTCTTGTACAGTCTGATACAGTCTTGTACAGTCTGATGCAGTCTTGTACAGTCTGATACAGTCTTGTAGAGTGTGATACTGTCTTGTACAGTCTGATACAGTCTTGTACAGTCTGATGCAGTCTTGTACAGTCTGATATAGTCTTGTAGAGTGTGATACTGTCTTGTAGAGTCTGATACAGTCTTGTACAGTCTGATATAGTCTTGTACAGTCTGATACAGTCTTGTACAGTCTGATGCAGTCTTGTACAGTCTGATACAGTCTTGTAGAGTCTGATACAGTCTTGTACAGGCTGATACAGTCTTGTACAGTCTGATGCAGTCTTGTAGAGTCTGATACAGTCTCTGTAGAGTCTGATACAGTCTTGTACAGTCTGATATAGTCTTGTAGAGTGTGATACTGTCTTGTACAGTCTGATACAGTCTTGTACAGTCTGATGCAGTCTTGTACAGTCTGATATAGTCTTGTACAGTCTGATACAGTCTTGTACAGTCTGATACAGTCTTGTACAGTCTGATACAGTCTTGTACAGTCTGATATAGTCTTGTACAGTCTGATACAGTCTTGTACAGTCTGATACAGTCTTGTAGAGTCTGATACAGTCTTGTAGAGTCTGATACTGTCTTGTAGAGTCTGATACTGTCTTGTACAGTCTGATATAGTCTTGTAGAGTCTGATACAGTCTTGTAGAGTCAAGTCATTACAAGTGTAAGGCATTATTATTATTATCAGAGAGTTACCTAAAACATGTCCTCCTCGCCTCCCCGCAGCAGCGGCCCTGCTCCTGCTCGTACTCTCTGTGGTGGAGCGCTGATTGGATTTGGCCGGTGTAATTCAGCGCTGCTTGGCTTTCATCACATGTCAGGCACTATATTGACGCGTAGGTTCAGCTCGAGTCTTCATGTGATTCCATTAGGCCTGTGCTGTAAAAAACAAGAGCAGAACGAGGGAGCGAGAGGGATAGAGAGTGAGCGTTACAGAGAGAGAGAGAGAGTGGGTGTGAAGAGAGAGAGTGTGATGAGAGAGAGACAAATAATGAGAGAGATAGAGCTATGGAAACTGTGTGATGAAGAGAGAGAGAGAAAGGGCAATGTAAAAAGATAGCGGCTGAGAGCCATAGAGAGGGAGGGGGGAGAGAGTGATATAGAGAGAGCAGAAAGAGAGAAGAATGGAGAGGGAGTGATGAAGGAGAGGGAGAGACAGACAGGTGAGAGGGAACGAGAGACAGAGAGAGCAGAAAGAGAGCAGGATGGAGAGAGAGAGGGGGGGCGAGAGGGAGATACTGCGATGGAGAGCAAGAGCGAGATGGAAAGAGAGGGAGAGAGCAATGAGACGGAAAGAGAGAGCATCCTAGGAGAGAGAGAGGGATGGAGAAAAAGAGAGCACATGATGGAGAGAGAAGGATGGATAGAAGGAGGGGGAAAGAGGGAGAAAGAGAGCATACCATGGAGAGACAGGGAGAGCATGTTGGAGAGGGAGAGACTGCGATGGAAATAGCGCGTGATTTTGAAGAGAGGGAGAGATCGATGAGACGGAAAGAGAGAGAGCGTGCTAGGAGAGAGAGAAAGATGGAGAAAAAGAGAGCACATGATGGAGAGAGAGAAGGATGGACAGAAGGAGGGGGAAAGAGGGAGAAAGAGAGCATACCATGGAGAGACAGGGAGAGCATGTTGGAGAGGGAGAGACTGCGATGCAGAGTGAGAGCGTGATGGAAAGAGAGGGAGAGAGAGATGAGATGGAAAGAGAGAGAGCGTGCAATGAGAGAGAGAAAGGGAGAGAATGATGGACAGAAGGAGGGGGAGAGAGGGGGAAAGAGAGCATATTGGAGAGAGAGCATGTTAAGGAGAGATTGCGATGGAGAGTGTGATGGAAAGAGAGGGAGACAGAAAGAGAGAGAACGTGCAATGAGAGAAAGGGAGAGAGAAAGCGATGGAGTGAGCACGTGATGAAGAGAGCATGTTGGAGAGAGCGAGTGCGTGATGGAAAGATAGGGAGAGAGCGATGAGACGGAAAGAGAGAGAGCGTGCAATGAGAGAGAGGGAGAGAACGATGGAGAGAGAGTGAAATGGATAGAAGGAGGGGGAGAGAGGGGGAAAGAGAGCATATTGGAGAGAGAGAGAGCATGTTAGGGAGAGACTGCGATGGAGAGCGAGAGCGTGATGGAAAGAGGGAGACGGAAAGAGAGAGAACGTGGAATGAGAGAGAGAGGGAGAGAGAAAGCGATGGAGTGAGCACGTGATGAAGAGAGCATATGCTGGAGAGAGCGAGAGCGTGATGGAAAGAGAGGGATAGAGCGATGAGATGGAAAGAGAGAGAGAGCGTGCAATGAGAGAGAGAGGAGAGAAAGAGAGCACATGATGGAGAGAGAGAGCTTGCGAGTTGCCCGGGGTGATGCTGCCTGGTGATTTAAATAACACAACTGTCTGTCTTTTCATTAGCGCACTTCCCTCTCTCTCGCCCGGGGGCACGGCGCTCCGGCAGCCGCTCAATGAATTTGTGTTTCTCAAAATGAGTGCCGTGCTCCAAAGCGCCGCTAATCTCAAATGCAGAAATTGGAAAAAGTCAACGCAACAAATGTACCGGCCCCTCGCACAAACACAGCTCTATCGATTCAGGCAGCCGGCAGGTGGAGGAGGACAGTAGCGGTGATGGAAGCGTGCGAGGCTAACTCCTTCGCGGTTTCCTAACGAATGCTAATTGTATGAAAGCTAACGAGCGCTGATCTCATCGGACGTCGACATGATCCAACCCTGATGTGAGAGAGGAGCCGTCTCGGGATTATGACATCATTCGGCCTTCTGTTTGTACTAAACACAGATGCATGTTTGGGATTTGGGCGTCACTTTTGGGGTTTTTTGCAGGCTTTAAACCCCATTCCTGGTTAATTAAATGGATAAATAAATGCTAATGCTAACTTTGGATCAGAACTGAAGCTGCGTCTTGCAAGCACTGAACGAGTTATGACCTATTGCTTTAAAAATTCTGCAAAATTCATGTAAAAAGAAGACTTCTATGGTGGAATTTGCTGTTTAACTGTCAGATTGCAGATGTGTTGACCTGGTTTATGGTTAATATCTCTGTAATTACCGGGTCTGTCCACATGAAACAAAAACTGGCACAAAGTTCAACGTCTTTATCTGCACAATTAAGTAAACATGAAAATACGTCTTACACTATAGTTTCAGAAAGTTGTGCCATTATGCAACCTTAAGGACGTGACTGAGTTTTGTGTCGTGTTAGTCAAGACTCACAGCGCCACAAACTTGGAATTAATTAATGAACTAAGTGTTTTTCGATCTCAAGCTGGAGGCCCTGGGGAAGACCCAGGACACGCTGGAGGGACTATGTCTCTCGGTTGGCCTGGGAACGCCTTAGGGTCCCACCGGAGAAGCTGGAGGATGCGTCTAGGGTGAGGGAAGTCTGGGAGTCCCTGCTCAGACTGCTGCCCTCGCAACCCAACCCTGCATAAGAGGATGAAAATCGATGGATGGACTAAATGTCTTTCTTGAATTGCTAAAATCTGCCTTATGATTAAAAAGTATAATTCAGATATGCTTTGTATTTTATTCATTAAGAAAACATTAGTTATGTTTGGATGACGTCAGTGTCAGCTGGAAGGAGCCGCACCAGACTGACCCGCTCCAAGGCGACCCGAAGCAAACCGTGCCGGTGGAAAAGAGGCTATAGTGTTCTCTTATGGAGTATTAATGAACACACACCATATTTAGATCAGAAGTTCCGAAGTCCGTATGAAATAGCTCTAATAGTATGAAATAAAAAGCAAGCTGGTTCCCCAATTTTCAGTACATTGAAGTCATTAAATTTCTTACCATTTTGTACGTCTCTGTTTGAAAAGAGCGAGTCTTTAGTCCCATCGTCTGGAGCAAACCATTTAGCTCCTTTAGCGTTGGTCTCGGTCCTTTAATTATAACCTCCTGCTTCGACTGAAAGTCCAGTTTAGAAAACTGCTGGAGCTTTAATATGTATCTTCCTCCATTTAAAAAGCAGGGCCAGACAAGAAGAAAAAAGTGAACGGATTGCTAAAGTTGACTTGCTAACTCTAAATTGTAATTTGCGGCCCCTATTCTGTGGGAGTTGCAAGAATCCCTGGGCTCACGAGCGCCCCCTAACATGAGACAGGGTAACTGCGTGCCTCACCCGGCGCCTTTTCACAGCCGCTATAATGTGCTCAGCCCTTAAAGAGTTAAAACAGCAGCTTAGCTACAGCACAGTCAGTCCATGTGAGGCACGAATGGCCTGTGCCTCACTGCGTGTCTCCTCTCAGGATTTCAACGGTAAACGTAAAAATTCTGCGATTTTGAGTAAAGAATAAAATTGCAAAGTTAAATAGAAAATAACTTTATAGTAAAAATCATTGGATAAATATAACTATTTCATACATTTTTCTCTGTGATGAGGCACTGCCTCACCTGCCTCACCTGACCACACGTCACTGCCTGGGAGAGATCACTAGATTGCTCAAACATGCATGGATGAAATACAAAACCTCTTCAGGCCTGTTTTTGATGAGGGAACCCTGCTATAACATATCATTATACAAAGCTCTTTAAAAACAACTTTCCAAATAATTTTCATTGTAAATAAACTGAGTGCAAATTATGATCATACGTCCGTAGCACCTGCAGAGTAATAAATAGCTTGAATTTCAGCGGCCTTTTGTTTTTCCTTGTTATGAATGAATAATTAGGCTGCATCTTTTCACAACTGCTTCCACACTCCACAGGAAAACTCATTTCAGACCTGTTTGTTAATGTGCGCGCCGCTACCTGCTCTCCCACAACAATTAAGACAAGCCTCTTTACTGTATCTCCGCTCCAATTCATTTTAATATTTAAAGAGCCACTGCGAGACTTCAGAAGCCGCTAACGCAAGATTAGAGTCAACTCAATTAAATATTGATAGCCATAAATAAACATTCTCATCTGCAAAGCCTCCGTGGAGCCGAGTAAATCAGGAAGAAAAATGGAGAGAGGGATAGAGAGAGACAGAGAGGGAGGAGGGAGGGTCAGCAGAGGACAAGGACAGGGCGGAGGGCAAGGAGAAAGTCACTGGAGTTACAGACTGAAATGCTACTAAACTGGTGCGGATGCCGGTGGTGCAGGGTCTCCCGTTCGACAGTCGCCTCGTCGTGTCGTCTGATGTGAAGAGGACTAGATACATCAGTCCTTATTGTCCCACCATGTTCGAGCACAAAGGTGTCCATCAGGGCCCGAGCACCAGGACCCCCAGGGCTGGAGGACCACGATTGACTTTGGTGTCACGTCTTCTGACCTTCGGCCACGTGTCTTGGTCGTAAAGTCTTTGGTGCTTGTCTCCATGGCAACACCCGAACCTGGTGGTTGGACAGCAAAAGTACAGGATGCCTTTTATGTCGATTTTTTTTCCACCAGGCAGTAAAAAAAATATATTTAGTATGAAGACACCTCGCATTTACAACCTGTGAAGACAATAGTAATCCTGCTTTTTACACACTGCCAGGCCAAAAAAAAAGTCGCCACCAAAAAAAAAAAAGGTCACACACATATTTCGTTGGACCGTCTTTAGCTTTGATTTCAGAACGCATTCACTGTGGCGTTGTTTCGATAAACTTCTGCAATGTCACAAGATTTATTTCCATTAGCATCTGCATTAATTTTTCACCAAGATGTTGCATTGATGATGGTCGAGTCTGACGCTGCACAAAACTTTCTCCAGCACATCCCAAAGATTCTCAATGGGGTTAAGGTCTGGACTCTGTGGTGGACAATCCATGTGTGAAAATTATGTCTCCTGCTCCTGAACCACTCTTTCACAATTTGAGCACGACAAATCCTGGCATTGTCATCTTGGAATATGCCCATCAGGGAAGAACAAATCCACTGATGGAATAACCTGGTCATTCAGTATATCAGCACAGACTGTTGCTGAACCTAGACCTGACCAACTGGAGGAGACTTGTATCTATTTGCTTAGTTAAATCCAGGTGTCGACTTTTTTTTTTTTGGCCAGGCAGTGTAGTTTTATTGTGAAATTCTGCCACTTACATCATCGGTGAGTCTGGGATATCTCCTGTGCGTCATCCTCAGGCAACTGTTGAGGACAGATGCTTTCCAGGTCGTTCAAACAGACCACTGCTTGGCTCGTTTTTTTATGTCAGACTCACTAGACACGTTGTAAAGGGATCCAGTTACTCCTTTTGGGCTGTAAAAAACGGCACGCTATTTGATATTTTGTATTTATTTGACATAAGATTATATTTTCCATTAAAGTAAAGTATTATGTGGGTAATTACAACTATTATTATCTGTCCTTCTTTTGAGAACCTGGTGACAAGCCCTGGTCTGTTTTTTTTTTGATTGTTTGATTTATTTTAATATTGTGTCTTGCATACAAAAAATGGGCTTTAATGGACTTATAAGACACTATTAACAAAGTACAAAAGGCCAGTGTGCTACAACCACCTAAGACTCATTTAAACAAACTCGTCTGTCGCTTCTTCCAGACTTTACAGAGAAATGAAGCCAACTTATAAACATCAGAATGAAACAACCACTTCATCTTGTTGTCGCCATTTACACCAGAACAAATTGGGGCATTGGGCGAACATTTCATCGAATAAATGGACAATACGACAAAAAAAGAGCTTCACTTTCAACCTCTCCCAGCTCACATAAACCACAGAGTCTTTCTTCTTCAGGGGCTTGAGAAAACCTCCCAGTTTCTAAGTCCAGAGGAAGGATCCCTGTCGCAGCTGTGCCATCAACGATATTTGATTCCTGCTCGAATTTGCAAACATAAAATTCAGTCTTAAACGTATCTTTTAATTGAATATATGTTCGACTCAACTTGGGTTTAGCCAAGATCTCCGTTCAGCCATTGCTCTTCATAACTGGTAGATGGTCCAACACAAGGTACGAAGCAGGTGTGGTCCATATCCTCATCGTAAGGCTTTTCAACTCCCACAGCAAATAAAACGTCTATTATTACTTCTATTATTCCTTTCTCCAGTCTTTCTCATTTTGTCTTGACGTTAACGCTCACCTGTTCTGTTTCCACGTCTTAGATCTCTTTAAAACACGCACTAATGAGCAGAAATATAAAGTCCATTTCTTTCAACATATGTTTTTTCGTATTCTCGATTTCGATGACATATCAGGCAAGTCAAACGACACCTTCCAGTTGGCATCAGCTATTAATACAGCTGGGCCGAGGTGAACGCATCTGTTACATCTGAAATCACAGTTGGATTGTTTCAGGGAAGAATACTGAAAGAATGTGTTGTGGATTCTGCTGGTGTTCATGAGAAACTCCCGACACCACGGACTCACACAGACACGTTACACTGTCAGTAATAACATCTTTAGAAACATGAATCATTGACGTAGCTTTATAAGGTTGGTTCAAAACAAGCACAACTGTAGACTTTAAAAGATTGTGTTGTTTTAGAGCTGAAACCCTGGAGTGAAGTCCTGAAATGTCACAGGTAGAGGGCAGACAGGGCACGCTGCACTAATGATATGCACAAGTCATTATCCTCATATGGAAACTGATTACAGGTTTACAATTTATGAAGAATTCAAAGTAAAAAGAAAAGCGTTATGTAAACTCTCCAGGCAGGTTTTGAGTCCTTGCCTCATGTGGAGGAGTTCAAGTATCTCGTGGTCTTGTTCATGAGCGAGGGGAGGATGGAGCGTGAGTTGGGACTGTTGTGGCGAAGAAGGAGCTGAGTAAAAAGACAAAGCTCTGATTTATTCCGTTCAGTTTATGTTCCTATCTCACCTATGGTCATGAGCTTTTGGTAATGACTGAAACTCAAGATGACAGAAGTGTTTACATGGGTTTCCTTCGCGGAGTGGCTGGGTGCTCCCTGAGAGATAGGGAGAGGAGCTCAGTTACACGGAAGGAGCTCGGAGTAGAGCTGCTGCTGAGGAATGGACTGTGTGTGGGAGGAGAGGGAAGTTGGAGGGCATCTTGGCTGATCAGACTGCTTTGCATCTCCATCAGATCCTGCCCCTGAGGAAGTAAAAGAAGATAAACAGATGGTTAAATCAAATCAAAATGACTTTATTTGTCTCCGAGGGGCTAATGAGAAAACAGAAAACTCTAGATTAAACCAGTCAATGCCTTCTGTTCAAGCTAGTGTTGTGACTTAGATTCCCAGCTCTGAAAATTTGCTGAATGTCTCACCACTGGCTCTAGTGCCTAGTTAAGCCTGAGAAATCTAGAAAACAAAAAAACGTGCATCGAACTCGGAGGCAGTTAAAATGTGACAAGGCAGAGGTCCTTTCTTCTTCTCCACCATAGGAGCCATCTGAGCTGCTCCTGTACCTGACACGTCCCTGTGGAGGGGAGGCCCTGCGGGGGCCCAGGGGCCTCGGGAGCCTGAGGCCAGTGTGACAGACGGGGGAATAACTGTAGATACTTCCAACAGTCCTGCTTTAAGTGCTGTCAAGTCAGAAAATAGCATTGCACCAAGGTGTGGAGCATGTGGAAATAAGAGTTCATTTTAAGGTGCACTTTCCTTTGCCAAGTTTGTCTGCATGAAGATGCTTAAAATGTCCCACAATACGGCGCTAAACTTATCTAGCTCCGTGGAGACAAGCAAGTAGGGCCACCAGACTAATCGAGAAATCAGATCTGAATACACATGCGCGATTTTAAAGGTATTACCCTTAATCGAATAAAAACAAGATGGAAGAAGTTTAGTGCTATATATGGAACATTTCAGGCTACGCAATCTCCATGCAGACAAGCAAGAAAGTTACATAATGCACCTTTAAGCTCAATCTTTAGCCTACTACCTAACATTATATTGGATTGAAAGGAGGTATCGCATGAATCAGGTGTAGAAATCTCAAGCACAGTGTTTTCTACATGAAACAGATTCTACTGAGCCGTCCTCGGGCTCTGTACACTTCTATAATTCATGTTTCTTTGGTCTGGTCTAAAGCTCCAGAAGAGGGGCTAATACAGGTGTGTGTGTCTGTGTCAGGTCAGCCAAAGGCGCCCTCTCAAGTGCTCCTCACCTTCTGCGACCTGCGACTCCCCCTCTGGAGAAGACATCTATTAAAGGTCCTAGATTACACAAAATGGACTCTTGTGAGCTTTAAGCCGTGTTATAATGCTTTTACCTCCTCAAAAACAAACCTGGAGTTGTGTTTTGCACTTTATTATTAATCTGTCAACATCTTCGAAGCTCAAAATGCTCTGTTCCACCTTGTGATGTCATGAAGGTAGTTTTCAGGTTAATAGCTTTAGTTCAGTAGAGATTGACAATTCCAGGGCTGAACCTATCTATATATCTATCTACTTATCTTATTCTAGTGAAGGTGTGTGGAGTTTAAAAACACCTTGGAGCACTTCCTGTATTACAACACGATGACATCACAAGGTGGAACAGAGTGTTTTCAGTTTGAGAGAAGAACTCAGCCTAAAAATGCAGAGTTAAACCTGTGAATGGAACAAAAAACGCAACTCCAGGTCTGTTTGTGATGATGACACAGATCCCAAAATAGCGCAATATAGGTCCTTCTGTCACGTTGGATAGTACGGCGAGCGGTGAGGGGCGGCGTTCGGAGAGGCCGGTGTAGAAAACAGGCGCTCAGGAGGCGGTGCACGTGCGCGCTTGTGAGGCGGTCCACGTGCACGCTCGCACTGACAGTGAATCAGTCATGCAGCGGGCGCATGATGAGAGCTTGATTAAGGACGGGGAGGCCAGACCAGCGCAGCCTGATTAGACCTGGGTTTTTTTTTTTTACATCAAACCAGCAGCAGACGGGAGTTCCAGAGTTCAGGAGGAAAGTGAAAGATCTGCACAAGTTTGGAGGTTAACTTCACCTGAGAGACACCACAGCTCTCAAATCTGCGTATTAACGATAAATTGCAGTTTTTTAAGATTTATAAAACTGAACTTCTTCTTCTTTAAATGGCTGGACCTGTTTTTTATAAGCAGCTCTTGACGTCAAAGTGAGTCGACTGCGTGCTGTCTGCATCTAATCGGAAAGCGTTTCATCATCTGCGCGTTAGCATGCTAGTTGTTGTTACTGTTTTCTTCACTGCAAAACTTCGCAGAGCTGTGTAAAACGTGTATAAACCACCAACTGTATAAAGAAGTGGACTGAAGGAGTGTGACGTCGCCCATAGCGTTCAGCTCCGGCCAAATGAAGCTCATCGAGGCTCGAGCGGTTATGGGGCGAATTTGGAGCTCCGTATTTGGAATCCCGACTGCAAGTATCATAGCAACCAAAGAGCCAATCAGGAGCGAGGCTGTTGAAGGTAATGCCCCTTCCCGCCTGCGCCGCTGGTTTAGGCGGGGAGCAGCGCTTAGCAATGCTGTCAATCAAGCCTGTTGCTAACGCTAACGGGAGCGAACTCGAGGAAAGAAGGAACCTCATTGGTCTGTTATTAATGTTGTGTAGTGTAGTAATGTTGACACAATAATGAAAGAAAAACACCAGGATCATGACTATTTTAAGACCAAAATGATGAGTCTGACAGCAGTTATGAAGAGAAGCGTGACAGTTTTTCAACAGAGAGTGAATTGGAGCCAGAATTGATGGAACTGGAAGTGCTCCAATACTCACTTCCCATTTGGACCGCAATGGCTAGCAGGTAAGCTACTGTATGCTGCTACATTTATACAGTCCTACGAGTATCACTGATTAAGAAAATAAAACCAGAGAATGAAGTAAGAACAGAGCAGTGGGATGGTGCAGGTGGAGGTGAAAACAGGGGCTGATTGGCAAAATCACCCCGAAAACAACTTTGGATAAGTAAATGTTGAGTGGAAACAACTACAGCACAGTTAAAAACTCTGCAAAGTCCATTTTGGAGAATAGACCTGCTTTAAACGCTCCATCCCACATTCACTGAGCCGCTCGCGCACACTCCCTCTCCTCCCCACGCCGGGCGGAGCGGAGGAAACAGAGGACATGACAGGCCTGACAGCTCCTCCACTGACGCTCATTCAAATACAGTGTCCACACAGAGTTATGCCGGGGCAGGAGGGTTCGGGGGGACGGGGCAACAGCATGAATAAACAGTGTGTGTGTGAGGTGAAGTAAACAGGGAGATTTCTCACTATTTTTTGAATTATTTGTGTTTGGACGGGTATTTATGATGTCGTGGGGACTACAAGCTGTACACACTGACATTGTGGGGACATGACGCTCTTATGGGACAAAAATCAGGTCCCCATAATGTAAATCCTTTATTATTAGATCAACTGTTAAGGGTTAAAGTTCGGTACTCCTGAATAACGAATCTGTGAATATTTGAGCCCGTGTGCCAGCGCTAAACCAATGAAATGTCAGGAAAGTAAACTTCACAGTCGCCTAACGCTGCTTCTGATTGGTCACCTTCACAGTCTGTGTCTTTTTGAGCCAATCACAGGTTTAATCCCTCTTCTCTGGTCTTGTTTACTTCACAAAACAAAGGAAAAAAGCTGCTGTCAGAGCTTCAGGTGCTGAGGCGTGAACCTGGAGAGGAGGGGAAAAGGAGGAGGGAGGAGGAGAGGAGGAGAGGAGGGGAAGAGGAGAGGGTGAGAGGAGACAGAGAGGAGGGAGGAGATGAGTGGAAGAGGAGAGGAAGAGAGGAGGGGAGTGAATGGAAAGGAGAGGAGGGGGAGGAGGAGAGACAGAAGGGGGAGAGGAGGGAGGGAGAGAGGAGGATGAGGAGAGAGGAGAGAGAGGAGGAGGGGGAGTGGATGGAGAGAAGAGGAGAGGAGAGGGAGAGGAGGATGAGAGAGAGTGGATGGAGAGAAAGAAGAGAGAGAGGGAGGAAGGAGGAAAAGAGGAGGAGGAGGAGTGGATGGAGAGGAGAGGAGGAGGAGAGTGAGAGGACGCAGAAGAAAAGAAGGAGAGGTGAGACAGAGAGGGGAGAGAGAGGAGAGAGAGAGGAGGAGGAGAGATGAGGGGAAGAGGAGCAGGAGAGGAGGGGGAGTGGATTTAGAGGAGAGGAGGAGAGAGAGAAGTGGGAGAGGAGAGGGGAAGAGGAGAGAAGGGATGCAGGAGAGGAGGAAGAGAGAGCGGAGAGAGAAGAGGGAGAGAAGAGGGGCAGAGGAAGTGGAGAGGGGAGGGGGAGAGAGGAGGAGGAGGAGGGAAGGGGAGCAGGAGAGGAGTGGGAGAGAAGAGAGAGAGAGAAGAGGGGCAGAGGAAGTGGAGAGGGGAGGGGGAGAGAAGGAGGAAGGGAGAGGGAGAGAGAAGAGAAGGAGGAGGTGGAGAGAGGAGTGGGACCACCCTGAGGCCTGTGGAGCTCAGAGGTGTAAACAGAGGTGAACCTGACAGACGCTCGATTTTCTGCAGTGGAAACAAAAGCTCAGATATTTGTGCTTGTGTCAGGTTTGATTTTGAACCTTTATGGACAAGTGTTTTTCTTTTGTGGTGGATACGAAATGTAGATCACAACGATTATCTTCTGAACAAGTGCGAGAGCCGATGATTTGCCCGGGATACAGAATACAAACTTGTACAAGATGGCCGTGATTGACAGGTGGATCAGCCAATCAGGGACACACGGCTCGTCTGCATCGAAACAAATATGGCTCCTGACGAGGAACTGGAAAAAACATGGTGGATTTCTGCAGAATCGAGGAGGAAAACACTAAACTAAAGTGATGTGTGACCAATGAGCTCCTTCTCCACTGAAACAACAAATCTGATTGGATTGTGGCGTTTAGGCCTGGCTCAAAATATTACAGAGGATGTGGTGACCAGACTCATTTTTTCCACAGATCTAAAAACTTCAAGACACATTTGGTTAAATGCATGAGGAGAAAATCAGGTACAGCGCCTTTAAAGGGTCCCTGTTACACATTTTTTTCTGATCTATGTCATTTCGTTTCCTTATCACAAACATAGAGTGGTCCCTCGTTATATCGCAGTTCACCTTTCGTGGTCTCGCTGCTTCGTGGATTTTTTTGGGGTGCAATTTTACTTGCTTTTTTGCAGTATGAACGTGCATTGTGTTCTGCGTCCTGATTGGCTGAGGGACTGTAGACCATCGTCCATCAGTCTCCTCCGTGTCTCCTGTACAGTCCAGAATCAGCCAAATTTACATAAATGTTGGATCACAGTGTGACTCTTAAGTGCTGTATGTTTGCAAGTTTTCTCCCCGATCTTTTCTCCGTTCTGCACCGACAAAGGCGCCTACGAAGGTTTGAACTTTGAGAGAGTTTAAACAAGAGAGAAATGTGAGAAAATGTTAATGCCTGTGTGAGAAAAGTGTATAAAGTGTGTGGTGAGGGGTTTTACAGCCGCTTAAAACATATATAATAATTGTAAAAAATACTACGATACTTTGCGGATTATTTTTAGAACATAACCCCCACGATAAACGAGGGACCATTGTACCTTAAGTTGTGTTTTTTTTTTTTTTTTTTCACCTGAATATTTAAGCTGAGTTCTTCTCTCAAACTGAAAACACTTTGTTCCACCTTGTGATGTCATCATGTGTTAATACAGGAAGTGCTCCACTGTTTTTTTAAACTCCACACACCTTCACTAGAATCATTTGGATCATTTCAGCCCTGGAATTTCCAATCTCTACTGAAGTAAAGGTAAAAGGAGCTGTTAACTTGAAAACGACCACTTCATGACATCACAAGGTGGAACAGACAGACTAATAATAAAGCAAACTTAAAAAAAACAACTTAAAATCACATTCTTTTGAACAGTATAATTCGGGATTGCGTTGTTCTACTTTTACGCTTAACAGAACAGTGCAACCTTTATTTAAAAATCTAAAAAAAATACCCATTTAGCAAAGCCCTGACCCTTTAGCGCGTCTCCCCGTGTCTCCGCCGTCCAGCCTGCAGCGGTGCGGGTGACGAGCGGCGAGCGCGGCCAGTGGGCGTGATTGGCAGGGATGATTGACAGCTGGGTTGGCGTCTGCGGTGGTCCTTCACAGCCTGTTTACTGAGGGAGACAGGCAGTTCTATTGTAGCGCCGTCACGAGCGAATCCATCAAAGACACTCAAATCAATGTGATGTCAAAGCGGGCCGCTATTAAAGGGAGCGCTCCGAGTCCCCGTCACGCAGCGGTGCGACTGTAGCTAGGACAGCTGAAAGATTAAAAGCGCTCTACCTGATTTTTACTGGCTTAAAAATATGGTACAACATCATTTTGGCTGCGTTGAGTTTACCTGGGATCCTGGATACACACTTAATCGATACTTTACAGAGATGTGAGTCTGGTCACCGGAGAATCGCCGTTTTCAGATGGACGTGATTGACAGGTGGAAAAAATAAAGGGAAAAAATATCACACGGGGCTGAGAAACATGGAGGATTTCTGCAGAATCAATGGGCGAAGCGCTAAAATCTGCTAATCTGGTGAGGTGAAATG
The DNA here is from genome assembly GCA_019594935.1 of Periophthalmus modestus. Taxonomy (NCBI): domain Eukaryota; kingdom Metazoa; phylum Chordata; class Actinopteri; order Gobiiformes; family Gobiidae; genus Periophthalmus; species Periophthalmus modestus. The sequence goes on along the minus strand of JAIEZT010000068.1, from coordinate 23,534,966 downwards.
GATTTTATTCGTAAATCACAGGTGACCAATGAGCTCCTCCGTTTCACAAGTGTCACTGAACAAACACAAATCTGATTGGACAATGACACGGGCGCCAGATTGATCAGTCTGGTTTAAAAATGCAGAGCGACATCAGTCTAGATTTCCCAAACAAGCCTTGAGGTAATAATGATGCATTTCAATGAGCAATTCTGGAAATCTTGGCTCCTTTTCTTGGCCTCAAAATGGCAACAGAAAGGATTTTATCTGAGTAGCGTGCGGCTGTAGCGACTTTTATGGGAAGGCAAGCAGACTTGGGGTGGTCATCAATATTTAGTCGATAACAATTTAATTACGCTACTTTTTATACAAACTGCATTCCAAATGAGTATATTTATTTTTATTGACTTATTAAATGCAAATATACTGAGTCATTTGGAGTCAAATTAGAGAAACCTGGACCTGCATAGTTTATTAATGTTTGTACATGTTGGACTGTATTTAACACCCTGTACTATCGTTATCGTCACACAGGGGCACTGGTCACACAGAGGCACTGGTCAGACAGAGGCACTGGTCAGACAGAGGCACTGGTCACACAGGGGCACTGGTCAGACAGAGGGTCAGACTGGTCAGACAGAGGCACTGGTCAGACAGAGGCACTGGTCACACAGGGGCACTGGTCACACAGGGGCACTGGTCACACAGAGGCACTGGTCAGACAGAAGCACTGGTCACACAGAGGCACTGGTCACACAGAGGCACTGGTCACACAGAGGCACTGGTCAGACAGAAGCACTGGTCACACAGGGACACTGGTCACACAGAGGCACTGGTCACACAGAGGCACTGGTCAGACAGAGGCACTGGTCAGACAGAGGCACTGGTCACACAGAGGCACTGGTCAGACAGAGAGGCACTGGTCACACAGGGGCACTGGTCACACAGGGGCACTGGTCAGACAGAGGCACTGGTCACACAGGGACACTGGTCACACAGGGACACTGGTCACACAGAGGCACTGGTCACACAGAGGCACTGGTCACACAGGTGCACTGGTCACATAGGTGCACTGGTCACACAGAGGCACTGGTCACACTGGTCAGGTGCACTGGTCACACAGGTGCACTGGTCACACAGGGTGCACTGGTCACACAGAGGCACTGGTCACACAGGTGCACTGGTCACACAGGTGCACTGGTCACACAGAGGCACTGGTCACACAGGGGCACTGGTCAGACAGAGGCACTGGTCAGACAGAGGCACTGGTCACACAGAGGCACTGGTCAGACAGAGGCACTGGTCAGACAGAGGCACTGGTCACACAGGGGCACTGGTCAGACAGAGGCACTGGTCAGACAGAGGCACTGGTCACACAGAGGCACTGGTCAGACAGAGGCACTGGTCAGACAGAGGCACTGGTCACACAGGGGCACTGGTCGCACAGGGGCACTGGACGCACAGGGGCACTGGTCACACAGGGGCACTGGTCAGACAGAGGCACTGGTCAGACAGGTGCACTGGTCAGACAGAGGCACTGGTCAGTCAGGTGCTTTCGTGAAATATATATATTTGTTTTTTGTAGCACTGCGTGGACTAAAATTATGCTGATGTATTATTTTCATTGAATTATATTTTTGACTCAATGATTTTAGATTTTATTGGACAAGCACAGCTCACCGTGATTGCCCTGCCCCCACAGCACCGTTTTATCTACAGCATCCATCACATCATTTATAATTTTCATTTCATTTAAAATAAACTATTATTTGTGTCACTAACATACTGGATGTACTTTTATATATATGTTTTGTTTAGTTGTTTTTTTTTTTTTTATTGTACTGAAAATTTTACCATCTCCTGCTTGTTTCCATGTAAATGTCCATATTCGCAGTATGACATTACACTTGCCTATCTCCATGGAGAATGTTCCAGAGTATGGCTTTTACTTTCTATTTCCATGGAACTGTGCAGGTGATGTGCCACGTTCATGAAGTTATATACTGTAATGTTAGCTAGCTGAACCTTGGCGTTTTATTGTTCTTTTCCTGTGTCTTGTGTTATCTGTATATTTGTTTTATGTTGACTTTTACGTGAAGAACTTTGGTCAGCTGAAGTTCTTTTAAATTTCCGGTATAACTAAACGTGAATTATATGACTATGTATGAAAAAAGAAAACATGTACTCTTCTTTGACAGCCGCCCGAGCAAATCTGACAATTACTGCAGCGTATTTGCAGTACATAGTTTGTCCTTTGTGGCCAGTTAATAGACAGTACCCTCGCTACAATAGCCATTTTTTCTCGATTAAATTGCCCATTCTTCTTGACTCCTGGTGACCTTAAATGCCGACAATAGTTCAAATTCTCTCTTTGTGTGAGTGAATGTCAATATTATCTTATCGGCTCCTCCATCAGCGCGCCGACGTCCTGCCATTAACACTGTTCTGCTCCACCACCTCCCCCTGTCTCTGCTCCTCTATGCCCGCCCTCACGTGCCTGTGCCCGGGGAGAACCGGACGCACGAGACCCCGGAGGTCGAAGCCCGGTTCACGGCTCCATGTTGTCTCTTTGAATATCTTGACACCTTTAAAGTAGGATTAAACATCTTAACTCCGCCCACGCACACATTTCAAATAGAGCTGCTAAACTGGGTAGTATCTGGTGGACTAAAGAGGAGGGGTCTGGAAGACTAAAGGGGAGGGGTCTGTGTGGACAAAAGGGGAGGGGTCTGATAGACTAAAGGGGAGGGGTCTGCGGACTAAAGGGGAGGGGTCTGGAGGACTAAAGGGGAGGGGTCTGATAGACTAAAGGGGATGGGTCTGCGGACTAAAGGGGAGGGGTCTGTGGACTAAAGGGGATGGGTCTGGAGGACTAAAGGGGAGGGGTCTGGAGGACTAAAGGGGAGGGGTCTGATAGACTAAAGGGGAGGGGTCTGAAAGACTAAAGGGGAGGGGTTTGGAGTACTAAAGGGGAGGGATCTGATAGACTAAAGGGGAGGGGTCTGATGGACTAAAGGGGAGGAGTCTGGAGGACTAAAGGGGAGAGGTCTCATAGACTTTAGGGGAGGGGTCTGGAGGACTAAAGGGGAGGGGTCTGATAGACTAAAGGGGAGGGGTCTAACGGGAAAAGTGTGTGTGATCAGATGTTTGTGATCAGAAGCACTCGGCTGTAATCAGGGCAGTTCTGTGTGATGTCACATAGTACTTGAAATTACACTGGCCAATGGAGGCAGCACACACAAAACTGCAAAAATGTGTCCAGTTTACACAAAAATTGCCAAAAAAAGGGACACACATCACATCCCCTCTGCTCTCCCCTGGTGCTCGGCCCCTCTCTGCCTGCCTCCGCGCTCTCGTGCTCGGGGAGAGTCGGACAGATGCAGCCCTGGACGCCACAGTCCCATTCACAGCTCCATAATGCTGCATTCATAAAGCCTTTTATTATGGAGACTTCTGCACAGAGCGTTCTATCCGGTCCATTGTGGGGAGCCATTTCCACGGACGCACAAAAAAAGCCTTATTTGTGAAATTCTGATGATCTCAAATGGGACCCCAGGGCTTGGATGGAGATCGGGATCCCGCAGACTTCCTCTTCCTCTGGGGGATTGGTGTTTTTTGTTGTTTCTTTTTTCCTTTCATATGAGCCAACATAGCATGATATGATTATGTAAGCATTAGACACACGGAGAGCTAATACAGAAGGCCTGGATATGGTTTGATCTAACTTTTACAATGTAGTTATTTTATTTTA
>JAIEZT010000068.1:23508736-23528736 GCA_019594935.1 Periophthalmus modestus | reverse complement strand
ACGCAGAAGACAAAAGGGTCAAATACAGAGGACAAATGAGTCTAACGCAGAGGACAAAGGGGTCAAATGCAGGGGTCAAACACAGAGGACAAATGGGTCAAATGCAGAGGACAAAGGGGTCAAACGCAGAGGACAAATGGGTCAAATGCAGGGGTCAAACACAGAGGACAAATGGGTCAAATGCAGAGGACAAAGGGGTCAAACGCAGAGGACAAATGGGTCAAATGCAGAGGACAAAGGGGTCAAACGCAGAGGACAAATGGGTCAGACACAGAGGACAAAGGGGTCAAATGCAGGGGTCAAACACAGAGGACAAATGGGTCAAACGCAGAGGACAAATTTCCCTACGGAGACAATAAATGAAACCTTTATCTTTCATCTTCTGTCTCGGTAATTGAATATAAAATGGGAGAGTGTGAGAGTGGCACAGTGGGTTGACAGTTTGCCCATTAGCTGAAGGGTTGCAGGTTCAACGCTTCTACAGAATGTGTTGCTCAACCTGAACGCCGCACCCCTCCATCCACCCCTCCATCCACTCCTCCACCCGTCTTTCCTCCTCCTGTATGTGTAATCAGCTCCATGAAAGACGCTAATTGGACGCCGGCTCCGCTCGCTCCGGAGGCTGCCGTCGCCATCCCGCAATCCCAGACAAAAGTTCGGAAGAAAAGATCCAGCTGCCGTTCGGAATACCGCGGAGATAAAGCGCTACCTGTCGCATGAGCAATCAGCGCCGCGCGCTAAATAGAACCAATCAGACCACATTCATCTGAGCCGCTCCGCCAAAGCCAATTACCAAAAACCCGCGTCGCATTCGGACCCGGCTCAGCTCTGATGGCTCAAAGGCGGCAGCTGGAATGTGAAAAGCTGGGCCATGGTGAGTTTTTTTTTTTTTTTTTTTACCAGATCAAAGACGCTGTACCTGATTTACTGTCTCAAAACTCGTTTGTTTGAAGCTCCTCAGGTGAGCTTTAAACCATCTAGATTTGTGTTTTGTTTCATTCACACATGTTTGCTCCGTTCCACCTTGTGATGTCATCAAGTGGTAGTTTTCAAGTTCGTTTTGAGTTTTTTTTTAACCTTTTCTTCAGTAGAGATTAGCAATTCCAGGGCTGAATTTATCCAAATGATTCTAGTGAAGGTGTACGGAGCACTTCCTGTATCCCACATGACATCACAAGGTGGAACAGAGTGTTTTCAGTTTGACAGAATGTTTTTGATGAGGAAACATTATAACATAGATCAGAAAATAGCGTAGTACTGGCCCTTTAAGAGTTACACACCAGCAGTGACCGAGCAAGTTAAGAATCATTTGAGGAAAATGTTGTAAAGTGAAATTATTTTAACTGAGGCAGAGACGTGTAGAATAAAACTGAATCCACTACAATAAAACCATGAAGACAAAGATTCTACTCATATTTCTATTTCTACTTGAACAGTTTGACCCTGGACAGTGCTGCTTATCCCTGTACAACTAACACTTTCACTTTCACTTTTCCACCCAGAAAGAAAACATAAATTCAATTAATTTTACTTTTGTTTTAATGTTGAAAATGCCTGAATTTTATTGTTTTATATGTCCATGCATGTTTGAGTAATCTAGCGATCTCTTCCGGGCGTCTCCTCTCATCTCGCCACCTCTTCTCTCCTCTTATTTCCTCTCATCTCCTCCTCTCCTGTTCTCATCTCCTCTCATCTTGTTCCGTCTCCTCCTCTCGTCACTTGCTCTCATCTCCTCCTCTTCTCATCGCTTCCTCTTTTTTCTTTATCTCCTCCTCTTGTCTCTTCCTCTTGTCTTCCTTCGTCTCTCCTCCTCTTATCTCCTTCTCACCTCCTCTCATTTCCTCCTCTTATCTCCTCCTCTCATCTTGCTTCTTTTCATCTTCTCTCATCTTACCTTCTCTCACCTCCTTTCATTGTTTTTTCTCATCTCCTGCTCTTGTCTTTTTTCATGTCCTCCCCTTGTCTCCTTCTCACCTCCTCTCCTCATCTCCTTCTCACCTCCTCCTCTTGCCTCTTTTCATCTCTTCCCCTTGTCTCCTTCTCACTCCTCTCCTCATCTTTTCCCTTGTCTCCTCCTCCTGTCTCCTTTCATCTCCTCCCCTCGTCTCCTTCTCACCTCCTCTCCTCATCTCCTCCCCTTGTCTCCCTCTCACCTCCTCTCCTCATCTTTTCCCCTTGTCTCCTCCTCACCTCCTCCTCTCGTCTCTTTTCATCTCCTCCCCTCGTCTCCTTCTCACCTCCTCTCCTCATCTCCTCCCCTTGTCTCTTTTCATCTCCTCCCCTTGTCTCCCTCTCACTTCCTCTCCTCATCTTTTCCCCTTGTCTCCTCCTCCTCCTCCTCACCTCCTCCTCTCGTCTCTTTTCATCTCCTCCCTTCGTCTTCTCCTCACCTCCTCCTCTCGTCTCTCTTCATCTTCTCCCCTTGTCTCCTTCTCACCTCCTCTCATCTCTCCTCATCTCCTCCTCACCTCCTCCTTTTGTCTCTCCTCATCTCCTCCCCTTGTCTCCTTCTCACCTCTTCTCACCTCCTCACCTCCTCCCCTCATCTCCTCCTCACCTCTTCCTCTCGTCTCCTCCTCACCTCCTCCCCTCGTCTCCTCCTCACCTCCTCGTCTCCTCCTCACCTCCTCTCGTCGCCTCACGTTACCTCCTCCCCTAAGTACCGTGGAGCTCCTTGTTTTACACGCGCCCCGGCTGAGAGCACTTAGCGCCCGTCCTGCCCCGGCGCCGCGGTGGACGGTGTAATGGCCGCTGCTCTGATACGGGTGACTGGATCCTTTGGGTGTCAGCGCCGCGCCCGTCTCCTGAGCCGAGAGGGTGAGAGGGGGGAGGCCCATTAGACTGTGGAGGAGGAGCAGATTACACATATCACGTTCATGCTATTAACACGACGCCTGTCAGAGTGTGCGGAGGTAACGAGAACAGCGCGGGTTTGTATTGAGTTTGACAAGCCTCTCAAAGCAGGACTCTGTATGATATTATTCATTCACTCTTCACTCTGTGGTGAGACTCTAATCACGCAGCCACGGCCCAGACTCTGTGCAGCCTCGTTCGAGCGGGGTCAGTGAACTCTCTCACCCACTGGTTCAAGGGAGAACTAACCACTCTGCCACCCTATTACACAAGTCACCAGGGTTTGTCCCGCTATTTGACATAACAGTTCAAACTGAAACTAAAACTCGTCTGTTTGGGACATTTGAAAATAAATAAATAAATAAATAAATAAATAAATAAATAAATAAACTAACCTGAATAATAAAAATAAATAAATAAGTAAATAAATAAATAAATAAATATAAAAAGGATAAACTAACCTGAATAATATGAATAAATAAATAAATAAATAATGAAATAAATAAATAGCATAAACTAACCTCAATAATATAAATAAATAAATAAATAAATAAATAATAAATAAGTAAATAAATAAATAATAGCATAAACTAACCTGAATAATATACTAGAATAAATAAATAAATAAATAAATAAATAAGTAATAAAAAATAAATAAATAGCATAAACTAACCTGAATAATATAAATAAATAAATAAATAAATAAATAAATAAATAAATAAATAAATAAATAAATAGCATAAACTAACCTGAATAATATAAATAAATAAATAAATAGCATAAACTACCCTGAATAATATAAATAAATACATAAAAAAAATACATAAATACATACATAAATAGCTTAAATAAATAGCATAAATAAATAGCATCAATAACATCAATAACATAAAATATGTAAATGTCAGTTTCATGGTTCTACTCTTGTGGCTGACTGGCTAACACACTGAGCAGTTTTTGTTTTAATTTTGACTTAATATTTGAGGATTTGGACCAACAAAGAAATGCAGATTGCGCAGTTCAGAGGATATAATTTAAGGACTATCGGATGGTGCGATTTGAGCAGTTTGTGTTTTTTTCCTACATCCACGTTGACCCTATTTGGAGATAACTATGCTAGGCAGTTAGCTCTGAAATGCTACACTTTTCGTAAGAATGCAACAAGCTTTCTACATCAAACATGGCAGGAGATATTTCAGAGGAAACACATGAAGGAATGTCCTGTCTCATCACTGACCGAGACAACAGAGCAAAGACAGAGTGAGGAGAGTGAGGCTTTCGTGTTGTGTCAGATTTCACCCGGCTCCTTCTGGACTCTGCTGTGATGCTGCAGGACAAACACATAGAGTGGGACATTTAGGTTCTGAGGGCTGTTACTCACCTCAAACTGGATCTGATGGCCTGTTGAGCTGAACTTAAGACTTTTATTTGAGCTTTTCTATAATTATTGTATTTACTGCTCAGTGTGTGTAAATTGTCTTTCAGGGTTTTGGTTGATGGTTGGATTGATACTGGTATTGAATATACAGTATATGTCACTATTTTACACATACTAATGTCAATTGTATGTTGTATGTTTCAATTGTAAAAAAAAAAAAAAAAAAAAAAAAAAAAAAAAGAACTGAGCTCAAATTCTTGGGTGTCCAAATTTTTTTCATTTTTCAAAAAGAGCTGTATATGAAACAGATTTGAAGCAGAGGGCCACAGTCTGTTGGTCAGCGCAGTCACTTACTCAGTTGAGTGCCTTTCACAGAGCTTTGGCAGAGCCGTGTCTGTATCACAGTGCAGTGTTTGTTGCTTTGGTTTTGATGCTAGAATTAGTTAAATTTGCAGTAAAAAAGTACTTCACATGATCATTTGGGCCAGTTTGGCAGGGCCCACAATAAGTCAAGAGTTTGGCTGCAGACATCTACCCAGAGAACCTCATCCCACAGACCTCTACCAGGACCTCCACCCACATGTCCCTCACCATTTTACATTTACTTTATACATTACATTTACGTAGGCTTTCTATCAGTCACAAAAGAAAATGTATTTTCTGTCAACTGGACAAGTAGAGTGAAGAAGTCTGGCTGCTCATCTTCAGTTCTGGTCAGATTTCTGCTGGACACTGCCTTATATCTGTCTGAAGGGAGGAGCTAACTACACTGAAACTTAGCTCGTTAGCTCGATCTACTGAGCTACACCAGGTGTGAACTGGATCTGAGTCATATTTAGCATAATCATTCAAGCCTCTAATGGGAGCTCTCACACTTATTAGCATACAGGCTAATACCATTGTTTTCATTATTTTCATTTAGGTCTGAGGATGGAGTTGGAGATGGATTGTCTTTCCTAACAAAATTTGCCTCTTTAACTCCACTCTCAAACCATTTCTTTTCTTTGGCTAAGATATGTACCTCACTATCTTCCGAGTTAGTGGCTTTGAGATGGAGATGCACAGCAGACTGGGGTCCTGAGCTGCTCTCACGATGGTGTTGGTGCATTCTCTTATGTAGTGGCTGTTTTTGTTTCTTCGTTTTAGATCTTTTTTTTAGTTTTTTGCCTTAGCTCATTGTCTTTTAAAAAGCCAATAAAGGTGATTAATCTCATTTCAAATAGTATAAAGCAAAGCACTTGAAGGACTTTTAATCACCATCACTTTTATTTCATTTTTCCCTTGAGATGAACTAGCTTTGTGTTGTCTTCGCTCTGTAACTGTCTTTAACTGTCAACGTAAGTCTACTTATACCAGTGAATCAAGATATGAACATTATTAACAGACAAATCGGGCGCCTTCTTTCCCCAAGGTCACTCCCGCTAGCTTTAGTAACAGGTTTGATTGACAGCGTTGCTTTTGTTTGTTCACTGCGGGCTGGGTCCTCTGGTGGTCTGAGGGCCAACAAAAATCAGCCCGAGGTCCACATTTGGCACCCGGGCCTTAGTTTGGACATCCCCGCTCTAAGTACTTCCTGGGTTCATGAGAATGTTACTATCTGTACTAATATGGAGATGAGCATAAATAGTTTAAGTATTATTCATGTTTGATGTTTTATGCAAATGAGACATATGGCGGGTCCCATATTTGTCACAGAAGAATTCCCCATACGCCATAATTATGATTTTGTTACGCTGACATTTTCAGCTGAGCATCTTTGCACATATTGTGGTTTGACCTGACCCCAGTCTCTGTTTAAAAGGAGAAATATTAAAAGGAGAGGGGGAAATAAACATGTTCAGGCTGAAAAGTTTTTCATATTTTACCTTGTTTGTAGTAACATCCTGACTAAAGTTTTCAAATTCAACCTTCAACAAAAATATATACTCAAAATTCATGAGAAGAAATAATAAATTGATTGTATTTCTGTTTCAAAATATGTCGTTTTTAAATTTATATCATTACATTTAACACATTAACAAACAAACAACACTTCACTTTTTTACTCTTAATATACTTTTTTTAAACGGGTACTTTAATACTTTTACTTGAGTCATTTTTACTTCTGTATCACTCACTTAAATAACAAAATCGTGTACTTCATCCACCACTGGAGCGTAACGACTGAATAATTAAATCGTTTCTGTCAGACGTCTCTTGTCCCGGTCCACAGCGGGACAAAGAAGCAGACAGGTGTGATCGGGGGCTGTGAGGTGTTCAGGAGCGCTACTCATTTAGCACTAGCGCTAAAACTTTGCCGCTATAACTGCTCAAAGAAACAGCAATTATCCATAGAACTACACTGGACAGAAATACATAAGCGACATCTCATTTATATCGAGCATTTTATTTTTTTTTACAAACTTCGTTACAAGTTATTAAGAAAAACGCTGGTGCTCTAGATGTTTTTACTTTCACTTTAACATAGTGATAGAGGAGCCGCGAGTCCAAGCCACAGACTCTATAAAGGCAAGGTAAGTTTATTTGTATAGCACGATTCGCACACAAAGTAACTCAAAGTGTTTTACAGAATAAGAAAGTCATCAAACAAATCAAAAACACGAATAATCATCATAAAATTAACATTAAACAAAAAGAGTTCAGAATAAAATGAAGTGTAGTCTTCAGTTTGAGAGAAGAACTTATAAATCTGCCTAATTACTCAAAGTTTGTGCATTAAACATGTGAACGAAACACAACTCCGGGTCTGTTTTTGACGAGGAAACGACATGATAAGACAGATCAGAAAAGTTACATTTGCACTTTAAACTGAAATCGTCCAGTTATCCGGATTTTCCCGATGAACGTTCCAAGTCCTGAACCAGACGATCGCTGCTGGAGACATCGAACCCGATCAGAACAAAAGACTCACAGCAGGAGACTCACACTTTGCGTAACCGTGTGCGGCGATATCTTTTACGCCCCGCGGCCGTTACGCTCTTATTTATGGAACAGCTGTGCCTCCTCTGCTTTTTAATATCACCATCAGCGGCGGATTCTCTCTGATGTGCCGATAACCGAGCGGGTGTTCCACGGTGGCAGCTTCATTTATTTTTCAGAATTAATTACTCTTATTAATGAATATAATAAAGTCCCACACTATATCAGGAGCAGTGGCGTCGCTAACACTGCGGGTTAGATATTATGTGAGGAGAACGGTGGATAGCAGACGCGAGTTGGGAAATCCACGACGATCGGAATGTGAGGGGGATTTTACGATGTGTGTTTGAGAAAGTAAATGACTAAAAACGTGGAAAAATACATATATGCCCACGTACATCAGACATAAACTGAAAACTGAACTTATTTCTGCTGTAAAACTGATGTAAACTGACATTAGCGGTTAGAATCCCGCTCTCGACATGAAGATCATCGGTTGAGCGGACAGATCCACAGGTCGGCGAAGCGATTCCAGCTCCCACATATGAATGCTGTCATTGTGTCCTTGGGCAAGACACTTAACCCACCTATCCCCCAGTGTCTGAGTATATCGGAGTATGGGTGAGTGGTTCCTGGATGTAAAGAGCTTTGAGTGTCTTGAAGCTTCACAGAATAAGAAAGACATCACAAATCACCATCATAAAATTAATATTAAAGAAGAAACCTGCAGAATACAAACCTCTCGGTCATAAGCACAGCTAAACAGAACCGTTTTGAGCCTGGATTTAAACATTGTCAAAGTAGAGGCCTGTCTCACATCTTCAGGAAGGTGGTGATGTTTAGTCCTGACTCTGGCACCAGCAGGAGGCTGGTCCCTGAAGTCCTCAGAGTGTGAGATGGTTCATGTGGCTGTAACATGTGGGAGATGTTCTTTGGTGCTGGTCCATGGAGAGACTTGTTCACACAGAGCTGCTTTAAAGTCTCTGAGCCACAGGAGCCAGAGCAGAGACCTGAGCACAGGACACATGTGTGAAGTACTTCCTGGTTCTAGTCAGGACCCGAGCAGCAGTGTTCTGGATGTACTGTTCTGTCTTAAAGCTCGTTTGGAGAGGCCAGTGAGCAGGACGTTACAGTCGTCTAACCTACTGGAGACAAATGCATGAATAAGTCTCTCCAAGTCTGTTTTTTACAGTATATCTTTGATCTTTGCAATATGTTAGATGGTAAGAAGCTGCAGATGTTATTGATTGATGTGGCTGTTAAAGTTCAAGTTCGAGTCCATTATTACCCCTCGATTTCTAGCCGGAAAGCGATATATGTATCAGCAGGTTAATCAACGTTAACTTTTCGTGTGGGATGACAGATGGAAATGCTATGAGCGTGTTAGCGTGGTTAGCTGTTGATATGTTTGATAAATGAGGCCCAAACCACGTTTATTACTTACTGGATCCCATTAGTCATTATATTATAAAGACTATTCCACCTGTTGAGCTCCATCCACAAAAACAGATGTGAAACTATGAAATTATATTAAACAAATGAACTTCAGTTATAGTTAAGTTCTGTTAAGAGGATGTTTGAGTGATCTTTACTCCTCTGCTCTGCTGCTCCTTTGGCGATAACCTTACACATACTGTCCCTTTAAGTCAGTCTCGATCGATATAGTTAGTTTTTTCTTTTTTTCATGAACATCATTAGTTTCCATCACCTTATTTTTAATGCACATTCTGAAGATTTGCATAAGTGACGGGAGGTGGAAACACAAAACACCAGACATTTAGAAACCTTAAGTCGCATAAACGTTTATTCGGGTTGTGGATTTTATTTAGGCGCATAACAGTGAAAGTGCATTTTGGAAGATACAAAATTTTTAACTTAATATTTTGTGATTTTAACCAACCAAGTGCAGCATATGTAGTTCAAGGGATGAAAGTGAAGGATGGTTGGATTATGTCATTTGAGCAATTTGTGGTTTTTTTTGTATCCACGGTTCTGAAATGCTACAGATTTTTTTACACCAAATGTGACAAAAAAGACCTTCGAGAGAAAAACACTTCGAGGGAGTGGGCCATCTCATCACCGACAGAAACAACGGAGTGGAGTAAGAATGAAGCTTAGACGAGGCTTTTCTGCGACGTCTCCAGAGTTCACCTGGCACCTCCTGGACTCTGCTCTAATGCTACAGGACACAGAGAACACTAAGGATACAGAGAAGAGACACTTTTGTCCTGAACGCTGTGACTCACCTCAAACTGCCCTAACACGAGATCTAATGACCCTACTCGTTTAAGCTTTTCATTGTATTGTACTTCCCAATGGGCTTAAATTGACCCTCAGGGAAACATAAAGTGGTATTGGGTCAAAAATCATAATGTGTCTTCTTTAAATGTTGCATATTTTAATTATTTGTTGTATTCAATTAATAGTCATGGGGAAATCATTTGTGAGCTGCTGGATGCTATTTTGGATCCTTGAAACTTCCATTCTTACCTGCCCACGCTGGAAACAAGGCTCTTTAAGTGTCTGGCCTAAAGACACGAGGGCAGCATACATTATCAGTCGTGGCAAATAGAACTATCAACTTTCTTTCTCTAAGAACAGAAGGGCTGTAGCACAACAGACTTGCTGCTGTGGAGTCCAGACTAAATCCACTCACCCCTCTCAGCCCCTTCCCACTCTCCCTGCTCCCGCCCCCTCATGTGCGGCTGGGATTATGCATGAGGGCCGTGTCGTAAACCCCCTGCGCTGCCCCCTGTCTGCATGGATGACTGTATTAAACTTAAGCAGCTTTAGTTGATATGGCTCTTTCCAGCTTTAATTAGAATAGGACTCAAGTGAATGGACAGCACTCTCACTGGCTCTCAGAGGGCCTGTCACAGCTACATAAACAGTCAAAAAAAAACACCACCAGACCAGCAGGGCAGCAGTATTAGGCAGCACTGTGGCACTCGAGTGTTCCCAGTCAACCTAGAACAGGCATAATAGGCTAATCTTCCAACTTGGTACTCCTGAGCATGGAAAATGGGTCCCTCATTTGACCCATCCCTCACTGCTGCTGGGGAAACCTGTCAAGCTGGGTTCTGTCTGCTAGTGAAGTGGTGTAGCCTCCTAGGACCTGACATTTTGGGTTGTCTAGGCCGCAATACAATTTTTTTTTTTTCTCTGCAAGGTCCTAGTGTCCACATATGAGGTCATTATACTGCCACTTAGTGATGACAGAAGAGAAGTGACGGGCGAATGGAGCCTCGTGAAGCATTGACACCTCAGTCTCAATATTGTCTCAAATGGTTCGACGTGTTTGAGGCCTCGGAGAAACACTGACCTCTAGTGGACAAATTTAATCATTGCAAACCAGCACACAGCCCATGATTTGAGAACCCAAAACTCTATTTTATTAGAAGTCATAAATAGTATATTTTCTATTTTGAACATTAAAAAAATACAACAATTTATATATCACATGTTTTTATTAAGAAATAGAAGTTTTGTGTGATCCCAAACCATGGATCGCTTTTTTTCCATTTGTAGATGCCATCGAAAATGAAACAAATGCCAAAAGTCGCCAAAATCACCACTAGCGTCACACAATACTCCTCACTAGCCAATATTTTTGAGAAATATTAGTGAATCTTTTATACTGTAGCAGTTTAGTGCTTGTCAAACCACAAAAGTGCACTGAACACTCTGAAGCTCTGAACCAATCACAGGGCAGAACATTCGCTGAACCAATGAAACGCTTCGATTCACTCTTTACTCAGGTACTCATGTTGCTGTTTCAGGCACTTAATAAATAGTTTTTGCAAATCATTATTCAAGTGTGACTTTAATATGTTCTATCAAAATGATTAAAACGTAGCCCGAATGTCCTCATATGTGGACATTTCTCATAATGTAAAAACCCCAAATAACAAAGAGAATAATGTATATAATTATAAAACATTATATACAACAGTTCGGGTCCTAGGAGGTTAAACAGCTCTTAACATTGTGAGATTATTCCTGATTATCTGCTGAATGTCCCACCCGCTCTTCACCCTCCTGCGTTTCAGATGACATCATACTATAGACCAATAATATTTAATACAGGTGGGGGTAGCTAAAATGATATTGTTAAAATGCTGAATTCGAAGTAATACAGCAAGTTCTAGGGTTTAGTCACCAATACAATGGTTAGGTTCAACATTTGTGAATTTACTTTTTGGATATTTCGTGCTAAAGTTCAGTCTTTTTAATAGAGAAAACGGTCTCAGTCCCATCTGGGTGTATGACATCATCACATTATAGACTCTGACTCGTCTTTAAAATCTCTAACAAGCACATGTCATCGCTGTGGGGCCAAAAGGCTGACGGGACAGCTGCAAAATGGGGGGAGATATTCGGCAATGGTCAAGGCCGGAGATAACAACCACATGTGTGCAACGCCTCAAACCACTACACCACGGGAAATAGGTCACAACATGTAGGTGTCACCTCTGTGTCATATTTGCCAAGTAAAGAGGTGCTAGTGTTGTGGAGAAAAAAATGTATAAACGTAAAAAAAAAATTAATAAAGTAGAAGGAGAAAACCTCAAGGAGAACCACAGTGAAGGAGAGATCAGGACTAAATATCAGATCAGGATTAAACCAGGACTGAATCAGGACTAAACCAGGACTAAACCAGGACTAAACCAGGTCTAAACCAGGACTGAACCAGGACTAAACCAAGACTGAACCAGGACTAAACCAAGACTGAACCAGGACTAAACCAAGACTGAACCAGGACTAAACTAGGACTGAACCAGGACTAAACCAGGACTAAGCCAGGACAAAATTAGAACAGAACCAGGGCTAAACCGGAACTAAACCAAAACTAAATCAGGACTAAACCAGGACTGAACCAGGATTAAATCACAACAGAATCAGGGCTAAATCAGAATTAAACTAGAACCAAACCAGGACTAAACCAGGACTAAACCAGGACTAAACCAGGACTAAACCAGAGAGCTAACCAGAACTAAACCAGAACTAAACCAGGACTAAACCAGGACTGAACCAGGATTAAATCACAACAGAATCAGGGCTAAATCAGAATTAAACTAGAACCAAACCAGGACTAAACCAGGACTAAACCAGGACTAAACCAGGACTAAACCAGAGCTAAACCAGAACTAAACCAGAACTAAACCAGGACTAAACCAGGACTGAACCAGGATTAAATCACGACAGAATCAGGGCCAAATCAGAACTAAACTAGAACCAAACCAGGACTAAACCAGAACTAAACCAAAACTAAATCAGGACTTAACCAGGACTGAACCAGGATTAAATCACAACAGAATCGGGGCTAAATCAGAACTAAACTAGAACCAAACCAGGACTAAACCAGGACTAAACCACCAGAACTAAACCAGAACTAAACCAGAACTAAACCAGGACTGAACCAGGATTTAATCACGACAGAATCAGGGCTAAATCAGAACTAAACTAGAACCAAACCAGGACTAAACCAGAACTAAATCAGAACTAAACCAGACTAAACCAGGACTGAACCAGGACTAAACCAGGACTAAACCAGGACTAAACCAGGACTAAATCAGGTCTAAACCAGGACTAAACCAGAACTAAACTAAATCATGATAAAAAGCTCTAAAAAAACGTACTCTATCTGATGATAAAACCCGCTCTTTAAGCACATTTGCAGCACTCTTGCCTCTCCACCTGCGCACAGCCTCACACGTCCCACCTCCTGGCTTCGGCGCGGTCACATTTGAGCTGTCGGCGCCGTGTCTTTGAGAGCTGGGACTGTGTGAAACTGTGGAAGTGAAGCAGACGCCAACATTTCACAGAAGCTTGAGTTAGAACCGAGTTTAAATGTGCCTCAGACTGTCAGCTCCTCACTGACTGTTCAGGATCTGCACACACACGTCCTCTTCTGTTCAAATCAAAACCCTGTTCAAACCCCACACTGCGGCGCGAAAGTCGGCCGTGCACTGAATAGACATCCATCTGACACGATTTAGAAGAACAAGACGGTATCTATGTCCCAGTGGTGCACGGGAATGAAGTACAAGTAGTAAATCACTGTATTTAAGTAGAATTTTTAAGTATCTGGACTCAACTTATGTTCATTTTGCAGTGGGTACTTCACTACATTTGAGAGCAGTATCTGTACTCAATACTCCGCTGCATTTTTAAGCCGGACTGAGAAGTAAAAAGTACTTTTCGTATGATTTGAGGGGTTATTTTTTACCGTGACGAAAGGTTTTTGAGTTCAAACCTGGGCTTTGAGCAAAAATAAATACACAAAATACATGAGAAAAATAAAGAAATTAATTGTTTTATCGTTTCCGTTGGACAAAATATGGATAATTTTTAAAACAAAATCACTACATTTACACTTTTGGAAAAGAAGTACTTTAATACTTTTACTTAAGTTGATTTTTTTTCATGGGATACTTTTATTTTCTTGCCCCTGTCCAGATTTATTGTAAAAGCAGCTCTTGAGGTCAAAATAAGTCCCAAATAAGTGTACTCTCTGCGCCTAATTATGAGCTGCTCTATTGTCCGATAAGCAGGAAGCGCACGTTTGTATGCTACTTGTTATCAGCTTTGGCGTGACTGCACAACTCTGCTCTGAAAGTTGTGAGAAATGCTTATAAACTCATTGCAGTGAATGATTACGATGCTAATTAACATGTTTTAGAGGTTTCACTTTTGTTTCCACGCTCTCTGTGTTAAGCCACTCCCCCTTCAGAGCGCTATCACGACACGATCAGCCGCATCCCGCTAATACCGCCGCACATCACGTCAGGTTTGGCAAGTTGCTGTGCATAGTTTTGTGTCATGTTGTTGTGTATTTATGGAGAGTTGTGGTGTGGGAGTGTGGGTGGTGTAGGCCTGTGGGCGGAGCATTGGACAGAATTTTGCAGCCATACAACCGTAAGGAGGGTTTGATAAGGGTCCAGCAGAGGTCGCTAAAATACTCAAACATGCATGGATGACACATAAAACCTTCTTCAGACACAGTAGAAAGCTAAAAGAATTGATTTTGTATAATAGCCCGTCTTTAACTGAAATAAATGTCAACTAATTCAGCTATTGAATAATCTTGATCTGGTTTAAGGAGGTTTAATGACACCCACCAGTATAGTGCAGCACCACTAATACTAAGTAAGTAAGTAAGTAAACTTTATTATATAGCGCTTTTCACAGATAAAAATCACAAAGTGCTTTACATAGAAAGAGCAGGTCAAAAATACAGGAAATAAAACTAGACATCAACCCAGTCAACTGAAAGCTTTTCTGAATAACAACGTTTTCAGCTGCTTCTTAAAGGAGTCACTGATTTCGCCTGGCGAAATCAGTGACTTTCAGTCTAGGGGCCACAGACTGAAAAGACAGATCCCCACGAGTTTTACGAGTCTTTGGGACCATGAGGAGATTCTGGTCCGAGGACCGGAGGGTACGACCAGAGTTATAATGGCACAGCATATCGGCCTGACCATGTAATGCCCGATGTGTAAGAACACACAATTTAAAATCAATTCTATATTTCACCGGCAGCCAGTGGAGGGACGATTATAAAACCGGTGTGATGTGGGCTGTTCTGGGAGTTCCTGTTAAAATCCTTGCAGCAGAGTAGAGACTACAATCCCAGAATGCTTTGCAAATGTGTTGGCGCTGACCCCCAACACTTCTGTTCACATTCATTAGCATCTCATACCTGTCGCCTCACTCAAGTTTAATCCAGCCCTTCTGAAAAACATGCATTTATTTTCAATAAATATTTAGTTTGGTCCCCGACTTAGTCCCAGTTTTCAATTTTGGCCCTTTGTGAATTTGAGTTTGACACCCCTGCTGTAGAGGGAACAGGAGGTCCAGTTTTCAGGGCAACCCTTTCCCCACAGACCTATATTCACACTGTTCTTAGAAAAGTTAAAAGTTAAAATGAATGTAATAATAAATATGTAAAAGTGCTCATTGTCTCCACATTTCAGCTGTAACAGAATGTAGTGGAAGTTGGTGGTTGATTTCCTGACTTCAGATGGGGAAAGCACATCTGCTCATAACTTTTCCCCACTGGTATTGTGAATTCAGGGGATATAAGAACATATGAAAGTTGAAATGATCCTTTCGTACATGTGGAGGGACATGTGCTGGAGCTGGAGCTGGTCCCTGGTGCTGCTCCTCACAGACGTCCCGTGGGGGGATTCTACACTGATCCCTGTGTGAGCTGTGGGGGGACTGGAACTGGTAAACCCCACCTCCCCGTTAGTCCATAATCTGGTTAATGTTTTTTTGGAACTGTTGAAAGTCGACACTCAAGAATCTCTCTGACACACACAGCATCAGCTTAACATGTGAAATCAAACAGTGGCATAAGTTTGATCAGTCTAACCAGCGTCTTACACCTGCACAGCTCTGTGGAAAGGACTGGCATTATAGCCTCCTGAAAACCTCATTCAAGCTCACTAAAATATATATAAAATCCATAATAAGAAAAGAAAAATAATACAGTTGAAAAAAAATCATACTTCTTTTGTTTCTGAATATTTTTCTTTTATTTTTTCAGAGTATTTAGAATTACCCTTCCCACATTAATATGAGCAAATACAGCACAGAGGAACGAACCCTCATTGTACAGTGGTACTTTGAGTCACATGGGTCAAATTCAGAAACCCAGCGGTGTTACCGTCGACATTTTAATACCAGAGATGCCCCCGAGCGTAAATGCCATTAAAGGAATAATAAGTGTTTTTCAAAGACAGGGGGCAGTGTGTGATCTCCACAGACCTGACTGTGGGGCTATCTTAAAGAAAAAGGTGTTTGTGAATAAACCTCAAACAATAAACGACTTAAAACGTAATATCGAGGATCAAATAAGAGCCATAAGCCCGGGAAATGCTTTAAATGTTATGCAAGTGTGTTGGATCGAGTTATTCAGGGTGAAACTGAATATAGTGGATACTTAAGGAACATTATTTTTCAAAGTTAGCTCATTTTTTACTTCCCCTAGTTTAAGTAGTGAAAAGTTCAAGTGTAAGTGAACAATTATAACCGTATGTATGGCCAAAAATCTCGGAAGGTTCAGTTTATCTACTGCTAAAATTGGTGAGTATAACTTAATAATTATAGGAGCTACTGAAGATTTAAAAGTGTCCAGTGACTTCTGGGCCACCCTGTATAACAAACATATCAACCAAACCATTGATTTTACTCCATTGTGTCGACCAACTCTCCAGGCTCTGACAGTGGCTCAGTTGGTAGAGTGTTCGTCCGCTTACTGAAGGTTGGCAGCTCAAATCCAGCTCTCGACATAAACTTCACTAGTCGAGCGGTCAGATGCACTGATCCACAGTTGACGGTGCGATTCCAGCTCCCACTGATGAATACTGTCGTGTCGTGATGTATGAGCGGTTCCTTAAATGCAAAAAGAAGTTTAATACCATTCTGTGCTTTTCAGGCAAAGCAAATCAACATCTCCACGAGACATTTTGCAGAAGAAAAAACTGTATATTTCCATTACGTTACACATTTAATGGCACCATAAAAAAGATGGCGCTCACATTAGTGTTTTAGTCCAGCACTTTTGGACGTTCGTTTCTGGTGTGCAGTCTGTGACCCGGCTGACCCGAGACCGAGAGCCGCCGGCCTGCGAGTCTGGCCTGGGTAACAGCCTTTTCGTAAATCCAGGGCAGAGCATGAATTTACAGTGTGAAAGTCCAGAGCAGTGGTCACACATTGTGGAGCAGAGAGGGTCTGGACTGGTCATAAAGTCATTAGCCTAGCGTGCTCAGCGGAGTTGCTCGTAATGGCTGACAACGGCTGACGGCGGAGCAGCAGAGGGGAAATGGAGGTGAATGTAGGAGCAAAATTAAGTGTGCGTAAACTCTCTCACGCTCCGAGCGTCTGGGCAAAGGGCCGGACTGAATCACGACCCGGGTTTAAAGTAGAAGGCAGTGCTGGGACGGGTCAAAACGCTCCGTCGTGACCAAAACTAGCTCAAGATGTGGGAATGGGTCTCCCGGGTGGATGGGACAAATGCAGAGAACAAATGTCACTGCGGGGGACACAGTCATTTGTACCTTAACCTTAAATCAAGGAATAATATCAGTTTTAAGTGTCTTGCCAATGTGCACAACAACAGTATAAAACCGATGGAAGCCAGGATCGTACCCACCTGAACGCCAACCTTCATATCAGTGGATGAACGTTCTACAAAACCGAGCGACTGCTGCAAGTTTAGCTGTGGAAAAAAAAGTCTCGTTACACAAAATTGCCTATTTGGGGGCGTTACCCGTGTTACTGTCGTCCGTCGTTAAAAACATACCTGGAGTTGTATTTTTGTTTCATTCACCCATTAAACCAAAAGCGTCTTCTCTAAGCATTCAAAAATGTTTCTCTGTTTCGATATTGCCAGTAGTGCGTCATAGGTAAACACCACCAGGCTAAGTAAAAGATCAGATCTGTGGAGGGATGGCCATGCTCAGATTAAGAATATGATCATGTTTTTTCAAGATATTTTCGAGCAATAAAACTAGTTATTGAATAAATTCTGACTAGATGAGAACAATTCCATGTGTGTACTGTTCACCCAGGAATGTAATGGTTTATGTAGTGTAGTAGTGCGATTTAAAGGTCCTATATATGCAAAATTGACTCGCGTGAGCTTTAAGAGAGTGTGTTAATAATCAAAAAAATACCTGAAGTGGTGTTTTGCTTCTGAGTAACACTTCCCTTAACTCTATATAGCGTCGGATGCTATCGCCGCCGATAGACTCGTGGTTGTGGACTTTTCCATTATCGTAACTCCGCAACCAATTGTGCTTCATGTAAATTCAAACGCCGTCTCAAAGCAGAGGCATGGGGCTCTGTAAATATGTTACTGTCATTACGCTAATGTGCTCATGTTGTCCCTCGAAGACGACCAATCAGAGCGAAGGTGCCGCCAGGATTCCCCAGTCGCTTATTTGATGCGTCAAAGAAAAAGATAAAGATGGATATGTAAAATAGAGGTAGTCGTGCGAAAAAAGGCCAAAAGTACATGCTGATACTTCCTTTAACATGATTTTTATGGCTAAAAAATAAGGGAAAACAAGTCTAGGCGAGCTATAATGGACTATAACATCTGAAGCTATAGAGTTATCTGTCTCCAAACCTCAAAATGCTCTGTTCCACCTTGTGATGTCATCAAAGTGGTAGTTTTCAATTACCAACTCTCAACTCTTTTAACTTTTGTTTTTGTGAGTGATTGGACATTCCTGAAGGTCCAAATGATTCTAGTGAAGGTGTGTATGGAGTTAAAAAACAGCATTTCTTGTATTACCACATGATGACATCACAATGTGGAACATTCTGTTTGATAGAAGAACTCAGCCTAAATATGCAGAGTTTTTGTGTGTTAAAGTGGATGTGAATGAAACAAAACACAACTTTGGTTCGTTTTATGATAAGGAAAGAAGATTATAACATAGATCAGAGTAATCTGAGCCCTTTAATTTATGCTGAAGAGGTTTCGTTGTTTTTCCAGTTGAACTTTCTGAAGTTGTGGCGAGCGAACACGCCGCTTGTCTACTGGGCTCGGTCGCGTTCGCACTTGTGATAATCTTCGGGCGATGGCAGAGTCTGTCTGAGAGGAGCTGTCAGGCCAGGGAGGCGTCTGTCTGCAGGGGTCAGCGCTCTCCCCTCGACACTTTAGCATTCCTCTCCATCACTCTCCGAACCTGCCCGCTGTGTGCAGGGATGGGGGCCGGCCTTTGTGCTCAAGAGTATCCAAAAACTGTACTCAAGTAAGAGTAAAATACTTTTGAAATGCTATATCCGGCGAAAACAATGTTCAACATGTTTTAGAAGTTTCCCTTCAGAGCGCAACCCAGCTAATGAAACGTACTGCACATCGCACACAGGTTTGTGAAGTTGTAGTATACAGGTTTGCATCATTTTTTTTGTATTATTTATGAAGGATGTGTCGTGTGGGAGCATGAGTGACGTAGGCTTGTGGGCGGAGCCTTGCACAGAATCTTACCGTAAGGAGGTTTTGAAAAGGCCGGAGGAAGATCGCCTAAATACTCAAACAGCATGGACGACATCTACAACCTCCTCGGGCGTGTTTTTGATGAGGAAACCAAAGCTCCATCTTTAAAAAATCTGATTTATAATTTAACGTTGGTGCAATGTGAAGGACAAACATTTAAAAATGAAAAAAATCTGGTATTTTTACAGGATAGATGCAGAAATGGTTAAAAAAAAAAACTAAATTGAAGGAGCGCTGCAAGAACGCAAATCATTTCTCACTTGTAGATTTACTCACAGTGAAAAGAGTACCCAAGCAACTTTTACTGCGACTACGAAGTGTACTGTTACTGAAGTAAAATAGCTGCTGTTAGAAAAGTACAACTTCTTTTAAAAATTCAGTAAATGTAGACGAAGTACTACCCACCCTCTGGTACCAGACCCTCCTAATTACCACTACCAAGTTCCACCGGATCCCTACAGGTGAGTACCCCGACACTATCTGCTTACTCAAACCCCCACGGGCGCGCTCTCATTGGGCTGTCGCTAGGCTACGCTGGGCGCTCCAAAAGCAGCCAGCGCCGTGCCCAAATTTGACTGGCTCATTAGGGAATGAGGTGGCAGACCTAATTTTACACTTTCACGGGGAAAAACAGTGAGCGAGGCAAAAACATATTGGATGAGTCCTGGTTGTGGTGCTAATATGTGATCGCTATTATTAATACAAAAACAGTGTCAACACGGTGCGGGGGGAAGTTATGAAATTGCGTCAAAAAATTAAACTAAAGGATGGAAGGCTTCAAGGTCTTTTTTTCTGGTTGATCAGTGGCACTTTAAAGCGCCCTGTTGCGTTTGTGTC
>JAIEZT010000068.1:23466760-23508636 GCA_019594935.1 Periophthalmus modestus | reverse complement strand
CCATGCCTATTAACACGACGCCTTCAGAGTGTGTAGTGTTTTGTGCGGGACGGTAACGAGAACAGCGCGGGTTTGTATTGAGTTTGAACAGAAGCCTCTCAAAGCAGGATCTCTCTGTATGATATTATTCATTCACTCTTCACTCTGGGGTGGTGAGAATCTAATCACGCAAAGCCACTGGCCCAGACTCTGTGCAGCCTCGTTCCAGCGGGGTCAGTGGAACTCTTCTCACCCACTGGTTACTGGGGAGACACTAACCACTCTGCCACCCTAGTACACAAGTCACCAGGGTTTGTCCCGCTATTTGACATAAACAGTTCAAAATGAAACTAAAACTCGTCTGGTTGGGACATTTGGAATAAGTAAATAAATACATGAATAAATAAATAAAAATAAAGGATATAAGCTATAAACTAACCTGAATATAAAAATAAGTAAAAAATAATAATTGAAATAGCATAAACTAACCTGACAATAATATAAATAAATACATTAAATAAATAGCATAAACTATACCGGAATAATATAAATAAATAAATAAAATAAATAGCATCAAACTAAACTGAATAATATAATAACTAATAAAAATAAATAAATAGCATATAACTAACCTGAATAAATAAAATAATAAATAAAATCGAAATAGAAATCATTTCAATTAAACGAAAACTGAATAATATAAATAAATAAAATAAAATAATAGCATCATAAACTAACCTGAATAATATAAATAAATAAATAAATAAATATCATAAATACTGATACCTGAATAAATAGAAATAATAAATAAAATAATATAGCATAATAAACTCATCGCCTGAACTAAACTGAATAATAATAAATAAATAAATAGCATAAAAACTAACCTGAATAATATAAATAAATAAATAAAATAAATAGCATAAACTAAACTGCATATATATAAATAAATAAATACTAGCATATACTAACCTGAATATATAAATTAAATAAAAATAAATAACTAATAAGTAAATAAAAATACATAAATAAGTAAATACATAAATATAATACATAAATAGCATAACTAACCTGATAATAAATAAATACTACATACATACATAATGAAATAAATAATAGAAATAGCATAGCAACTAACCTGAATAATATAAATAATAAATAATAGCATAAACTAACCTGAATAATATAATAACTACAATAAAATAAATATAATAAAAAAATAAATAACTAGCATAAACTAACCTGAATAATATAAATAAATAAAATACAATACAAAATACATAAATAAATACATACAATAAAATAGCTTAAATAAATAGCATCAATAAATAGCATCAATAACATCAATCAACATAAATAACATAAAATGATGTAAATGTCAGTTTCATGGTTCTACTCTTGTGGCTGACTGGCTCGGCACACTGAGCAGTTTTTGTTTTTAATTTTGACTTAATATTTGAAGATTGGACCAACAAGAAATGCAGATTGCGCAGTTCAGAGGATATAATTTAAGGACTATCGGATGGTGCGATTTGAGCAGTTTTGTGTATTTTTTTTTTTTTCCTACATCCACGTTGACCCTATTTGGAGATAACTATGCTAGGCAGTTAGCTCTGAAATGCTACACTTTTCGTAAGAATGGCAACAAGCTTTCTACATCAAACATGGCAGGAGATATTTCAGAGGAAACACATGAAGGAATGTCCTGTGTCATCACTGACCGAGACAACAGAGCAAAGACAGAGTGAGGCTTTCATGTTGTGTCAGATTGTGTCAGACAAACACATAGAGTGGGACATTTTGGTTCTGAGGGCTGTTACTCACCTCAAACTGGATCTGATGGCCTGTTGAGCTGAACTTAAGACTTTATTTGAGCTTTTCTATTACTATTGTATTTTACTGCTCAGTGTGTTTAAATTGTCTTTCAGGGTTTTGGTTGATTGGTTGGATTGATACTAGTATTGAATATACAGTATATGTCACTATTTTACACATACTAATGTCAATTGTATGTTGTATGTTTCAATTGTTAAAAAAATAAATAAATAAAAAAAAAAAAATGAAAAAACTGAGCTCAAATTCTTGGGTGTCCAACCTTTTTTTAATTTTTCAAAAAGAGCTGTATATGAAACAGATTTGAAGCAGAGGGCCACAGTCTGTTGGTCAGCGCAGTCACTTACTCAGTTGAGTGCCTTTCACAGAGCTTTGGCAGAGCCGTGTCTGTATCACAGTGCAGTGTTTGTTGCTTTGGTTTTGATGCTAGAATTAGTTAAATTTGCAGTAAAAAAGTACTTCACATGATCATTTGGGCCAGTTTAGCAGGGCCCACAATAAGTCAAGAGTTTGGCTGCAGACATCTACCCAGAGAACCTCATCCCACAGACCTCTACCAGGACCTCCACCCACATGTCCCTCACCATTTTATACATAATTTACTTCGGCTTTCTATCAGTCACAAAAGAAAATGTATATTCTGTCAACTGGACAAGTAGAGTGAAAAGTCTGGCTGCTCATCTTCAGTTCTGGTCAGATTTCTAGTGGACTCTGCCTTATATCTGTCTGAAGGGAGGAGCTAACTACACTGAAACTAAAAACACCTATATGTTCACAGTTTCTGTTTTTTAGCTCGATCTATTGAGCTACACCAGGTGTGAACTGGATCTGAGTCATATTTAGCATAATCATTCAAGCCTCTAATGGGAGCTCTCACACTTATTAGCATACAGGCTAATACCATTGTTTTCATTGTTTTCATTTAGGTCTGAGGATGGAGTTGGAGATGGATTGTCTTTCCTAACAAAATTTGCCTCTTTAACTCCACTCTCAAACCATTTCTTTTCTTTGGCTAAGATCTGTACCTCACTATCTTCCGAGTTAGTGGCTTTGAGGTGGAGATGCACAGCAGACTGGGGTCCTGAGCTGCTCTCACGATGGTGTTGGTGCATTCTCTTACGTAGTGGCTGTTTTGTTTCTTCGTTTAAGATAATTTTTTTCATTTTTTGCCTTAGCTCATTGTCTTTTAAAGGCTATTAAAGGTGATTAATCTCATTTCAAATAGTATAAAGCAAAGAACTTGAAGGACTTTTAATCACCATCACTTTTATTTCATTTTTCCCTTGAGATGAACTAGCTTTGTGTTGTCTTTGCTCTGTAACTGTCTTTAACTGTCAACGTAAGTCTACTTTTACCAGTGAATCAAGATATGAACATTATTAACAGACAAATCGGGCGCCTTCTTTCCCCAAGGTCACTCCCGCTAGCTTTAGTAACAGCTTTGATTGACAGCGTTGCTTAGCGCCCGTTCCCTCCTAAACCAACATTACACAGAAAACATCGAGCAGCGAGCGGTGAACCTTGGTTTGTTCACTGCGGGTTGGGTCCTCTGGGTGGAGGTCTGCAGCTAGTCGGTGGTCTGAGGGCCAACAAAAATCAGCCTGAGGTCCACATTTGGCACCCGGGCCTTAGTTTGGACATCCCCGCTCTAAGTACTTCCTGGGTTCATGAGAATGTTACTATCTGTACTAATATGGAGATGAGCATATAAATAGTTAAGTATTATTCATGTTTGATGTTTTATGCAAATGAGACATATGGCGGGTCCCATATTTGTCACAGAAGAATTCCCCATACTCCATAATTATGATTTTGTTACGCTGACATTTTCAGCTGAGCATCTTTGCACATATTGTGGTTTGACCTGACCCCAGTCTCTGTTTTAAAAGGAGAAAATATTACCAAAAAGGAGAGGGGGAAATAAACATGTTCAGGCTGAAAAGTTTTTCATATTTTACCTCGTTTGAACGTTTTCAAATTCAACCTTCAACAAAAATATATACTCAAAATTCATGAGAAGAAATAATAAATAGATTGTATTTCTGTTGACCAAAATATGTAGTTTTTAAATTTATATCATTACATTTAACACATTAACAAACAAACAACACTTTACTTTTTTACTCTTAATATACTTTTTTTAAACGGGTACTTTAATACTTTCATTTTTACTTCTGTATCACTTAAATATAACAAATCGTGTACTTCATCCACCACTGGAGCGTAACGACGCTGAATTATTAAAATCGTTTCTGTCAGACGTCTCTTGTCCCGGTCCACAGCGGGACAAAGAAGCAGACAGTGTGATCGGGGGCTGTGAGGTGTTCAGGAGCTCTACTCATTTAGCACTAGCGCTAAAACTTTGCCGCTATAACTGCTCAAAGAAACAGCAATTATCCATAGAACTACACTGGACAGAAATACATAAGCGACATCTCATTTATATCGAGCATTTTATTTTTTTTTACAAACTTCGTTACAAGTTATTAAGAAAAACGCTGGTGCTCTAGACGTTTTTACTTTCACTTTAACATAGTGATAGAGGAGCCGCGAGTCCAAGCCACAGACTCTATAAAGGCAAGGTAAGTTTATTTGTATAGCACGATTCGCACACAAAGTAATTCTAAGTGTTTTACAGAATAAAAATCAGTCATCAAACAAATCAAAAACACGAATAATCATCATAAAATTAACATTAAACAAAAAGAGTTCAGAATAAAGTGAAGTGTAGTGTTCAGTTTGAGAGAAGAACTTATAAATCTGCCTAAATACTCAAAGTTTGTGCGTTAAACATGTGAACGAAACACAACTCCGGGTCTGTTTTTGACGAGGAAACGACATGATAAGACAGATCAGAAAAGTTACATTTGCACTTTAAACTGAAATCGTCCAGTTATCCGGATTTTCCCGATGAACGTTCCAAGTCCTGAACCAGACGATCGCTGCTGGAGACATGGAACCGTTCAGAACAAAAGACTCACAGCAGGAGACTCGCAGTTTGCCTAACCGTGTGCGGCGATATCTTTTACGCCCCGCGGCCGTTACGCTCTTATTTATGGAACAGCTGTGCCTCCTCTGCTTTTTAATATCACCATCAGCGGCGGATTCTCTCTGATGTGCCGATAACCGAGCGGGTGTTCCACGGTGGCAGCTTCATTTATTTTTCAGAATTAATTACTCTTATTAATGAATATAATAAAGTCCCACACTATATCAGGAGCAGTGGCGTCGCTAACACTGCGGGTTAGGTATTATGTGAGGAGAACGGTGGATAGCAGACGCGAGTTGGGAAATCCACGACGATCGGAATGTGAGGGGAGGTTTACGATGTGTGTTTGAGAAAGTAAATGACTAAAAACGAAGAAAAATACATATATGCCCACGTACATCAGACATAAACTGAAAACTGAACTTATTTCTGCTGTAAAACTGATGTAAACTGACATTAGGGGTTAGAATCCCGCTCTCGACACGAAGATCATCGGTTGAGCGGACAGATCCACAAGTCGGCGAAGCGATTCCAGCTCCCACAGATGAATGCTGTCATTGTGTCCTTGGGCAAGACACTTAACACACCTATCCCCCAGTGTCTGAGTCTATCGGAGTATGGGTGAGTGGTTCCTGGATGTAAAGAGCTTTGAGTGTCTTGAAGCTTCACAGAATAAGAAAGACATCACAAATCACCATCATAAAATTAATATTAAAGAAGAAACCAGCAGAATACAAACCTCTCGGTCATATACACAGTTAAACAGAACCGTTTTGAGCCTGGATTTAAACATTGTCAAAGTAGAGGCCTGTCTCACATCTTCAAGAAGGTCGTTCCAGGTTTTAGCTGCATAAAACTGAAACACTGATGTTTAGTCCTGACTCTGGGACCAGCAGGAGTTGGGTCCCTGAAGTCCTCAGAGTGTGAGATGGTTCATGTGGCTCTAACATGTGGGAGATGTTCTTTGGTGCTGGTTCATGGAGACACTTGTTCACACAGAGCTGCTTTAAAGTCTCTGAGCCACAGGAGCCAGAGCAGAGACCTGAGCACAGGACACATGTGTGAAGTACTTCCTGGTTCTGGTCAGGACTCAAGCAGCAGCGTTCTGGATGTACTGTTCGGTCTTAAGGCTTGTTTGGAGAGGCCAGTGAGCAGGGCGTTACAGTAGTCTAACCTACTGGAGACAAATGCATGAATAAGTCTCTCCAAGTCTGTTTTTTACAGTATATCTTTGATCTTTGCAATATGTTAGATGGTAAAAAGCTGCAGATGTTATTGATTTGATGTGGCTGTTAAAGTTCAAGTCTGAGTCCATTATTACCCCTCGATTTCTAGCCGGAAAGCGATATATGTACCAGCAGGTTAATCAACGTTAACTTTTCGTGTGGGATGACAGATGGAAATGCTGTGAGCGTGTTAGCGTGGTTAGCTGTTGATATGTTTGATAAATGAGGCCCAAAGGGGGGAATAACCACGTTTAATTACTTACTGGATCCCATTAGTCATTATATTATAAAGACTATTCCACCTGTTGAGCTCCATCCACAAAACAGATGTGAAACTATGAAATTATATTAAACAAATGAACTTCAGTTATAGTTAAGTTCTGTTAAGAGGATGTTTGAGTGATCTTTACTCCTCTGCTCTGCTGTTCCTTTGGCGATAACCTTGCACATACTGTCCCTTTAAGTCAGTCTCGATCGATATAGTTAGTTTTTCTTTTTTTCATGAACATCATTAGCTTCCATCACCTTATTTTTAATGCACATTCTGAAGATTTGCATAAGTGACGGGAGATGGAAACACAAAACACCAGACATTTAGAAACCTTAAGTTGCATAAAAGTTTATTCGGTTGGTGGATTTTATTTAGGCGCATAACAGTGAAAGTGCATTTTGGAAGATACAAAATTTTTAACTTAATATTTTGGGATTTTAACCAACCAAGTGCAGCATATGTAGTTCAAGGGATGAAAGTGAAGGATGGTTGGATTATATCATTTGAGCAATTTGTGTTTTTTTTTTGTATCCACGGTTCTGAAATGCTACAGATTTTTTACACCAAATGTGACAAAAGACCTTCGAGAGAAAACACTTCGAGGGAGTGGGCCATCTCATCACCGACAGAAACAACGGAGTGGAGTAAGAATGAAGCTTAGACGAGGCTTTTCTGCGACGTCTCCAGAGTTCACTTGGCACCTCCTGGACTCTGCTCTAATGCTACAGGACACAGAGAACACAAAGGATACAGAGAAGAGACACTTTTGTCCTGAACGCTGTGACTCACCTCAAACTGCCCTAACACGAGATCTAATGACCCTACTCGTTTAAGCTTTTCATTGTATTGTACTTCCCAATGGGCTTAAATTGACCCTCTGGGATACATAAAGTGGTATTGGGTCAAAAATCATAATGTGTCTTCTGCTGGGAGCTGCTGGATGCTATTTTGGATCCTTGAAACTTCCATTCTTACCTGCCCACGCTGGAAACAAGGCTCTTTAAGTGTCTGGCCTAAAGACACAAGGGCAGCATACATTACCAGTCGTGGCAATAGAACTATCAACTTTCTTTCTCTAACTACAGAAGGGCTGTAGCACAACAGACTTGCTGCCCTGGAGTCCAAACTAAATCCACTCACCCCTCTCAGCCCCTTCCCACTCTCCCTGCTCCCGCCCCCTCATGTGCAGCTGGGATTATGCATGAGGGCCGTGTCGTAAACCCCCTGCGCTGCCCCCTGTCTGCATGGATGACTGTATTAAACTTAAGCAGCTTTAGTTGATATGGCTCTTTCCAGCTTTAATTAGAATAGGACTCAAGTGAATGGACAGCACTCTCACTGGCTCTCAGAGGGCCTGTCACAGCTACATAAACAGTCAAAAAAAACACCACCAGACCAGCAGGGTAACAGTATTAGGCAGCACTGTGGCGCTCGAGTGTTCCCAGTCAACCTAGAACAGGCATAATAGGCTAATCTTCCAACTTGGTACTCCTGAGCATGGAAAATGGGTCCCTCATTTGACCCATCCCTCACTGCTAGTGGGGAAACCTGTTAAGCTGGGCGCTGTCCGCTAGTGAAGTGGTGTAGCCTCCTAGGACCTGACATTTTGGGTTGTCTAGGCCACAATACCATAATTTTTTTTTTCTCGGCAAGGTCCTAGTGTCCACATATGAGGTCATTATACTGCCACTTAGTGATGACAGAAGAGAAGTGATGGGCGAATGGAGCCTCATGAAGCATCGACACCTCAGTCGCAATATTGTCTCAAATGGTTCGACGTGTCTGAGGCCTCGGAGAAACACTGACCTCTAGTGGACAGATTCAACCATTGCAAACCAGCGCACAACCCATGATTTGAGAACCCAAAACTTTATTTTATTAGAAGTCATAAATAGTATATTTTCTATTTTGAACATTAAAAAAATACAACAATTTATATATCACATGTTTTTATTAAGAAATAGAAGTTTTGTGTGATCCCAAACCATGGATCGCTTTTTTTCATTTGGAGATGCCATCGAAAATGAAACAAATGCCAAAAGTCGCCAAAATCACCACTAGCGTCACACAATACTCCACGCTACCCAACATTTTTCAGAAATATTGGTGCATCTTTTATACTGTAGCAGTTTAGCGCTTGTCAAACCACAGAAATGCACTGAACACTCTGAAGCTCTGAACCAATCACAGAGCAGAACATTCGCTGAGCCAATGAAATGCTTCGATTCACTGAAGCGGCTGACACACAGAGCGAAGCAGGAGGGGGAGGGACCGACACCTCAACACTTTGGTCACGTGAGCGGCTGCTGCGAGACAAGCTTCGGGGCAGAGCTTCGGAGCAATTTGTTTCAGAAAGAACGAGACATGCTCCGGAGCTCCGTCTCATTTGTCCATCACTACAGAGGAGAGTTAAAGGCACATATCTTCCTTCACCTGTTAGCGGCACTTCACTTTACTCAGGACAAATGTTGCTGTTTCAGGCACTTAATTAGTAGTTTTTGCAAATCATTATTCAAGTGTGACTTTATTATGTTCTATCAAAATGATTAAAACGTAGCCCGAATGTCCTCATATGTGGACATTTCTCATAATGTAAAAACCCCAAATAACAAAGAGAATAATGTATATAATTATAAAACATGATATACAACAGTTCGGGTCCTAGGAGGTTAAACAGCTCTTAACATTGTGAGATTTATTCCTGATTATCTGCTGAATGTCCCACCCGCTCTTCACCCTCCTGCGTTTCAGATGACATCATACTATAGACCAATAATATTTAATACGGCTGGGGGTAGCTAAAATTGATATTGTTAAAATGCTGAATTGTGAAGTAAGACAGCAAGTTGTAAGGTCTAGTCACCAATACAATGGTTAAGTTCAACATTTGTGAATTTACTTTTTGGATATTTCGTGCTAAAGTTCAGTCTTTTTAATAGAGAAAACGGTCTCTTGTCCCATCTGGGTGTATGACATCATCACATTATAGACTCTGACTCGTCTTTAAATCTCTAACAAGCACATGTCATCGCTGTGGGGCCAAAAGGCTGACGGGACAGCTGCAAAATGGGGGGAGATATTCGGCAAATGGTCAAGGCCGGAGATAACATCCACATGTGTGCAACGCCTCAAACCACTACACCACCGGGAAGAGGTCACAACATGTAGGTGTCACCTCTGTGTCATATTTGACAAATAAAGAGGTGCTAGTGTTGTGGAGAAAAAAATGTATAAACGGGAAAAAAGAAAAAAAGTAGAAGGAGAAAACCTCAAGGAGAACCACAGTGAAGGAGACATCAGGACTAAATATCAAATCAGGATTAAACCAGGACTGAATCAGGACTAAACCAGGACTAAACCAGGACTAAACCAGGTCTAAACCAGGACTAAACCAGGACTGAACCAGGGCTAAACCAAAACTAAACCAGGGCTAAACCAAAACTAAACCAGACTGACTCAGGACTAAACCAGGACTGAACCAGGACTAAACCAGGACTAAACCAAGACTGAACCAGGACTGAACCAGGACTGAACCAGAACTAAACCAGGACTAAACCAGGACTGAACCAGGACTGAACCAGGACTGAACCAGGGCTAAACCAAAATTAAACCAGGACTAAATAAGGACAGAACCAGGACTAAACCAGAACTAAACCAGGACTAAACCAAAACTAAACCAGGACTACACCAAGACTGAACCAGGACTGAACCAGGACTAAACCAGGACTGAACCAGGACTGAACCAGGACTGAACCAGGGCTAAACCAAAACTAAACCAGGACTAAATAAGGACAGAACCAGGACTAAACCAGAACTAAACCAGGACTAAACCAAAACTAAACCAGGACTAAACCAGGACTAAACCAAAACTAAACCAGGACTAAACCAGGACTAAACCAGAACTAAACCAGGACTGAACCAGGACTAAACCAGGACTAAACCAGGACTAAACCAGGACTAAACCAGAACTAAACCAGGACTGAACCAGGACTAAACCAGGACTAAACCAGGACTAAACCAGGAATAAACCAGGACTGAACCAGGACTAAACCAGGACTAAACCAGAAGTAAGCCAGGACTAAACTAGGACTAAACCAGGACTAAACCAGAACTAAACTAAATCATGATAAAAAGCTCTAAAAAACGTGCTCTATTTGATGATAAAACTCGCTCTTTAAGCACATTTGCAGCACTGTTGCCTCTCCACCTGCGCACAGCCTCACACGTCCCACCTCCTGGCTTCGGCGCGGCCACATTTGAGCTGTCGGCGCCGTGTCTTTGAGAGCTGGGACTGTGTGAAACTGTGGAAGTGAAGCAGACGCCAACATTTCACAGAAGCTTGAGTTAGAACCGAGTTTAAATGTGCCTCAGACTGTCAGCTCCTCACTGACTGTTCAGGATCTGCACACACACGTCCTCTTCTGTTCAAATCAAAACCCTGTTCAAACCCCACACTGCGGCGCGAAAGTCAGCCGTGCACTGAATAGACATCCATCTGACACGATTTAGAAGAACAAGACGGTATCTATGTCCCAGTGGTGCACGGGAATGAAGTACAAGTAGTAAATCACTGTATTTAAGTAGAATTTTTAAGTATCTGTACTCAACTTATGTTCATTTTGCAGTGGGTACTTCACTACATTTGAGAGCAGTATCTGTACTCAATACTCCGCTGCATTTTTAAGCTGGACTGAGAAGTAAAAAGTACTTTTCGTATGATTTGAGGGGTTATTTTTACCGTGACGAAAGGTTTTGAGTTCAAACCTGGGCTTTGAGCAAAAATAAATACACAAAATACATGAGAAAAATAAAGAAATTGATTTTTTCTCGTTTCCGTTGGACAAAATATGGATCATTTTTAAAACAAAATCACTACATTTACACTTTTGGGAAAGAAGTACTTTAATACTTTTACTTAAGTTGATTTTTTTCATAGGATACTTTTATTTTTGCAACTTTTTACCTCTGTATCTGTAACTAAACTTCTTCTTTGTCTTTTACCCGAACTTTGTCTTGCCCCTGTCCAGATTTATTGTAAAAGCAGCTCTTGAGGTCAAAATAAGTCCCAAAATAAATGTTCTCTCTGCGCCTAATTATGAGCTGCTGTATTGTCCAATAAGCAGGAAGCGCACGTTTGTATGCTAGTTGTTATTTAGCTTTGGCGTGACTGCACGACTCTGCTCTGAAAGTTGTGAGAAATGCTTATAAACTCATTGCGGTGAATGATTACGATGCTAATTAACATGTTTTACAGGTTTCACTTTTGTTCCACGCTCTCTGTGTTAAGCCACTCCCCCTTCAGAGCGCTATCACGACACGATCAGCCGCATCCCGCTAATACCGCCGCACATCACGTCAGGTTTGGCAAGTTGCTGTGCACAGTTTTGTGTCATGTTTTTGTGCATTTATGGAGAGTTGTGGTGGGTGGGTGGTGTAGGCCTGTGGGCGGAGCATTGGACAGAATTTTGCAGCCATACAACCGTAAGGAGGGTTTGATAAGGGTCCAGGAGAGGTCGCTACAATACTCAAACATGCATGGATGACATATAAACCTTCTTCAGACACAGTAGAAAGCTAAAAGAATTGATTTTGTATAATAGTCCGTCTTTAACTGAAATAAATGTCAACTAATTCAGCTATTTAATAATCTTTATCTGGTTTAAGGAGGTTTAATGACAAACAGAGCAGCAGCTGCATCAAAATGAAGTGGACATTTTGTGTTTTTAACGATCACTTCGGCTTTATCTGAGTCAACTTTAGTAAACTAGACAAACTCAATGGGCTGCGGTTTAAAAACCCAAGGATTTTGCGTTCGAAACAACTGGCTTATCTGATTAGGAAAATAAATGTTAGTCGCATCCATGGACTGTAAGTGTAAATGGACATAGTTGACCTGCCAGACCACTCCAAACAGGAAGTGCGCTTCATTTGACTGAACGCTATGGCCAACATCACACTTCCTTAGTCCACTTGTTTGTACAGTCTATGGGTGCAGCTCTACTTTGTTCCTACAGCCTTATGTTCACAGGTTCCAGGTTTAAATGATTTTTTTGTTGTTGTTTTTTGTTTGTTTTTTTTTTTTTTATGGCCCTATGTTCCCACAAGATTGTGTTGTCACATTTAAAAGGTCATTTTTAAAGTGCATAAGCCCGACCCTGTAGAGCAGGCATGTCAAGTAAGTAAGTAAGTAAACTTTATTTATTACTACTACTTTATTACTTTATTTATATAGCGCTTTTCAGAGATAAAAATCACAAAGTGCTTTACATAGAAAGAACAGGTAAAAAATACAGGGAAATAAAACTAGACATCAACCTAGTCAACTGAAAGCTTTTCTGAATAACAACGTTTTCAGCTGCTTCTTAAAGGAGTCACTGAATCCGCCTGGCGCAGGACCAGAGGCAGTGTATTCCAGAGTCTAGGGGCCACAGACTGAAAAGACAGATCCCTACGAGTTTTACGAGTCTTTGGGACCATGAGGAGATTCTGGTCCGAGGACCAGAGGGTACGACCAGAGTTATAATGGCACAGCATATCAGCAATATATTGGGGTGCCTGACCATGTGATGCCCGATGTGTAAGAACACACAATTTAAAATCAATTCTATATTTCACCGGCAGCCAGTGTAGGGACGATAAAACCGGTGTGATGTGGGCTGTTCTGGGAGTTCCTGTTAAAATCCTTGCAGCAGAGTAGAGACTACAAATCCCAGAATGCTTTGCAAATGTGTTGCCGCTGACCCCCAACATAAGTTTAATCCAGCCCTTCTGAAAAACATGCAGATATTGTTGTGAAAATTTTCAATAAATATTTAGTTTGGCCCCCGACTTAGTCCCAGTTTTCAATTTTGGCCCTTTGTGAATTTGAGTTTGACACCCCTGCTGTAGAGGGAACAGGAGGTCCAGTTTTCAGGGCAACCCTTTTCCCACAGACCTATATTCACACTGTTCTTAGAAAAGTTAAAAGTTAAAATGAATGTTAATAATAAATATGTAAAAGTGCTCATTGTCTCCACATTTCAGCTGTAACAGAATGTAGTGGAAGTTGGTCGTTTCCTGACTTCAGATGGGGAAAGCACATCTGCTCATAACTTTTCCCCACTGGTATTGTGAATTCAGGGGATATAAGAACATATGAAAGTTGAAGTGATCCTTTCGTACATGTGGAGGGACATGTGCCATCTGGTCCCTGGTGCTGCTCCTCACAGACGTCCCGTGGGGGATTCTGCACTGATCCCTGTGTGAGCTGTGGGGGACTGGAACTGGTAAACCCCACCTCCCCGTTTAGTCCATAATCTGGTTAATTTTTTTTTGAGCTGTTGAAACTCGACACTCAAGAATCTCTCAGACACACAGCATCAGCTTAACATGTGAAATCAAACAGTGGCATAAGTTTCTCTGGAAAGGACTGGCATTATAGACTCCTGAAAACCTCATTCAAGCTCACTAAAATATAAATAAAATCCATAATAAGAAAAGAAAAAAATACAGTTGAAAAAAATTCATACTTCTTTTGTTTCTAAATATTTTTCCTTTATTTTTTCACAGCATTTAGAACGACCCTTCCGACATTAATATGAGCAAATACAGCACCGAGGAACGAACCCTCATCGTACAGTGGTACTTTGAGTCACATGGGTCAAATTCACAAACCCAGCGGTGTTACCGTCGACATTTTAATACCAGAGATGCCCCGAGCGTAAATGCCATTAAAGGAATAATAAGTGTTTTTCAAAGACAGGGGGCAGTATGTGATCTCCACAGACCTGACTGTGGGGCTATCTTAAAGAAAAGGTGTTTGTGAATAAACCTCAAACCATAAACGACTTAAAACGTAATATCGAGGGTCAAATAAGAGCCATAAGCCCGGAAATGCTTTAAATGTTATGCAAAGTGTGTTGGATCGAGTTATTCAGGGTGAAACTGAATATGGTGGAGACTTAAGAAACATTATTTTTCAAAATTAGCTCATTTTTACTTCCCCTAGTTTAAGTAGTGATAAGTTCAAGTGTAAGTGAACAATTATAACCGTATATATGGCCAAAACTCTCGGACGGTTCAGTTTATCTACTGCTAAAATTTGGTGAGTATAACTTAATAATTATAGGAGCTCCTGAAGTTGTAAAAGTGTCAGTGACTTTTGGGCCACCCTGTATAACAAACATATCAACCAAACCATTGATTTTACTCCATTATGTCGATCAACTCTCCAGGCTCTGACAGTGGCTCAGTTGGTAGAGTGTTCGTCCGCTTACTGAAGGTTGGCAGCTCAAATCCAGCTCTCGACATAAACTTCACTAGTCGAGGGCTCAGATGCACTGATGTACAAGTTGACGGTGCAATTCCAGCTCCCACCGATGAATACTGTCGTGTCGTGATGTATGAGCGGTTCCTTAAATGCAAAAATAAGTTTAATACCATTCTGTGCTTTTCAGGCAAAGCAATAACATCTCCACGAGACATTTTGCAGAAGAAAAAACTGTATATTTCCATTACGTTACACATTTAATGGCACCATAAAAAGATGGCGCTCACATTAGTGTTTTAGTCCAGCACTTTTGGACGTTCGTTTCTGGTGTGCAGTCTGTGACCCGGCTGACCCGAGACGCCCGCCGGCCTGCGAGTCTGGCCTGGGTAACAGCCTTTCGTAAATCCAGGGCAGAATGAATTTACAGTGTGAAAGTCCAGAGCAGTGGTCACACATTGTGGAGCAGAGAGGGTCTGGACTGGTCATAAAGTCATTAGCCTAGCGTGCTCAGCGGAGTGCTCGTAATGGCTGACAACGGCTGACGGTGGAGCAGAGGGGAAATGGAGGTGAATGTAGGAGCAAAATTAAGTGTGCGTAAACTCTCTCACGCGCTCGAGCGTCTGGGCAAAGGGCCGGACTGAATCATGACCCGGGTTTAAAGTAGAAGGCTGTGCTGGGACGGGTCAAACGCTCCGTCGTGACCAAAACTAGCTCAAGATGTGGGAATGGGTCTCCTGGGTGGATGGGACAAATGCAGAGAACAAATTTCACTGCGGGGGACAGTCATTTGTACCTTAACCTTAAATCAGGAATAATATCAGTTTTAAGTGTCTTGCTAATGTGCACAACAACAGTATAAACCGATGGAAGCCAGGATCGTACCCACCTGAACCGCCAACCTTCATATCAGCGGATGAACCTTCTACAAACCGAGCGACTGCTGCAAGTTTAGCTGTGGAAAAAAAAGTCTCGTTACACAAAATTGCCTATTTGGGGCGTTTACCCGTGTTATACTGTCGTCCCGTCGTTAAAAACATACCTGGAGTTGTATTTTTGTTTCATTCACCCATTAAACCAAAAGCGTCTTCTCTGAGCATTCAAAAATGTTTCTCTGTTTCGATATTGCCAGTTTAGTTGCGTCATAGGTAAACACCACCAGGCTAAGTAAAAGATCAGATCTGTGGAGGGATGGCCATGCTCACATTAAGAATACTGATCAAGTTTTTTCAAGATATTTTCGAGCAATAAAACTTGTTATTGAATAAATTCTGACTAGATGAGAACAATTCCATACTGTGTACTGTTCACCAGGAATGTAATGGGTTTATGTAGTGTAGTAGTGCGATTTAAAGGTCCTATATTACGCAAAATTGACTCTCGTGAGCTTTAAGAGTGTTGTTAATAATCAAAAACATACCTGAAGTGGTGTTTTGCTTCATTCACACATGTTTGAGTAACACTTCCTTAACTCTACAGCGTTGGATGCTATCGCCGCCGATACACTCGTGGTCGTGGACTTTCCATTACCGTAACTCCGCAACCAATTGTGCTTCATGTAAATTCAAACGGCCTCTCAAAGCAGAGGCAGAAGACGACCAATCAGAGCGAAGGTGCCGCCAGGATTCTCCCAGTCGCTTATTTGATGCGTCAAAGAAAAAAATAAGGATGGATATGTAAAATAGAGGTAGTCGTGTGAAAAAAGGCCAAAGTACATGCTGATACTTCCTTTAACATGATTTTTATGGCTAAAAAATAAGAAAACAAGTCTGGGCGAGCTATACTGGTCTATAACATCTGAAGCTATAGAGTTAATCTGTCTCCAAACCTCAAAATGCTCTGTTCCACCTTGTGATGTCATCAAGTGGTAGTTTTCAATTTACCAACTCTCAACTCTTTTAACTTTTGTTTTGTAGTGATTGGACATTCCTGAATGATCCAAATGATTCTAGTGAAGGTGTATGGAGTTTAAAAACAGCATTTCTTGTATTACCACATGATGACATCACAATGTGGAACAGGGTGTTTTCTGTTTGATAGAAGAACTCAGCCTAAATATGCAGAGTTTGTGTGTTAAACGTGTGTGAATGAAACAAAACACAACTTTGGTTCGATTTCTGATAAGGAAACAAGATTATAACATAGATCAGAGTAATATGAGCTCTTTAATTTATGCTGAAGAGGTTTCGTTGTTTTCCAGTTGAACTTTACTGAAGTTGTGGCGAGCGAACACGCAGCTTGTCTACTGGGCTCGGCGTTCGCACTTGGTGATTCTTCGGGCGATGGCAGAGTCTGTCTGAGATGGAGCTGTCAGGCCAGGGAGGCGTCTGTCTGCAGGGGTCAGCGCTCTCCCCTCGACACTTTAGCATTCCTCTCCATCACTCTCCGAACCTGCCCGCTGTGTGCAGGGAGGGGCCTTTGTGCTCAGAGTATCCAAAACTGTACTCAAGTAAGAGTAAAATACTTTT
This sequence comes from Periophthalmus modestus, assembly GCA_019594935.1. Taxonomy (NCBI): domain Eukaryota; kingdom Metazoa; phylum Chordata; class Actinopteri; order Gobiiformes; family Gobiidae; genus Periophthalmus; species Periophthalmus modestus. The sequence goes on along the minus strand of JAIEZT010000068.1, from coordinate 23,491,625 downwards.
GAAAATGCTATATCCGGCGAAAACAATGTATCAACATGTTTTAGAAGTTTCCCCTTCAGAGCGCAACCAGCTAATGAAACTACTGCACATCGCACCAGGTTTGTGAAGTCGTAGTATACAGTTCGCATCACGTTTTTGTATATTTACGAAGGATTGTCCTGTGGGAGCATGAGTGACGTAGGCTTGTGGGCGGAGCCTTGCACAGAATCTTACCGTAAGGATCTTTTGAAAAGGCCCGGAGGAGAGATCGCTAAAATACTCAAACATGCATGGACGACATCTACAACCTCCTCAGGCGTGTTTTTGATGAGGAAACAAAGCTCCAATCTTTAAAAAAATCAGATTTATAATTTAAAGTTGGTGCAATATGAAGGACAAAACATTTAAAAATGAACAAAATCTGGTATTTTTAAAGGATAGATGCAGAAATGGTTAAAAAAAAAAAAATCGAAATCTGAAGGAGCGCTGCAAGAAACTCGAATCATTTCTTCACTTGTAGATTTACTCACAGTGGGAAGAGTAACCACAACTTTTACTCGAGTAAGTGTACTGTTACTGAAGTAAAAATATGCTGCTAGAAAAGTACAACTTCTTTAAACAGTCAAGTAAATGTAACGAAGTACTACCCACCTCCGGTACCAGACCTCCTAATTACCCACTACCAAGTTCCACCGGATCCCAGGTGAGTACCCCGACACTATCTGCTTACTCAACCCGCACGGCGCGCTCTCATTGGCTGTCGCTAGGCTACGCTGGGCTCCAAACGCAGCCAGCGCCGTGCCAAATTTGACTGGCTCATTAGGGGAATGAGGTGCAGACCTAATTTTACACTTTCACGGGAAAAACAGTGAGCGAGGCAAAAACATATTGGATGAGCCTTGTTTGTGGTGCTAATATGTGATCGCTATTATTAATACAAACAGTGTCAACACGGTGCGGGGGGAAGTTATGAAATGCGTCAAAAATTAACTAAATGGAGGCTTCAAGGTCTTTTTTTTCTGGTTGATTCAGTGGCACTTTAAAGCAGACCTGTTGCGTTTGTGTCTATATTATAATCTATGACACCTGTGGATCATTATGTTGTAATTTGCATGTTTTAAATCGCAATATTCATCTAAAACGACTTAATAAAAGAAACAAAATGGCTGACTTTTGCGTTAGAAAACGGCGGAGCCCAATGGGAGCTGACGCCGCCTTAAACGTCATCAACGAAGAGCCACGTATTTGTCGGCCCTTCCTATGGACAGCTGCGCATCACATTAGCAAATAGTGGATTTTTTTTTTTCATTTGTACCAAAATGACGTGATGCTGCTGAAGAAAATAACATTGGAGAAGGAAGTAAGTACAGAGCAGTGGGTATGTGGTGGTTGCAGAGAAAACAGGGTTAGATCGGCAAAATGGCGCGATTAAAGATTGCTCAAACACGCACGAATCGCTCCAAATACGACTTCAAGAGAACAACATGGTTAAAAGCTGTGAAAACGCTCAGAAAAAGTTTGCAGGTCCGCTTTAACAGTTCAAAAACAAACCTGGAGTTGGGTGTCGTTTCATTCAGTCATGTTCGAGTACAGAGGCTTAGAGGGGTTTATCGTGGGGGTTACGTTCTAAAAATAACCCGCAATAGGCGAAATGCATGAAGCTTGAGTTTTTACAATTATTCTATATGTTTTGCGGCTGTAAAACCCTTCACCACACACTTTATACACTTTTCTCAAACAGGCATTAACATTTTCTGACATTTCTCTCTTGTTCAAACCTTCATATATTATTTTGCCCTTCCTCGATGATCACTTTAAATGTGTTGTTCACGTGTATCTGCAGTATATCTCTCTGTGAACAGAAACACTTTTTTGTCAAACCAGCCCTTGGTGGCATTAAAGGGGCTTGGCGATGTGTGAAAAGTACTTGTCGATGGCCTGGGCTCCGCATCATCCTGTTCCTTGCTGTCATGAATGTCATCGCTGTCAGCAAAGGTTTCAGCACTTTAGAGTCACACTGCGATCCAACATTTATGTGAATTTGTCTGACACATTCTGTACTGTACAGGAGACACGGAGGAGACTGATGGACAATGGTCTACAGTCCTTTAGCCAATCAGGAGGCAGAACACAATGCATGTTCATACTCTGTAAAAAAAAACATGCAAAATTGTGCAAAAAAGTCCGCGAAACAGCGAGGCCGCGAAAGATGAACCATGATATAGCGAGGGGCAACTGTAATCCTGTATTTAGGCTGTTCTGTTTGCAGGATGTGCACCTTCTTTAATAAAACCAATTCAACCATAAAACCATTAACTTTGAGGGTGACAGTGTCTGAGTCGGGGGTGCTCAAACTTTTTTCACCGAGGGCCATATCTTGAAAAATATCCGATGTGGAGGGTCAGTGGTCAATACAGTAGATTATTCAGATGGTGCATTTAACATAGTTTTGACTTCATACTTTAAATGAGGTTTGAAATATTAATACCAGGTCTGTATGATAAAGCAATGTGATGTTATTTAGGTTGTATTAGTAGGATTACTCAAATTTGCCATAAAAAGTACTGATTATGATCAAATGGGCCAGTTCAACTGAAGGTCTGAGGGCCGCATTTGGCCCCCGGGCCATAGTTTGGACACCCCTGGCCTAAGTGGTTGGAGCGTTTGCCCACCAACCTGATGGTCAGCTGCTTGTTTGCACAGGTCAGGTTATCATGTTTTTATGACTTGGTTTGGTAGGATAGTGCCAGTCTTAAATATGTATCTGTCATGATCCCTGTTCTGTCCCTGCCTCCTGTGTGAGCCCTGCCCCTCCCTCATGTGTCTGAGCCTGGAGCTGGGAGGAGTCCTGGCTCCTCCTACGCGCACCTGGACTCCATCAGCGCAATCAACACCACCTGAACGGAATAAGAGGAGCCAGGACCCAGCACTCAGGGCCAGATCGTCTGTTTGTCTCACCGTGGTACTACCTGTGTGTCTTCGTCCTGTTCGTGTCCCCAGTTCGTGGCTCGTGTTCCTGACCTGCACCCCTGCACCTCTGGACCCTGACCTGCACCTCTGGACCCAGCTCCTCGTATGTTCTCCCGTCACTTGTCTTGTTCTGCCAATAAACCCCCTTAAACTTGCCCCGAGTCCCGCATCTTTTGGTCCGCCTCACACCCCTCATCACGACAGTATCAGAGTTTTGCATCATTTCAGGAAGTACAAACATAGAGGAAGTACTGCTGAGTCTTAAAATGGAATAACTCTGCCTATGTCATCAACAACACAGTTTTCAAAATCTTAATTATAATGATATTAACTAAGTTTTAAAGGTCCTATATTACACAAAATGGACTCGTGTGAGCTCTAAGCCATGTTAGAATGTTGAAACCTCTTTAAAAACAATCAATGACACATTTTATTAGCCTGTATGTCTCAAATCCTTAAAATGCTCTGTTCCACCTTGTGATGTCATGAAGCGGTCGTTAACAGGTACTTTTTTACTTACAGTTCAGTAGAGATTGGACATTTCAGGGCTGAAATGATCAAACGTGATTCTAGTTATGTTACATGGCAGTAGAGCATTTCCTGTATTACCCCATGATATCACCAAGTTGAACAGAGTGTTTTCATTTCGAGAGAAAAACTCAGCTGAAATATGCAGCGTTTGTGTGTTAAACATGTGTGAATGAGACAAAATACAACTCCAGGTCTGTTTTTGGTGAGGAAACGACATTATACCATAGATAAAACAAAGTGTAACACAGGCCCTTTAATGAAATGAGTGGTCTAAGTTCTCATACAAACTGTCGTGTCTTTAATGATTCGTGAATTTGGTTAGAGAAGCGTCATTCACATTCTGCTTCTGAACAAACTTTTGAGATGCGTCATGGAGGAGTGTGTCTGCCCTCAGGAGATGTGCTCGAGTAGAATGTAAAGCTCTCCTTATGCGGCTGAGACGAGAGCAGCCACATCGACGTCGTTTAAAGGCGCTGTATTACGCCAAATTGACTCTTGTGAGCTTTAAAACATGTTAGAACCTCAAAAACATATCTGACACATGTTTGAGTAACCCTTTATCATTAGTCTGTCTACATCTGCTCACATTAATGCTCTGTTCCACCTTGTGATGTCATAAAGTGCTAGTTTTCAAGTTAACAGCTGCTTTTTACCTTTTGTTCAGTAGAGATTGACAATTCCAGAGGTCTCCATGATTTCATGAAGGTGTAAGGAGTTTAAAAACACAGACGAGCACTTCCTGTATTACCTTATGACATCACAAGGTGGAGCATGTTTTCGGCCTCGGCCTAAATCTGCAGGATTTGTGTGTGGAACATGTGTGAATGAAACAAAACACAACTCCAGGTCTGTTTGTGATGTGAAAACAATGTAATATGAGCATTTTTAAGTGGTCTTATCATACAAATTCTACTTAATGTGTTTTTTTTTTGCTATAGATTTATATATTTTTGCAGAAACTTTAGATATATACACTGCCTGGCCAAAAAAAAAAAAGGATTTAACTAAGCAAACAGGTCCGAGCCTATAGGTACGAGTCAGGTCTAGGTTCAGCAACAGTCTGTGCTCAAAGAATGAGGTCAGCTGACACCTGAATATACTGAATGACCAGGTTATTCATCAGTGGATTTTTTCTTCCCTGATGCACGAGCATGTTCCAAGATGACAATGCCAGGATTCATCGGGCTCAAATAGTGAAAGAGTGGTTCAGGAGCAGGAGACATCATTTTCACACATGGATTGTCCACCACAGAGTCCAGACCTTAACCCCATTGAGAATCTTTGGGATGTGCTGGAGAAGATTTGTGCAGCATCAGACTCGACCATCATCAATGCAACATCTGGGTGAAAAATTAACGCTGGATGGAAATAAATCTTGTGACATTGCAGAAGTGAAATCGAAACAACGCCACAGTGAATGTGCCGTAATCAGAGCTAAAGGCAGAACAACGAAATATTAGAGTGTGTGACCTTTTTTTTTTTTTGACCGGGCAGTGTAGTAACTCTCGACTGTCACCAGTGCAAAGGTTAGACCTATAACTGAATGGCAAACTGTCAAGATCCACGTGTTCCTGCTCTGTTTTTGCCTCCTGGGTTCTCCTTCCCCCTCCCTCACCTGCCTGACGCTGGAGCTGGGCGGAGTTCCTGGCTCCTCCTGCGCGCACCTGAGTCTCATCAGCACAATCAACGCCACCTGCCGTGGATAAGAGGAGCCAGGACCAGACACTCGGTTGCAGATCGTCCACGTGTACAGTTGTTCTTAGTCTTTGTATTTTTTGCTCTCTTTTTGTCTCGCTTACAGGATGTTTTCTCTCACTCTTCAGATCTCGCTTCCTGGACCGTCCCAGCTCCTTCACTCCTGGCTCTGCTCCGACCTTGCTTCCCAATCCCGGTATAGTTAGTCTTATTGTCTCTGCACCTCCCGTCTTTGGACTCTGCCTGAGACCCTGCTCCTCGCTCTGATCCGCTCGCCCCTGCACTCCTCGGCCCCGGACTCTGGTTCCCGCTCCGTTCCCTACTCCAGACCTGCCCGCACCGCTGCACTCTCAGCTCTCCCGCTCCGACCCGGACCCAGATCTGTATCCCACTCTCCGTTCTTCGCCGAGTCAACCTTCATTGTTTGTGAAAATTAACACTATTGTAAATAAACACTGTAAACCTTTCCCTAAGTCCTGCATATCTTGGTCCAAATCCGTCCTGCATTACGACACAAACTGAATGGAGAGATGCAAACGCCAATAAAAGACTCTTCCTCCAATAAGTTTGGAGTATACAGCGGTAAAACCTCGAGCTCGGATGTGTGAAGTGATGAACACCATACATGCCCTCGCTCGTACACTATACAGTACAATACAAAAAGTTCTGGCTAAAGTTGCAGCTCTTTTACACTTGCATCATTTGACTGTACATGTCCATCTGCGACAGTTTATTTTCCAATGCAACACTGAGCAACAAGCGCATTTGCATTCGCATTCGGGGACCTGTCTGCAGCCTTGGAACAGCGGGTTTCTCGTGTTTACGTCACTTAAGGCCTCAGTTATCGATACAGGCGGTAAACTGCTAGCATAAACTGAAAAATACCTTGCTCAGTTTGTGGGCGTGTTGCGTGTGATTTACCAATGGGAAGTGTTTGTATTGTTTCTGCTGCAAAACTGATATGTAAATGAGAGCGTTCAGCAAGGGAAGAAGTTTGTGTTCCTCTGCTCCTGTGGGCTACTGAATTGTTGAAGAGCTGTTGCAGTTCCCACCTTTTTTGCATAGCGTTTGAATTAAGGAGCGTTTGACGGGGGCTTGGGAAAACTTTGAGCGGTTAAGCGGCGTTACCCTTTTCGTTTTGGACTTAGACGCAGGATAACGGATCACGGTGACATATACACGTAGGGGCACTGTGGAGTTGGAGCGGCGAAGGAACAACAGACATGTGTCATCGAGGACCCCGCAGTCTCCACTTTAGGACTTGGGACAGTCTGTAGGACATGGGACAGACACGTGAAAAACCACTTTGATGGATAGTTTGTCATGATCCCAGTCTGCTCTGGTTTTGGTGCTGTTTTTCCCCCCTCCCTTCTGTGTCGGAGCCTGGAGCTGGGCGGAGATTCGGGCTCCTCCCAGGCACACCTGCAACTCCGCACCTGGGGAGGACAAAGGGACCGAGGACCTGACACTCAGCGCCAGATCGTCCGCCTATCCTCAGTGGTACAGCTCAGCTTGGCTTCGTCTTGTTTTGCACTTATGACTTTTGTACTCAGTTGGATATCTTTTATTCTCCGCCAGATCCCGCTCCCTGAACCTGCTCCGTGCCTCCGCCTCCGACACAGTTCTTCACGATCAGTACAAACATCTCATCCTCCTACCCCGCTCACCTCGACCGGTACGGACTTCCTCGTCTCTGACCCTGATCTGAAGACGACTGCAAAGACCCCCGCTTTCAACTGTCTGCTCCGCCTACCTTCACTCATATTATTGTGACTGTAAATAAACTTTGTTCAAACGTTCCACCCGAGTCTGAATCTTTGGTCTCCATCAGTCGTTATTTCAACATTTCTCGATGTCATTTTGTGATAACCAAAGACTCTATAAAAAAGTGATCTAAGTGAGTGCGTATTCATCCATCTCATTTGGCTCATCGAAACTCGCAGTTATAGGGCCCAATTTGGAGCAGATTTCCATATTTGGAATTCAGACCGTGAGTACCATAGCAACCAAAGAGCCAATCCAGAGTGAGGCTGTTGAAGGTAACGGCCCTTCCTGCTCGCACCACTGGTTTAGCAGGCAGGCACTTTGCAACACTGTCCGTTATTAATTCATTCATTCAGTTCATATGTTGACTTACAGGCAACATTGTGAAATGTATAACACTAAAATCATGCACAGTGGGTTAATATGAACATTTTAAGGTCAGTATGTCATGCAAGGACCACGCCACAACAATGGTACGATGAAGATATTTATTGATGATATGAATAGAAGTGGAGGCTCGGTACAGACTCAGGACGGGGGCTTTGTCTCAGGAGGATTCAGGACCCCCCTTGCTGTAGATGGTGAGGTCTTCAAGCTGGAAGATGAACAACAGAGGGGGTGGAGGGGTCTACAGCGTGCAGACAGAAGGTGTTGCCGGGATAGTCTTGTCTAAATAGGGCTTCTGGGTAATTAGAGGTGTGGCTGAGGTGAGCTGTGGTTCACTGGAGAGGAGCAGGAGGAACTTGAGGCGTGGTTCTCCTCCTGAATCTCATAAATCATATTAACTTATTATTTTGTATTTGCAAATTTTGTATGAGTTGCAATTCAATGAAAAAAAAAACACATTAAAAACATATTTTACAGTGTGATGTGTCTGTGTGTGTCTGTGTGTGTGTGTGTGTCTGTGTGTGTGTGTGTGTCTGTGTGTGTGTGTCTGTGTGTGTGTCTGTGTGTGTCTGTGTTTGTGTGTGTGTGTGTCTGTGTGTTTTGTGTGTCTGCGTGTGTGTGTGTGTGTCTGTGTGTGTGTCTGTGTGTGTGTTTTGTGTGTCTGTCTGTGTGTGTGTGTATGTGTGTGTGTGTGTGTGTTTGTGTCTGTGTGTGTATGTGTGTGTGTATGTGTGTGTCTGTGTCTATGTGTGTGTCTGTGTGTGTGTGTGTGTCTGTGTGTGTGTTTTGTGTGTATGCGTGTGTGTGTCTGTGTGTGTGTGTGTTTTGTGTGTCTGCGTGTGTGTCTGTGTGTGTGTCTGTTTGTGTGTTTGTGTCTGTGTGTGTTTTGTGTGTCTGTGTGTGTGTCTGTGTGTGTGTTTTGTGTGTCTGTGTGTGTGTGTCTGTGTGTGTGTGTGTGTGTGTGTGTGTGTCTGTGTCTGTTTGTGTGTGTGTGTGTGTGTGTGTGTGTGTAGGTGTGTGTGTGTGTCTGTGTGTGTGTGTGTCTGTGTGTGTGTGTATGTGTGTGTGTTTGCAGGTTGTTGTTTTTTTCGATACTACAGTCTTACAGTGGGATGATATTCTGCAGTGTTATTTCATAATGTCATATTCTTACAGTCTGGTGTGTGGTGTGTGGTGTGTGTGGTGTGTGGTGTGTGGTGGCATCTTTTTGCTGTTGTGGGTTGATAAGTTCCGGTGTAGAGTGAGATGACTTGGATGTGAGCACAGGGCAGATACTGCAGTATTTGTGGCAGTAGTACCACAGTCCTCTCTGCTCTCTCCGCAGCCCCCATGTTGAAACAGTCATCATGCTCATTTAACCACTTTGAACTCAATCAACGAACAGAGATTTTGAGCGGAGCAGAGCTGTGGAACTATCTGAGTGTTCAACAATCAGAGGTTCGGGTGTGGGAGGATTTTGGAAGTATTACGAAGACTGCGTATAAAAGCCAGAGCAAAACACTTGATATTTATGGTTAATATCTGTGTAATTACTGGGCCTATCTATATAAAACAAAAAAGAAGCGTTATAGAAGACATAATGTGTTTGTGTCTGCTAAAGAGCTATCAGAGTTATAATCTCTGACGCCCCTGGATCATTATGTTATTATTTGCACATTTTAAATCGCAATATTCAAGTCCGCTGATCCGGGCCGGCCCTAGTTTTCAGGGGGCCCAAAGCAGAATGTTTCTCTGGGCCTGACGCAGTGGATGTACCTGGGCTCAGCTATTGAGGACTTGTATTTGACATTATGACCACGCCCCCATCACTTTGTCCAGTTGTATTTTTATTAGGGTCAGGAAAAAATGATCTTACACATTTGTAGGTTAAATAAAATGCAATCCCGTACCAGCTCGAAACACGATCTTGTTATGGATTACCAACTTCAGAGCTACTGGATCTGCATTGAAACGAAAATGACCCGCCGAGTTATGGACGACTTTCGTGAACACCTTTGACAATGTGGGGACAATAACGGATCCCATTTGACTGATTTAATTTTAAAACATAATGAAACAGAATGGCATTATATGTACTTTTCAAAAATAAAACTACTAATAAAACCTAAAAATGTGTCAGATCATTTTGCCTGACCCTGTATAACCAAAAGACTGAAATATTTTAATCAAACTTGTAAAAGAGCCATTCAAAAGTACCTCAGATATTTTGCTACTATATAAAAAAACCCAAATGTGACCTTTATAGAGGCGTATTTAGGCTGCCATAAACACCCGAACACTGTTTCTAGTATAACTTTACATATTGTACTATTGTCAGTACAAATGTATGGGCTCTAGGGGGCCCTCTGGTGGCTTTGGGCCCCTAAAACAGCTGCTTAGTCTGCTTATAGGCTGGACCGGCCCTGTCGCTGAATTGGAAGTAAATCCAAAGTATTTACGCAGATGAAAACGAGGGTTTATGGGGCTAAAATGGCGTCTTGATAATAAGCGATTAAAGATTGCTCAAAAATGAACGATTCGCTTCAAATACAACCTCAGGAGTAAATGAGAAGGAAACAACTGTGACATGGTTAAAAGCTCTGAAACGTCCATTTTGCAGAGTAGGTCACTTTAAATGTCCTCACAACAGCTTCAGGGAGCGGGGCCATTATTTCAATCCAGAGACGTTACTGTCAGATGAAAAGACTTGAATTTCCGAGATCATTACAGCGGGTTTGTGGAACCAGTTAATAATGATAAGGTTCGGTTATGCAGATCCTAGTTCTTTTCAAATAGTGAAAATAGATAGATCTGAAATTATGACGTCATCAATGTATCGCTGGGCAAGACTCTGTCGGGGCCCCGGGCGAGACAGGGTTTGGTGAGATGGTGCACCTTTCCAGGACATTTTTAATCGTTTTAAAAAATAATAAATTCGCACTTTGGCAATTCAGATTTAAGAGGAAACATCGCTTTGAATTTATATCTTAAACAAACCTCACCACAAACATGATTTTTATTAACTTAAAGGTACAATAAAGGTATTTTCTGGAGGTGGCATGTCATCTTGCATAATTCCATAGAAATATAAAGTTTAAACCATATTCTTTTAACATTCTGCATGGAGATAGATACTGTGGAATATTATAGTCAAAGCAACAACATTTCCATGGAAACAAGCAGGTATTAGACAGGGGGTAGGCAAACTTTTTGACTTACGGGTCACAGTGGGCTCTAAAATGTGACAGAGGGACCAGGCCAAGATATATATATGTAAATATAACATTAGAGATTTGGCTGTAACATGTAGTAAAGCCTGAATATGCAGGGATCATTGTAAAAATTGTTTTCCAGATGGATTCTTTTAAAAACTCGCCTTCAGAGAAAAGCTTGCTAGTTTTTGCTGATTTGAATGTCAGGAAAAAACTTGCCTTAGTACTTTGATCAGACTTTGGTGAAAAAAAAATAGTTGTCCACTCTGTATTAAACACTTAGCGCTCACTATCCACTTTTCTTTTCTTTGATAAGCTCATTTTTGCAGAAGGTCGATAAGAGAAGAGAGTAATACAAGGTTGATGTAGCTGAAATGCTCCATAATTTGGTCACGTTCTGCGGGCCGGATTAATAACCCCAATGGGCCGTATGTGGCCCCGGGGCCGTAGTTTGCCCACCCCTGTATTAGACCGTCCTCCAGGCTACGTAAGAGTCAGGTTTATGGAGATGCAAGTCTGCTCAGAGTAAGCACGCATGCTGGTCTATGTTTTTATGTATCCATCCATTTTCTTGCTCCCGCTGGAAGGACTTGTTAAAACTCTAGGCCTTAAGTTATGTTAGTTGTTTGTGTTTGTCTATTATGTTTTGTGTGTGTGTCCCTGAATCTGTTACTGTCCTCATAATCATGGCTTTTGGCCTTGGCTGTGATTGGAGGACGCTTTCTCAGCCTGGCCAATCCTGGGGGCCACCTTCACCTGCCTTCCACCCATTTAAGAAGATTCGGGTCACGTGTTCGGGGCTGCTGGCCTGTGCGTGGCCAGTGTGCCGTCTGGTATGTGTAGTGTGTCTCTTTTGTGTGTCTCTACAGTGATAGTGACTCTGTCCTGAGACACTTCGCGTGTTTGTTCGTCAAGATTTTGTTATGTTACTGTGAAATTTGTGCTTTAGTTAACTTTAGGTATCGCAAGTTTCAATATTTTTTTAGACCATTTTTGTTTAGTTTACTCTTAACATCCCTATTCAGTAAATTACTTCTTAAGTTGCCTTTTTCCATCTTGGTTTCTTTTGTTACTTCCCTGTCCGCACACGAGCTGGGTCGCATGCCTCTCCGTTGACCTGGGAACGGCTCGGGGTCCCATCGGAGGAGCTGGAGGACGTGTCTGGGATGAGGGAAGTCTGGGAGCCCCTGCTTGGACTGCTGCCCCGGGATGAGCAGAAGAAAACAGCCATAAAAACATCCAAAATGAAAAAAAAACATGCTTTTATCTTAGTCTAAAAAGTTACATACTGTCACTTTAAAGAAAACCATTCCTACTTCCATTCACAGGCTTTTCCTTACACAGCAATTCCACAAATCATTCCTCTGGACAGCTACAATCGTATATTTACTGTACTATATTTCCAATGCAGTAACTTTGCCCGGCTCTTGGCACATGCACAGTCAGGAAATTCACTGGCAACGTTCCCAGCAAATGTGGTCTGCAATAACACATGGGACAGTACGTTGCCAGATATAGTAAAATTCCTCCTTGGACGACATGTAAAGATTTAGCGTGGAAATATGGAAAGGTGCCCGGTGAGAAGGTTGTGCTGAATGCGTCGTGGTGGGTGTCTCCATCTCCTCCTCGCACACATCCAGCTTTATCTCGTGTATCTGCCGACTCCACCGGGCTTTAAGTGCATCGGATAAAACGAGCCAAAACTAAACGGCGCAATAGTTATGACTAGACCATTCAGATTAAATGACAACGCCGTTATTTTGCTAGAAAAGCTTTTTACACTGTCTTACTCCTGGTTCACTTTTATTAGTACAAGGCCCAAAAGTCACTGACACTTTTAAATCTTCAGTAGCTCCTATAATTCTTCAGTTATACTCACCGAATTTTAGCAGTAGGTAAACTGAACCGTCCGAGATTTTTGGCAATATATGCGGTTATAATTGTTCACTTACACTTGAACTTATCGCTACTTAAACTAGGGAAAGTAAAAATAATGTTTTTTAAGTGTTCACCATTTTCGTTTCATCACATACTGCCCCCTGTCTTTGAAAACCACTTATTTTTCCTTTAATGGCATTTACGCTCGTGGCATCTCCGGTATTAAAATGTCGACGGTAACACCACTGGGTTTCTGAATTTGACCCACGTGACTCAAAGTACCACTGCACAATAAGGGTTCATTCCTCGGTGCTGTATTTGCTCATATTGATGTCGGAAGAGTAGTTCTAAATACTCTGAAAAAATATAATTAAAATATTTAGAAATAAAAGAGTTATGCATTTTTTTCAACTGTCAGTGACTTTTGAGCCGCTCTGTACAACGTTTTCGGTCCCTCTGACCTTCCTCAGCTCGTTCCTCTCTCCTTATTTGAGTTAAAGGGACAGCCCCCTTGAGCAAAGTTGGGGTTTAATTGTGCCTGTATTTTTTCCCTGATGTGATTGGTTGATTACTCTTGCGGGGGCAGTCCCTTAAATTATATAAGGAGAGTGGAAGGAAGGTCAGAGGAACCACAGTGTTGTACTAATAAAAGTGACCCAAGAGTGAGACAGTGTGCAGGGGTCTTTTTAAAACCTTTCAGTCCAGTGCGTCTCCTCAGTGCGTCTCCCAGTCAGGTGTGTGGAGTCTACACGGAGTCTACACCTTAATTTTGTTCAAACAATGTTTAAACTCACAAAAAAAGAGATCCTTGCGTGTAAATTGTTCCTACACTTTTAAATAGAATTTTTAAAGATCCTGAAGTGATTCTTGTGAGCTTTAAATGATGTTAAGAGTGCTGTCACCTCAAAAACAGACCTGGAGTTGTGTTTTGTTTCATTCATACATGTTTGAGTAACACTTTATTATTAGTCTGTTACATCTCCAAAGCTCAAAATGCTCTGTTCCACCTTGTGACGTCATGAAGTGATAGTTTTCAAGTTAACAGCTGCTTTTTACCTTTTGCTCAGTAGAGATTGGAAATTTCAGGTCTGAAATCATCCAGATGATTCTAGTGAAAGTGTGTGGAGTTTTAAAAACACAGTGGAGCACTTCCTGTATTACTTCATGACATCACAAGGTGGAACAGAGTGTTTCCTGTCTGAGAGAAGAACTCAAGCCTAAATATACAGGCTCTGTGTGTTAAACGTGTGAATAAAACAGGACCTTTACCTGGTGTCCTTACTCTGCAGCTTTAGAAATGAAAACAGGCTGTTCAGACCTTTCCACAGGTACAGAGTAACCTACAGGACCTCCAGCATCTCTGTTTACTCACCTCTCATACTCCCTCTCTCCTCTCCCTCCGCTCACCTCTCCCCCGCTCCCTCCATCTCCTCTGCTCGCTCTGCTGCCGCTCTTTCTGATGAACTGTCTTCTTCTGCACACTCCTGCCCTCCATGCCTCATCCCCATCACCTTCGGAGAATAGAGAGAAATCCAATATGAATTGCTGTCATTATTACAAGGACAGAGCGAGGCAGTGAGAGCCGGAGACAGCGCGGTGGAGAGGGAGATAAATAGTGCAGAAAGTAAAAGGAGGTGGGTGGAGGAGGATAAGATCTATATAGAGAGTGTGAGTGGTGAGCACACAGGAACACACAGGAGCCCAGGGGCCCCGGGGCCAGGCCAGGCTTTTCAAAGGAGCTAAACGAGGGCGGGAAGTAAAGACCTCCGCTTTTAGAGGCATCTGCTCTGTCAATACAGGGGCCACTGGCTCCACAAAGTACAAGAGGAAATATACACAGGATTACATGTACTAGCAGGCAATGAAGCAATAGTGGGCACGTACGGCATAATACCATGATGCAACAGTAATATATAGATATATGTTTCCTCAAAACAACTAAAAGAGCCTTTTTGGTGCCAGCATGTGCAGATTGAGGGTCAGGCTGTAGTGTCAAATATTTGGAGCATTTTGACTATATTATAAACTGTCACATAGACCTGGATTTGGACCTGGTTTAGACAAGAACAGGGGTCAAACTAGAGACCAGGGCTACACCAAAGCACAGACAGATAGAGTAGATCACCTCTGTGTGACAGTAGCTCTGTTGAAGTGTTCATCCACTGAGAGCCGAAGGTTGGTGGTTCAAATCCCGCTCTTGATCTACACATTGGTGGAGTGGTCAGATCCACTGTGATTCCAGGTCCCACAGTACTGTTGTTGTGCACTTGGGCGAGACACTTGACTCACCTTGCCCCAGTGTATGCATGAATAGTTGAGCGGTTGCTTGATGTAAAGCGCTTTGAGGGAACTACATAAATTTACCATTAGTGTCTGAAGGAAGTGCTGGCAGATCTTGTGTCAGGGCGGTCTGAGGAGAGTAACAGCCCTCAGGACAAAAGTGCCCGTCATCTGTGTCCTGCAGCATCAGAACGGCCTCCAGGGGGAGCTAGGTGAACTCTGCAGACACAGCAGGAAAGTTCTGTGTTGTTTTTGTTTGGGGATGAGACATCGGAGTGCCTGTCAGAGCTCCACAGCCAGCTCCATGCAGAGTTGCCATGGTCTGACAAGCTTTTCTTTCTCACTCTGTTCTAACAGATAAGAGTTGGCCTGCATTCTCCACAGCTGTTACAGTCAAGATGGTGACAGCAGCAATTTTATCCTTGTACAACAACCCGGACATGTCCTCAGACCCACTTACTGTTCACGGCGTAACTTCAACTTCACTTTTACACAGAGCAGTAGCGACGTCTTTGGCTGCAGACTCGGACCCCTGCAGTGACGCTAGACCCCTCCTCCTCCTCCCTTCCTCTCCCCTTTACTCATCCAGGATCCTTTAGTCAATAACATTTTTCAATTTGAACCGCACTTTTGAACAGAATATTTATTTAGGGTCAACGACTTTTCTTCAAGTGTTGTGATTTGCCAAAGGAAATGTCCCAGAACAGGGTTGGAACTCCTTACCTTGCGCTTAGGTGTGGAGCATTCCAAGCTACTACTCAGCGAAATTCCCATTATGTTCGACACGACTGCTCTTGAAATAGTCCAACATTACGACAGGTAAAGTGTCAGAAGCTGTAAACGCGCACAGTTTGTCTGACAGAATAGAGACGACACTTATATGACATACATGTAGCCATAGTATCGCTGCAGACCTCATGCTTCGCTCCCTTTTATCTGTCACATTACTGCCTCTGTATTATCCATGAATAACACATCCCGCTCCAGACGGGTTACGCTCAGACATATACAGGTGAACACCGCCGAGCTACGCTAACTCAATATGGAAAAGCCACCGTAGCACATACTTTACATAATGCCTCATGTTGTATTTTATTATAATGTGATGATTTTTGAATAAATGAAATGAGGGAGTGAATGCAGCAGAATACATATGGTTAAATTAAAGGGCTGGGTGATACCATAAAACATTAATCGTGACCTGCTTTCTATGACCTCATGATTTTAAAGAGCTGTACCTGGTTTGTACTGTGTTAAAACCATAGCCTGTACATATACCGTGTTTTCTGGACTATAAGTCACTCTGGAGTATAAGTCGCACCAGCAAAAAATGCTTAATAATGAGAAAAAAATATATAAGTCGCACTTTTGGAGGAAATTTTTTTTTTTTACAAAATCCGAGACCAAGAACAGACATTTTATTTTTTAAAGGCAAATTATAATAATAACAATAAAATAGAGAACAACAGGGTGAAACGCAGTACAGTACACTAACATAACACACACAATGAACTGAATATGTGTCTGGTCTGTTAACGTGAGATATGAACAGTTAATCTTGCTGTTGGCTTGTTTCACAGACACAGAGACAAACCGGAGAGAACCCAAAACTTTATATTTTACTTTTCAAGTGTTTCTTAATAGCACTCTGTCAGACTTCACATTAGCGTAAAAGGCTGAACTGGAAAACTGGAAGTAGATGAAGTGCCGCTTCCGTGTGGCCTCGCGCGGTTGTCAGCACCAACTGACGCTGAAATACTCTCGTAATCTCTGTAACTGCTGCTGTCGACTCATCATACATGATCCTGGGAGTTTTATATTGCTATTGAGTCGGTAAATCAAAATATGAACATTAATAACAGACAAATCAAGCAGCTTCTTTCCCCGAGGTCGCTCCTGCTGCCGTTAGCAACAGGTTTGATTGACAGCGTTGCTAAGAGCCCGCTCCCCGCTAAACCAGCAGTGCGGGCAAAAAGAGGCGTTACCTTCAACAGCCTCGCTCTGGATTGGCTCTTTTGGTTGCTATGATACTTGGGAATTCTAAATATAGAAGATGGCTCCAATTCACCCCGTAAACGTCTCGAGCCTCAATGAGCTTCATTTGACTGGAGCCGAACACTCTGGGTGACGTCACACTCACTTAGTCCTTTTCTTAAAACAGTCTATGCTTAAAAAGTGAAAAACTAGTTCATTTTAAACAGTTTGCATTCAGAGCATCCTAATTATTCACTGTGATGAGTTTATAAGCGCTTCACTCAATTCTCAGAGACCAGAGTGGAGTTAAAACAACAGCTGACCTGCTAGAACATACTTCCTGATTATCAGACAATAAAACTCTTTATAATCAGATGCAGACAGGGCACAGAGGACTTATTCTGACTGACCTCAAGAGCTGCTTATAAAATATATCTGTACTGGGGCAAGAAAACACATTTTGCCAAAGTAAAAAAGGGTTCAGTGACTTTAAATGCAGCTCTGCGCTCAAATACAGACACTCTCTTGTCCTGTAGAGCCTTGCATTTTTACAGAGCCGCCCGACTAGCTCGGGTTCTCTTAAAAACTGCGGAGCTGCTCCATTCATTCTGCATGAGGATTTAGCAGAGTCTTGCTAAAATAAATCACTATTTAAATATCATACGGCGGACAGCGAGTTATGGATGGATGTAAGGCCTGAGGAAACATGTGAGTTGTTAAATGAGAGGTATTTGTGTGTCAAGCTAATGCTAAGCTAATCTGAATCTCAAAACAGAACACAGAACAACTTTATGAAAATACATCTAATGACAAGTGAAGTCTTTCTGTGCAGAATCATTCAGATTGTAATTTCAGTTAGCATTAGCGTCAAAGCATCTCTTTCAAATCCAGAAAGAAGTGTGTATTAAAATCCCAGGGAACTTCAACGCACAAATACCTTTTTCTCTAAACACAGAAGCTTCCTGCGGTGAAGTATTTACATCGTAGTAAACG
Source organism: Periophthalmus modestus (assembly GCA_019594935.1). Lineage (NCBI taxonomy): Eukaryota > Metazoa > Chordata > Actinopteri > Gobiiformes > Gobiidae > Periophthalmus > Periophthalmus modestus. Next base: position 23,473,983 of record JAIEZT010000068.1, on the reverse strand, counting down.
TCTTGTCGTGCTGTGTGTGATCTATCTGCAACGTGCTCCCTGGTATTACATTATTGACTCATTTTAGCGAGACAATTTCAGCAACTTTCCAGTGCACAATGAATGATGCAGGAAGTGTGGCTCCGCAGTTATTGAGAGAACCGCAACCAGGGCCGCCCCAGATTTCAGGGGCCCCTAAGCAGCTTCTTACTCTGTGTATAGGCTGAACCGGCCCTGAACTAACCAGGCAGCTCTGTGAAATGAGTCTATTGGTGGGTGTTCGTCGTGATCTGAATAAATGAGAGTTTTCAGAAAATTATGACACAAATTTGTTGCCATATCAGTCTAGAATGCAGCTTTTTTTTCTTCTTTCTTTCTTTTTTTTTTTAATAGAGCACGAAGTGAGTTGCCTGTCCGCCCAAAACTTTACAAAGACGTGCAAGTACAAAACTACACCACTGAGGAACATTCATGGAACCCACCCGAAAAGTTGCACAGTACGGCTTTAAAGCACAGATCTGTTTTTTTCCGAGCCTCCAACGCAAGGAAAATATATAATTACTCAAACATGCACTTAAAATAAGATTAAGCTAATGACGAGGCGAACTATTAGAGCGCCATTATAAGCTCATAAAAGTCCATTTTGAAGAGTGTCTCCATTGAAAGTGGCAAAAAAAAGTCAATTTCGCCGAATATAGAATAGTTCCCTTTAAGTCCCCGCATCCCTGCTTGCTGTATGAGACCCGTAATCGCCTCGTACTCCCGTGTTCTGCTGGAAATCTACCCACGGCAAACTAAAAGCATGCCTCCATTTTGGCTCTGTCATTACCTGCACTTCCCTATTCACCTGTGAGCGCTAATCACGCATTAGCCGCCTGCGCTCACGTCGTCGTTTCCATCTTCCGCCAAATGTCAAGTTGTTTTTATTTCCCCCTTAAAAACATAATCTCTCGCCGCTTCTTGGATCACAGCTACTATTGGATATAGTCATACAAAAAAAAAACGTAGAATGTGATTATTTGTGTTTTCCGGTGCAGTTTTTCCATCAGCAGATTTGAAAAGATTGATAGCGGAGTATCTGTTCCAAACATAAGCACTTGACAAATTCCCATCTGACAGGAGCGAGCGTATTGCTGGTTCTATTTTGTGTTATGATGTAATCTGTGATGAAATGTGTGGGTCGTAGTGCACGCCGCCGCTCAAGACTGACAGCGCGGGATAGGACCAGGTTTATCTCCAGCACAAGCGGAGAAAATGCCGCTGCCCCTCCTGACATCTTCATTGATTCAGACGTGTTCTACCCACGTCTGCTTCCTGCCCCGAACGACTGCCTAAAGTGTATATCAGTGCATGAAAAGAAATGTGTAACTGATCACTTTTTACACTTTTACAACCAACCCGCAAAAAGTATTACAGTATGTCGTTTTTAGCTGAAAGAATAAACTAAAATAAAAGCTTGTTTGTGCTGTGAAGAACACGCAGCCTTATTTCAAGCAGACTTGCATCTCCACAAACCTGACTCTTCTTCCATGGAAACATTCCACAGCATGGCATAAAACAGGGGTGTCCAAACTTTTCTCATTAAGGGCCACATATAAAAGCACACACAAAGCTGAGGGCCGATTGAGGGCTGTAGACTGGTCGCCGATACAGTGAATACTTCAAATCTGTGTGTTTATTACAAGTTAGACTGAACCACTCGACCTTTATTCGTGCTACATCCTCAGTGGGACACATTAATTACAAGACAAAAGATTTTCAGAAATGTACAGTAAAAAGTACAGGTAATCTGGGCCAGTTCACCTGGAAGCTTGAGGGCCAAGAAAAATTTGTCTGAGAGCTGCATTTGGTCCCCGCGCCACAGTTTTGGTCATGCAAAAAATGACGAGATTTCTATGACCGACAGTAAATAACCAGTCCAGACTCTCCAGTTGTCAGTGTCACTAGAATCGGGATTAAAATGTTGAACTTGTTATACGTTGGGCCTCCCTCTGACCCTTAGTTGAGTGACCCTGGTCCTACAGACTTGAACTCTATCTGCAAATGAATGTGCTTTAGTCCTGGACACATCTGCAGCCTGTCCGTCCGTGGGAGTGGATCTCTCCTTCACTGTGGTTCTTCTTCAGGTTTCTTTTTTTCCCACTGTTGTTTTTTGGGTTTTTTTTGGTGTTTTTCCTTGCCGAGAAGAAGGGTCTAAGGACAGGGGATGTTCTGGGACAGTTCTCCATGTTTTGCTTGTTTTCTGTTGATTCATTTGCTTGTCTGTTTCTGTTTTATCGCTGATTTTGTAACTTCCTGTTGGTTAAATTAATTCTCATGTTCAGCCCTGAGAGGAAACTGCTTTTGTGATTTTGGGCTTTACAAAAATACATTGAATTGAATTGAAAAACCTGCAGCTTTATTTGAATCAGGCTTGCATCTCCACAAACCTGACTCTTATTGGTCTGGAGGAGGGCCTTCTTCCATGGAAACATCCCACAGTATATCATAAAATTCTATGAACCCAGTAAATAACCAGTCCAGACTCTCCACTACACTAGAATCAGGATGAATATGTTGAACTCAAGTGAAATGCAGATATAGACAGATGTTTCTGCGTGTTTGACTTATATAGTGTTTAATCCGAGCTTCCCCAAAATGGCAGAGAAAGTCTCCGCTCAGTGAGTTGTTCATTTTTGGGTCTGTGAGGAATGAACTAAAAGCACAAGCAGACAGTCGGAGGAATCAATAATTACAATTTTAAAGGTCACACCTAGAAAAGAGCTCTGTGACTGTTTTATTAATTCTGCACATTTTATTTTAGCATTCAAAGAAGACACGGTGCGCTTATGTCCGCTATACAGTTATATGAGTTCTATGACACCTGCGGAACATTATGTTATAAATTACACGTTTTAAATCTCAATATTCTTCTAAAATGACTTAAAAAAAGAAGCAAATCCACTGATTCTACGAAAGAAAACTGCAGTGTCGCTGTAAATGTCATCACGTGAAAGTCGGCGCCTCTGATGGATAGCTGCGTCCTACGAGTATCACTGATTAATACTCGTGGTGGGCGTATACCGGTGGTGGTGAAAACGAGGGTAGATGACGTCTTCAAAACAGGAAGAATAGGTCCGCTTTAGTATGTTATTCACGAAGCAGTGCTCAGTTTTACATACCTACAGTTGTAAATTTGAGGTCGTTACAGCGTTGGCGTCGCCTCTGAGTGTCTCCACGCAGCGAGCCGGTGTGTGCTGCTCAGACGTTCCCCGGCAGACCCATCACCGAGCCTGACCAGCGCACAGACGCTCACCGCCAGCTCCGTGTTCAACAGATGGCTCCTAATGTCCCACCACCAATCATCTCCAGCCCCCGACGAGCCTCACCCGCTCCGAAGGGGGTGGAGATGATCCGAATGAACCGTCCACTCAAAACAGGCGCCGATACCGAAGAAGAGGTTTTAAACTGTGAAGCCTTTCGAGATAAACGTTGCACTTTATCCATTTTCAGTGTTTAAATTCACGAACCAATATACGACAAATTTACGGTTCTAAACTGAAGAGATTCTGCTGCTTCATTTCATTTTCCAATTCATTTGATGTGTTGCGTCTCAGGCCAAACACGATCGTCCAATCACATCCGTTTTTTTTGCAGTGAAACGAACAAGCTTATTGGTCACTTATGATTTATAAATGTTTTAAGCCCATAAACCAGGGGTGTCCAAACTTAATTTTTTTTTTTTTCCCAGAGGGCCACATACTGAAACATCTCTGTCACAATGCAGTGTGATGTTATTCAGGTTATGGAGGTAGAATCTCTTCAGTTTGTAGTAAAAATACTTCCTGATCAATTGGGCCAGTTTAGAAGGAGGCATGAGGGCCAACAAAACGCAGTCTGAGAGCCGCATTTAGCCCCTGGGCCGTAGTTTGGACAGCCCCGCCATAAACCACGTAACGCTATAGCTTTCACGTGGCATAAAGACTACATTTGTTCATTCCCATTTCTGACAGCAGAGGGAGCTCCAGTGCCTAAATGCTTTGTTGGAAACAGAGGTGTTTATAGTGTGTTTTTTTTCAAATATAGACATTATTTTACGTAAATACTTAGAAGAATGCACCATATGTGTTCTGTAAAGCACCGGCAGCATGTGTCTGGGGTCTGAAGGCATGCAGTCGCTGAAGTAAAGCGCCCTTCATGGTGAGTCTTGTTTCATGATTAGCCGTGTGCTATAGACATCTGCAGCTCACAGCTCTCCAGAGGGCCGTCCTGGAGCTTGTGTGTCCCACAGGAGTTTAGCCTCATTCAGAGCGGATGTGCCCAGAGAGTGTGGAGCTTTCCCGTCAGCACACACGCTTCTATAATGTCTGGACAAAGATGGAAATGTGCTCACTGTTCCTACACCTCCTGACATAAAGAGGGACATAAAAATTCAGTCATGGTTCTAGAGGTAAGTAAAAATAGAAAAGGTTAGATTCACAAATTTCATTAAAATCTCTATAAAAATCAGGCTTTTGCACTCAGCTTGAGCTACATCAGTCCGCCTTCATTCATTTTCAGTGGGAATTTTGCTGGTAAAAACTTGGGTGTGTCCTCGGCGTTCTGCGATACAATCCTGAAATGTTCAACTTGTGTCACTGTCGCCTGCACTACTGTGAGAGCGTCTTTGAGGGATGAGCTGACATGAACTGTACAGCACAATCCAGAACCAACATGCAGGAAAAATAATACTCTGTGTCCGGTTTGTCTCGATTATTTATTTATTTATTTGTCAAAAATGAAACTGTCTCAAAAAGATTACTGGGATTCAACGAAAGCTGCTGTCTGCTTTTTCTTTCGTTTGTGAAGGAGTCAAGAAGATATTTCAGTTAATTTGTACCTTGGCACACTTCATGCAAACAGCTTTTCACCCCTGAAATACATTAAGATTCCAAATTTAAAAAAAAGCTTTAAAAACATTGTGATCCCCTCAAACTTACCACTTTTCTCTGCTATTGTGAGTTAATTTGCAGGGGCAGCGCTACCCATTATGCAACTGTGGACATCCCCCAGGGCCCGAACTCCTTGAGGCCCAGATAATTAAACCCCATAATGTATATATATATTTTTTAATGTGTATATATATATATATATATATTAAATAAGTATCAATCTCAAGTGCAGTTATACAGGTTACAATCTGATTACATTTTTCCTGCTTTTTCACCCCTCCACCCCCCCACCCGATGGGCATATAAACAAAACAAAAAAAAGAAGAATTAGTTAATAAAATTTATGATAATAATAATAGTAACAAAATAAATACTAAATAAACATATAGAAATAATGCAATGTAATAATAATAATAATAATAATAATAATAATAATAGTAAAAGTAAAACGTAAAATAATAAAAATGAAAATAATCCCGTCCAGGTTTGAATTCCTTCCGTACAGTAATAGCAAATTTCCTCCATCAAAACACATCAGCAGAGATTGCATTATACATATTAATTATGTACTATATATAAAAAGGACCTGAGCGTACACAAGTTGTGTATCTTTCATGAATATACAGTTTGACAGAAACATCCATATAGTGCAAAAAAAAAAAACCCTGTAATATATTCAGATTTCGATTTTGGCTTGTAAGTCGGACCAGCAAAAAATGTTTTTGTCTTTTGCTGCGTGCATTCGAGCAGCAGAAAACTCCAGCTGAATTATTTCTCAGTTAGACAGAAGCCCACCTTTTACAGTCAGAGGTTGACTGTAAAAGGTGGCTTTCCAACGGCATATTACAATTTTTTTGGCAACTGTGAGGCCTGTTAGTGATGCACGGCAGTAGTAAACCCCATAATGTATATTTATCTGAAAAATAATGAATTTGTGTGTGATTAAAGTGCAATGGAACATTAGAACGCTAATATAAACCATGTCACCAAAGTGGAATGTACCAGGACCAAAGTTTTCGGTCCTGGTACATTCCACTTGTGTAATTATCAGAGGCTCCTGCTGTGACTGAGAAGCAGGAAGTGAACGCTCACAGAATCAGAATGAAGTAGAATTTACACAAAAAGTGCAAGAAAAGAGAAGACAAAAAACTGGTCGACTCAATTTACCTCAGTTTACACACGGTGCAACAACAAACAGGTAATACTTTGGAGGACGAGCCAGCCGCAGCAGAGTCGTGCAGGGAGCGAACATGTGATTCAGGACAGGACCGGGCAGAGCTCATGGCCTCTTATAATAAAAGTCATTTTGCTTCGGATTCGGAGCCAGTTAGAGGTTGATGCCAAACTCACAAACGGTGATAGCGGTGAGTCAGAGGCAGCAAGTTGCTCTACTTCCCCAAAGATCTACTAATGAATGTCCTGTACCTGAAGACGACCCAGATCTCTGGCCCAACGAGACACAGAGCGGCGCGTGTTAGTGCTAAAAGGACCAGTTCAATTAGGGGACAAGGCAAAATATTTCCTAAAAACAAAGAAAGACGTAAATTCACCACCAACAATTATGACATTTATCTTAAATTTGTACAGGGAAAAACCGACAGTGCCGTGTGCTTTTGTTGCTGTCTGTTTGCTGACAGAAAACGCTCTCAGTGGGGATGGATATACAGCCTGGAAGAATATGGCAGCCCACCTTAAACAGAGTGGCCTCCTGAGCGTATCTCCAACAAGAGGAGCTGGCGCACGATTACAGAGTTTACAAACAAAAACAGCCATTGATCAGCTTAATCAAGACATAATTGCGCTAGAGGTAAATCGATGAAGGAAATTCTAAAGAGAACATTATCGGTCGTGTACCATCTTGCAGAGCACAATATTGCTTTATGTGGACACTCAGAGAAGCCTTTGTGGATTACCTTGGCCGGGTTGAGGTCATGGCTCAGTTTGACCCCGTTATGAGAGAACCTTTGAGAAGAATCCCGGCGAAAGGAATCAGTGATGCTTATTTTAGCAAAGACATGCGTAATGAGCTAATTTCTCTTGCTGCGAGGTGCACGGATGAGGCCGTTGTCCAAAAAGGAAAACATGCTAAATATGTCTGTTGTCCTGAGAAGAGTTAACTGTGAGTTTTCGAAAGGCATCTCCGTCCAAGACCATTTTGTTAGATTCCTCCAAGCAGGAGACAGTGTGGTGGTACAGGCTTATGTTATATATTTTTAGGTCGCCTACAAGCTCGAGGTCGAGATCTTTCAAACTGCTGGAGATAGTCTTATGACGATGGCAGCAACATGCTCCTTCAGACGATGCAAGAGAGTAAAAACATGCAGAGGAGGTTTC
>JAIEZT010000068.1:23381760-23461760 GCA_019594935.1 Periophthalmus modestus | reverse complement strand
GGTGGATACACGGACGATCTACCGCTGAGTGTCGAATCCTCGGTCTCTTTGTGCTCCACAGGTCCAGCTTGATTTGTGATGAGTTGCAGGTGTGCAGCGGGAGCTACCAGCATCTCCGCCGAGCTCCAGACTCAGACACAGACAAGAGGGGGAAGGACAGCACAAAAACACAGGGTAGACTGGGATCTTGACCGAACCTTAAAGCGCTTGACCAAATAAAGGCGATTTGAGTCCGGTTTTGGAGGCAGCAACGGACTCCAGTGGACGCAAGGAGAGCGGGAGGTCTTTCCAGAGTCAGCCTGGAAGGATCGGTCTCCTCTAGTAGTATAGTAGTATAGTACGTCTGCTTTAATACAATGGAGGAACCATCAGCAGGTTCTGATCCAAAGACCTCAAAGAGCGAGAGAGTGGACAGAGGGTTGGGTCAGATTGTTGATGTAGGAAAGAAGAATCGGTTCATTTACTTGGTTACAGTTTTCTCAGCCTGACCGTGCGCTCCTGTCACCGCTGATATTATCCACGGAACAGCCAATCTGCGACTCCCCTGATCAATACGACTATTCACAATCACCTCTGCGGCTCTGTCTCATATTACAAACACCACTTTATCAAAATACTGAACAACTGTCTGCTCCGAAAGCGCCTTTTTATCTGCAATTATTAAACAAAGCCCAGGAAATATCCCAGCCTGACATTTGAATCACAAACTCATAATTCACACCACCTGAACGCCTCATTAATCTGCTGCCATAACGCTGCTTTTATGAACACGCGCCTGTGCAAAGTGCTAAGACTAACGGCAGATTAAATATACTTTATGGATTATTGTAAACAAACAGGTGCTTTTGTTCCTGGCGCCTCACTGTCAGTAATGGGATCTTCTCGGGCGTGATGGATTTTCCCCGTGATATTTAGTTAATGGTAAATGTATTAGAGGTTGCATATGTAATCGATATTTCAAAGTACTGACAAGGCTTCTGCTATTAGTGAATGACACAGGACGATATTTAGGGCTGGGACATTAATACAGTTTTGATTGAAATGAGATGAAGTCGTTTTTATTGTTTCGTATCGTCAGTGATCAGCTTTTATGTTCATGAAATTAACCACAAACTAACTAATTTACCCCTTGACTCATTGTTCACTATTGTTTGTTTGTCGTGGTGGAAGGTGACAAAGTTCAAGTAGTAACATACTGTACTTAAGCAGAATTGCTCAGTATCTGCCAATTTTACAGTAGATACTTTTTACTTTTACCTCACTACATTTGAGAGCAGTGTCTGTACTTTCTACTCCACTACATTTTTGAAAGTAAAAGTACTTTTCATATGCCTGGGATCCAGAGTCAGGGTCGGTCCAGCCTATAAACAGACGAAGCAGCTGCTCCGGGCCCCCAAGGCCACCAGAGGGCCCCCAAGAGCCCATACATTTATATTGAATATATTGAAAATATATTTTAAAAATTATATTTAAAAATATGAAATAATATATCAAGTTTTATTGGACACAGGGCTTGTGTGTTTACAGCTGCCTAAATATTCCACTAAAATAATTACATTTGTTTTATATCTATAGTAACAAAATATCTGCCACATCATTTTATGTGGCCCTCAACAGGATAAACTAAAAGTTATGATGGTCTTAAAATGTCATTTTATCAGGAGATACGCAGATATGCAGTTTTACATCTAGACAAATGCATATTCAAAATCTGTAACTTGTATAAGTAACAAATACAGAAACAGTTAATTAACAAGTTAAAAAAGTAGTTTGATTTATTTACATCTGGCCCTTTGAGAGCAGCCATTTTGCTGATGTGGCCCTTGGTGAAAATGTGTTTTGCTTTATAATGTAAATTTAAGCCCACTGTCGCCAACTGGAACACATTAAAATCCACCAGAAACAAAGAAAATACATCTAGAATTTAAAAAAATCTTGACCCCACTTATGTATTTGTGTTCTGTTCTTGTGACTGTGGTAGTTGTGACATTCTGGATGTTTTCAGTCTGATGTTGGTCACATAAACACAAATACAACTGGTCAAAGTGATGAGAGCAGAGTCAGAATGTGTCAAATGTGAATCATCAAAGGCTCAGCCAGGATACATCCGCTGACGGGGCCCCAGAGCTTCAGCTTAGGGCCCCCTGAAAGCCAGGGCCAGCCTTGTCCAGAGTACACGCTTCTTTGATACTTTATGAAGATGTGAGTCTGGTCACAGGTAAATCTCTTTGTTTTCAAACAGGTGTGACTTACAGAAATACACATGGTCTGATCATACTGTAAATAATAAAAGGGGGAAAATGCTGCAGAATCAATGAGCAAAGCACTAAACTCTAATGTGAAGGGAGATAAATTTGATTTTATTTGTAAATCATAGGTGACCAATGAGCTCCTTTGTTTCACACGTGTCACTGAATAAAAAAAAGACTGATATGAATCTGTATAAAACACCGGGAGATATTATTCTGGACTTGCCAGACAAACTTTTCTGTGATTTGAGAGATTATTTTTAGCTTTTGGACCGTGGTAAAAACCCTAAGAGCTTTAAGTTCAAATTTCAGCTTTGAGCAAACAAAAATAAATACACAAAAGTCCTTTGAAAAATGAAGAAACTGATTTGTTTTGCTGCTGTTGACCAGAATATGAATCATTTTTTAAATAAATGTCACTTAAATAACACTAAAATCAAAAATCTGTGTGGAATACTTTTAATTATTACATTTAAATTAAAATTTTTAAAGGCATAAATACTTTTACTTAAGTAGATTTTTCATGTGATACTTTACTGCTTTACTTGAGTAACGTTTTGCCTCTGTATTTGTACTTTTACTTACAAAATTGAGTAGTTCATGTACCATTATTTGTTGCAATAATAAACCCGCGTGTCCCGTGGGTGCTCGCTCGCCGCTTTGAGGTCGGGTGCTCCTGGGAGTCGACTTCGCTCGTGCACTCATCGTTCCGAAACCAACAGACCCTACGCCCTGTTGGGTCTCGTGCCAAATGAAAACATAAATAAGAATAAACTTATCTCTGGGCCCAGGACTCCAGTGGGAATGAGAGTCTGAATCACGGGGGGGATTTTTCGGTCAATATAAATATAAAAAAAAAAAACCCGGGGGCCTCATTTATCAAGCTCAAGCTCGTTTTGCTCATGTGCTAAACAGCTAAACACGCTAAAAGTGGAGCAAAAACCAGATGCAGTTTCTCACAGAGACGCTAAAGAAGAGGCAGCGGCTTCAGTAGATGTTCGGAAGTACAGGCAAATATTAATGTACAACAATATAACAGCCCACAGGAGCTGACGCACGCAAACACGATCGAGTTTATTTCATTAATCAAATATAAAAAGACATGAACAGTGTCATAAAGTTAAACACGCATGAAATGAATGAAAAAAAGAAGAAAGAAGAGTAAGAGCATGGGTCTCAAACTCGCGGCCCGGGGGCCAATTGCGGCCCGCGAGATGATATTTTGTGGCCCGCAGGACAGTATGAAACTTTAATGTTAGTGCGCCATTACCGTGTTGCGTGGAGAAGGTTTCGCCAAATCGGTAAACCCAAACACACGAGTCACTAACGCTGTGTAGTCCCGTCACAAAAGATTCAACAAATAATGATGTATATCCATAAAATCCACAAGAATTGGCATTTTTCCTCATGTATGTTGAAAACAGTGATGACTTTTGAGAAGATTTTAACAAACAACAAACAAATACACAGCCTCACCCAGACTCTGCCTCCTGCGGCCCCCAGATAATTTGAGTTTGAGACCCCCTTTACCAGACGAGACTTTAACTAATCGTGCTCATTTGGTCACATTTTTATATCACACTTTTTCACCTTCAAGGCACTCAAAGCACTCTACATCCAGTCTGGGTCAGTGGAGATGACGGCTCGATCAATGATGTTTATGTCAAGAGTGAGATTTGAGCCACCAACCTTTAGATCAGTAGAGAAACACTTCACCAACTGAGCTTCTGGCGCTCCATTGAAATATCAGTTTGCTGCAGAAATAATACGCTCCCTTCTCATTGGTAGATCACACGCAACATGCCCAAACTGCACCGTCTGCAAATCCTGATGCATATTCTGATTTCAGGTCGTTTAGATATTCCGTTTCACAGTGTAATCATCATCTGCTTGTTCTCTTCAGACTCTCTCCTCTGCGGTTAGGACTCGGCTAAATGTCCCAGTCTGTGTGAATATTCATATTAAGTGCCATGAGCCTTAGTTCATAAAGCTGCACTATGAGCATCCAGCCGCCGTCCCGGTGTGAGGGCCCCAGGACGACTGTGTCTGGAACAAACCAGAGTCTGTGTTCCTCTTGTTAATGACTCACCAGTCTCCATGGAGTTCAACCTATTTCTCTTGCACCACTCAAAGACAGAACATGCACAAGTAATTCAGTACAATAATATTTAATTTATATTTATTTAAACAGAGAGATCCAATGAGAGCATTTTTTATGTGTGCCCTGTTAAAATACATAAAAAATTTAAACAAATAAGTACATAAGTCCATTTAAAAGATTAAAAACAGGAGCAGGTGTGAGTATAAAGTTTATCTCCAGATTATGAAATTGTGTTTGTGGAACCAATTTAGCTTGTCCTTGAAATGTATTCTATTTCTAGAAAGTAAAACAGCTAAAAGCCCTTTTCCCCATCTCAGTTCTGGTGCGGCCGGTCCTTAGGCTTATACAGTCATGTGATTCATGATTCAATAGACCCGTATCACCGACTAACAAGCAAGAAAGATATTCCAGCAGTCTATGAAGTGGCCTCTTATAAATACATTTCATACAGTGCTGTTGCTAAATGGTAAATGGTCTTTTCCAATGGTCTTTTTTTAAGGCTTTCAAAGCCCTTTACATCAAGGAACCACTCACCCATTCACACCAGACTGTGTAAAGAAGAGGACTGAGTGAGTGTGACGTGACCCTCAGTGTTCAGCTCCGGTCAAATGAAGCTCATCGAGGCTGGAGCAGTTATAGGGGTGTCAACATCCCAGTCTTTTCTTCCTCCCTTTTGTGTTCTTACCTGGCGCTGGGCGGAGACTCTGGCACCACCCACTACACACCTGCGGCCCATGAGCGATCAAGGCTACACCTCGGGAGGACAAAGGAACTGAGGATCTTACACACTCGACCAGGTCGGCAGTGTGTCCTGTTCTGTTTGGCTCAGTCTAGTTTTTGTGATTATGGTCACAGTACTCAGCTATTTTTTCTTGTTTTTTGCCAGATTCCATTTATATACATATATATATATTTTTTTTTTTTTTTGGAAATGATCATTTACGGTGAGGTGAGGGTGTTGGGGTTTGGGGTATGGACAATGATTGTGCCTTTTAAACGTTGAGGTATGGCCAGTGATTATGGTTTAGGTGACACATCATAGTTTTTTTTTTATTTAAAAACAACAGTTTCTCCACTGTGGCAGGTCTTAGGCAATTTCTTTTTTTTTTTACCTTGTTGGGAGAAATAAGATCAAAATGTTCCCACACAGGGGACATCCTCCTCTTCTTAGCTGGCTCCATTCTCTCCTGGCTCTCTCTCCTAAATCCTCATACTCTCTCCAAATTATCTCTACCTCTCTCCAAACTATCTCTAACTCTGACTGACCGCAGCTCCCCATCAAACACCTACATTTTGAATGGAGCCTGAGAGGTTTATATCGCTGTCAAAACTCATGGCAAAATCCGAACCACTTCCTGAATCAGTCACGTGGGACAGCTGGGCAGCGAGGACTGACAGCAGCAGTTACAGAAAGAGGGGCGACAGTTTTCCAATAGAAAGTGAATTGGAGCCAGATTCAATGGAGTCAGAAGTACGCCAATGCTCACTTTCTATTTGGAATGCGGTGACTTGCAGGTCAGTTATGTCCATTTATACACGGCCTGGCCAAAAAAAAAGTCGCCACCTGGATTTAACTGAGCAAATCAGTCCAAGCCTCCTCCAGTTGGTCGGGTCTAGGTTTAGCAACAGTCTGTGCTCAAAGAATGAGGTCAGCTGACACCTGAATATACTGAATGACCAGGTTATTCCATTAATGGATTTTTTCTTCCCTGATGCACGGGCATATTCCAAGATGACAATGCCAGGATTCATCGGGCTCAAATAGTGAAAGAGTGGTTCAGGAGCAGGAGACATCATTTTCACACATGGATTGTCCACCACAGAGTCCAGACCTTAACCCCATTGAGAATCTTTGGGATGTGCTGGAGAAGCTTTGTGCAGCGTCAGACTCGACCATCATCAATGCAAGATCTTGGTGAAAAATGAATGCAACACTGGATGGAAATAAATCTTGTGACATTGCAGAAGCGAAATCGAAACAAACAAACAAAAGCGGTCCAACGAAATATTAGAGTGTGTGACCTTTTTTTTTTTGATGGCGACTTTTATTTTGGCGAGGCAGCGTAGATAGATCCGTGACACACACAAGCACGAACCGCCAACCTTTGGATCAGCGGACGACCAATCTACCAGCTGAGCTACTGTCGCCCCATGTTCTCCTCTAACAGACAGCGATGCCAACGTACTTTTTCATAGACTGTCTAGTCATAAGGTGAAGGCTATGGATTTACTTTGAAAAATATCTTAAAAGAGACATTGTTAGGCCCGAGCCCCTACAGGGCGTAGGGCCTATTGCTTCCGCAACGATGAGTGCCTGGGCGAAGCCCAGGCACTCATCGTTGCTAACTGTCTTGCCGAACTTGTGCGCGCAGCGCACAAGTTCGGCTGAGGTCGCGACCCTTGCCCTGATTCCACTATCCCAGCAACCCATGCCGTAGGCATGGGCCATCTTTATTACTGCTAAAATGAATGGAAGTCAATGGGAGGTCAGTGGGCGACCCCCGACGTCAATGACCCCACGGTGACGTGGGGAAGGTCCAGAGCTTTCGAAAAACGTATAATTTGTCATTCTAATGTTTTCGGATATATTGTTTTTGCTAAAAATATTATTATTATTTTTTTTTTTTTTTTTTTTTTTTTTTTATTCTTCTGCTCTTTGAACAGGAATTTGACCCCCTGAACATATTCGAAAACTCACCAAAATTTTGCCCAAAATTCAGGTCTGCTGAAAAATTTATTTTTTTATATGGTGCATTATTGGGCATATATAAAAATGGCGCGACAGCGCCACCTACAAAAGTCAAAATACATTGCGTCAATGGGAGACGCCCCCGACGTCAACTTTGTCGTAGATCCACCAAATTCGGTACACACATTCACCAAGTGATGCCAAACAAAAAATATTATTATGGCCACGTCCTCTGACAAACGGAAGTCGGCCATCTTGGATTGAAAATTCCGAAATGCCGAATCAGCATTTTCATTGACGTCGCATTTTCGTCAACTCCTCTGAAGGCGCTTCACCTGCAGGGCTGAAATCACTGGACATCATCTAGACAAGTGGGGCATCAAAAGTTATCCAATTTACATTGATATGTATAACGGTTTCCGTGCGGCGAAGCCGCAAAATTCCATCGGATTTTTTGCAATTTTCAAATTTCAAAATTTGCTCCCATTTGCACATACTAAGTCCGATTTCACTCAAATTCGAATCAGTTGTAAAACTTTCTGGCCTAGACCTACTCATTGTGAAAGAAACAAAATTGGTGCAATAGCGCCCCCTACAGAATAACAAAATTAATTTGTATGGAGGTCCCAAAATTTAGTTTTTCTAAATGTTACGAAATTTAACACACAAATTCCAGTGGGTCATCCCAATCAATAAAGTCAATCAGAGACCCATATCGTTGTTTGCACCGTGTTGCCATGATGACGATGCGCCAAAGTGCCCATTTTATCCTAATGGGAACGCTCCGAAAATTCCCCATTCATGAGAAAAACATTTATTTCATGGATTTAAGTGAAATTTGGCAGAATCACTCATCATGTCATCCCGATCAAAAAAGTCAATTGGATACATGTCATATTTCCCACCCGGTTGTCACGGCGATGCGCGAAAAACCCCATGTTATCCTAAAGGGAAAATTTCCACATTTTCGGACATTTCAAAGTCTCATAACGACTTCAGACCTTCAATGAAGTATGTGAAATTTGGCACGGTGATTCTTTACATCTTCACCGTCAAAAAAGTCCGAGGGGCCAACTTTGTATTTTGCACGGTGTTGCCATGGCGATGCCTGGAAAAACCCATGTTGGTGCATTTTGTGCATCAGTGCTCCCAATGTCTTTTGACTTTGTTTGGTGACAAGTGCAGCCCAAAGCCACAATAAAACAGAGGCAAGTGGCGGATCAGCGCCACCTACAGGGAGTGCCCGGTCGGCCGAGTGCAAAGCGCGGCCCGCGAGGGCCGTTCGATGCCGCTTGCGGCTTTAATTATAATTATTTCCCCTCTCAAAGTTGGAGTGATTCTAAAAAAAAAATGTTCTTTACCTTGTGTGCCATTAGTGAACTGTGCTTCTCATAAGTGCTGCAGAAGTGCTCTCTGAACGGTGCAGCTTCATTTACTTTCTTCCCTTTTGAAAATGTTCCTCCCTTAAAAGTTGGAGGCACAGGGGCAGAGGTTTGGTTGTAAAAGGTCTTCAAAGTAACAGGTAAAGATTAGTCCCGGAGCATCGCAGTGTTTGCACCACTCACATATAACCCGGTGCATGGAATCCGTGGCCATAGAACTTTAACCACAAGAAAAACAACTTTTAACCCTCTTTTTCCAGCATCTTCGTGAGCCAGAGGAGCGTTTGCTTGCAGCTAGACGGAGACTTCGAAGAGCTCTTGAGGCTGATACTGAGAAATGCAAACAGAAACATGAAGAAGAGAGGAAAGCAGACGTCTTATTGTTTCCACTTCTTCTGTGGTCAATTATTTGGCACAGAAATAAAGCTTTCTTTTTTCGTAGTCTTTGAAGTTTGCTAATAACCTGCGCTTTTGTCTGCTGAAACCCACAATCCCGAAGAGGCACCATTATTTTTTCATAAACAACGGAATAAAGGAGGGCAGATTAGCCAAATATTGACGACATTGTGAGTTTGAATTTTGAGTAGATGAAACTTTAAAAAGAATAAGATGACATATACGTAAATTTCTTGTCGTAATGGGACCAAAAGATGCAGAACTCGGGAAAAGGTTTACAGCGTTTATTTACAATTAGTGAAAAATAGTTCAAACAAAGAAGGTAGATCCGGCGATGAGTGGGCAACGAGGTGCAGACCAGGGTCCAGGAGCGTAACGTGGAGTGCAGAGACAAAGACAAGGCAGACAGTACCAGAGCTGGGAGGCAGGGTCGGGAACAGAACCAGGAGCGAGGGAGCTGGGACGGTCCAGGGAGCAAAATCTGAGGGGTAGCAAAAATACAATGAGCAAGGTAACAACAAGAAAAATACATCAGCAAGCTCTAGCAAGATATTCACGTTGACACGAGGACGATCTGGCCCCGAGAGTTAGGTCCTGGCTCCTCTTATCCACGGCAGGTGACGTCGAATGCGCCGATGAGTTCCAGGTGCGAGCGGGAGGAGCCAGGAACTCCGCCCAGCTCCAGACTCAGGCAGGTGAGGGAGGGGAAAAGCAAGACACACAGGGCAGGGAATCCAGGAATCATGACACTTCTACATGAATCAACATCTTTGATCCATCACTAAATGTCCCCACGTCTTCAGCGCAATAAGAGCAAGACTTTGAGGACATAAAAATCACTTATATTATATTATATACTCTTCACTGTCCAAATTGAGAGCGCTTTGGCTGAAAAATGCAAACGCATTTCCAGCCCTGGTCACATGACGTCGTTGTCCTCCCATTCCAGCGCATGAGGAAAGTCTCTGCTGTCACTGAAAAGAGCTTGCTGTTTTCCTGCAGCTTTTAATGACTTTCAAGTCTAGACACTCGTAGAATAAAGCAACGATACAATGGCAAATATGCGAATGTGAAATGTGCTTTGAAAGAACTTAATGATACAAAATGATGTGCATTTAGCAGCAAAGCAAAACTGTTAGCTCTGTTTCTTGTCTGTTTCAGTCCTGTTCTTATCTGTGTCATTGTCATTATGCATCTAGAAACACAGAGTGAAATATAAGACATGTACTACACTAAATCTACACTCAGGAAGAAATACTAACTTACTTACTCTTATCTTCTCTCTCTCTTTCTCTCTCTCTCCCCTTACCTCCTCTCCTCTGTACTCATCTCATCTCCTCTCCTCTTACTTTCTCTCTCTCTTTACGTCTTCTCCATCTCCTTACCTCCTTTCCTCAGTTTGTCCTCTTCTCTTTCTTCCCTTACCTTCTCTCTCCTAATCTTGTCTCCTCTCCATACCTCTACTCATACTTTCTCTCCTATCCTAATATCTTCTCTTTCTCCCTTAACTCCTCTCCTCTTACCTGGGCTCTCTCTCCATACCTCTTTTATTTGTCTCCTATCCTCATATATTCTCTCTCTCCCTTACCTCCTCTCCTCTTACCTGATATCTCTCTCTTCACACTTCTTCTATTTGTCTTCTCTCCTCATACCCTCTCTCTTGCTCTTCTCACCTCCTCGCTTGTCTCCTCTCCTCTTACCTTCTCTCCTCTCTACTCGTCTCCTCTCCTCTTACCTTCTCTTTCTCCCTTTACTTTCTCTCTACTCGTCTCATCATCTCTTACCTTCTCTCTCTCCTCTCTACTCGTCTCCTCTTCGTTTACCTTCTCTCTCTCCCTTTACGTTCTCTCTGCTCATCTCATCATCTCTTACCTTCCCTCTCTCCTCTCTACTTGTCTCCTCTTACCTTCTCTCCCTCCCTTTACTTTCTCTCTACTCGTCTCCTCTCCTCTTACCTTATCTCTACTCGTCTCCTCTCCTCTCACCTCTCTCTCTCCCCTCTACTCGTCTCCTCTCCTCTTACCTTCTCTCTCTTCTCTCTACTCGTCTCCTCTCCTCTTACCTTCTCTCTCTTCTCTCTACTCGTCTCCTCTCTCTCCTCTTACCTTCTCTCTTCTCTCTACTCGTCTCCTCTCCTCTTACCTTCTCTCTCTTCTCTCTACTCGTCTCCTCTCCTCTTACCTTCTCTCTCTCCCTTTACTTTCTCTCTACTCGTCTCCTCTCCTCTCACCTTCTCTCTCTCCCCTCTACTCTCGTCTCCTCTCCTCTTACTTCTCTCTCCCCCTTTACTTTCTCTCTACTCGTCTCCTCTCCTCTTACCTTCTCTCTCTCCCCTCTTCTCGCCTCCTCTCCTCTTACCTTCTCTCTCTCCTCTCTACTCGTCTCCTCTCCTCTTACCTTCTCTCTCTCCCTTTACTTTCTCTCTACTCATCTCCTCTCCTCTTACCTCTCTCTCTTCTCTCTACTACTCGTCTCCTCTCCTCTTACCTTCTCTCTCTCCCTTTACTTTCTCTCTACTCATCTCCTCTCCTCTTACCTTCTCTCTCTTCTCTCTACTCGTCTCCTCTCCTCTTACCTTCTCTCTCTCCCTTTACTTTCTCTCTACTCCTCTCCTCTTACCTTCTCTCTTTCCCCTCTTCTCCCCTCTTCTCCTCTTACCTTCTCTCTCTCCCTTTACTTTCTCCCTACTCGTCTCCTCATCTCTTACCTCCTCCCCTCTCTCTCTCTCTCTATCTCTCTGTCTCCTCCTTTCTCCTCACCTCATCTCCTCTCTCCTCTTTCTTCACCCCTCCTCTCGCCTCCATCCCCTCTTCCCTGACAGCGTTTCGTGTCCTCATATGGCTCATCCCTTGCGCCTCCCGCTGGCTGAAAGACGTCTGTACCGTGTGGAGCGTATCATTGTTTCATAAGTCTGATCATTACCATCCATTGATTGGCGCGCTAATCACACGAGCTAATTGGACCCGGCGCTGCTATGCTAATAAGTGCGATTGGACAAAATGTGTTATTAGATTATAAATCATCATTAACAACCAGACCACTGTACCCCTGCGCTAAACTGCTAGCACTTAGCGTCACGTGTACGAGATGGGGTTCCTTATAATGAAGGCTTTAATTGGAAGTGTATCTCTGAGTATTAAGAGGGTGGTTGGGAGCGTTAAGGACTTCATAAAAAAAGAAAATGGTGATATTAAATTAGATCGAGGGCCGTTCAAGATCTTGTTTTGTTTATTCGCTCGTCTGCGTCAGCGAAACTCCCCGGCCGACTTTCTCAGCAGTTAGCGGCATCATTAGGAAGAAGCCTAGACAGCGGTGACCTCTCGACCCCGTTGCAGTGGCATTGTTTGGAGGACACTTCGGAGTTTGGGCGAGTTCCTGTGGGGTTTCGGAAGTTCGTTAGCAGAGAAAGGGCGGCGTGACAGCTCAGCACCGGCTCCTCCGGCACAACGAACAAGAGGTGGCCTGCGTTGAGTTAGGGGAAGTTAGGCAGGAGGAAATAATGAACGACGATGCTGACGTTTGCGTGAAAGTCATGTAGATACCACCAGGAACAAGCTAACTTTGCTTACTGCCTGAAAAACAGTTCTAATATTTGAAAAGTTTTTGCATCCACTTTGGTTTACATTAAAATTTACAGATGGTCTAAAGCAGGCGTGTCCAAACTGTGGCCCGGGGGCTAAATGCGGCCCTCAGATCAAGTTTTCTTGGTCCTCAAGCTTCCAGGTGAATTGACCCATATTACTTTAAATTCCCTTATTCCCTTACATTTCGGAAAATCTACATTAACAAGCCCATTTCAAATATTTATTGTGTCCCATTGAGGTTGGAGCATGAATAAAGGTCGAGTGGTTCAGTCTAACTTGTAATAAAAACGCAGATTTGAAGTATTCACTGTATCGGCGACCAGTCTCTGGCCCTCAATCGGCCCTCAGCTTTATCTGTGTTTTTATATGTGGCCCTTATTGAGAAAAGTCTGAACATTCCTGGTCTAAAGGCATAGATGGAAATAGCTATCCTGCTAGCCGCCACGTTCCAGATTGGAATTGAGCATGGACGTGTTTGACTCAATTCACTTTCTATTGAAAAATGGTGGGCCCTATTTTTGTAACTGCTACTGTAAGGCTCGTCATCTCGTCCTCAGAGTGTTCATTTTAACCTGCTCTACATGATCCTGGGGTTTTTATTTGGATCTCAACATTAATTTTGCATTAGCAGTAGCTTTGACTGACAGCTATCATGTCTTGCTGCTTAGCGCCTGCCCCCCTCTGAACTTTTGATTGGCTCTTAAGTCGCTATGAAAGACACACACATGGATTTCCAAAAATGGCTCTAAATTAGCCGCTATAACTGCTAGCCTCAATTGGCTAACTGAACGCTGTGGGCAACACTCCGTCAGTTCACTTCCGTATACAAACTGTGCATGAAGGACACGAGTCAGTCATGAGGATAGGCTTCTGAATCCATCGACTCTGGCTTCAATTCACTTTGCATTGAAAAACTGTCACCCCTGTCTCTGTAACTGCGGCAGTGAACCTCTTAATTTTGGTCTATATGTTCCTGGTGGTTTTATTGAGCATTAGCAACAGGTTTGATTGACAGTGTTGCTAAGCGCCAAACCAGTGGTGCAGGCAGGAAGGGGCGTTAACTTCAACAGGATTGGTTCTTTGGTTGCTATGATACTCACCCGCCTCCAGATTTGCCCCTGTAACCACCAGCCTCGATGAGCTTCACTCGACTGGAGCCGGACGCTGTGGGTGATGTCACACGCACTTCACTTCTTTATAAAGTCTACGACCGCAGAATATATAAATCAAATTGTGTAGCTGTCCAAGGTCCTGATTTCCTGATCTCGAGGGAAACCTTTCGAAGTTTTAAAAGCAAAAGGCTGAGGTCACAGAGGCATGAGAACGGGAGACACCCACTCGTCTGGCACCTCCTGCTGGCAGGTGCAGGGAGGATTCGGGATATAGCAGAATAATTTCTAATTTGGATAACGAGTCTTTTTTTTTTGTATTTGACATTTTATCTGGTGTATCTGACTCTTGAGATGGAGAATCCCTGCGGCCTCAGTGTGGCTCAGTTGTTCAGGTGGTAGTGCAGCTGTTTTATCAGTGAAGGGTTGGTGGTCCAATCCTAGTGCGTACTTTTATTGTGTCCTTGGGCAAGACCTTTCACCTACCTAGTGGTACAAGCGTGTAGTATAGTAGTAGAAGTAATAGTAGCTATAGTTACTAAA
This sequence comes from Periophthalmus modestus, assembly GCA_019594935.1. Lineage (NCBI taxonomy): Eukaryota > Metazoa > Chordata > Actinopteri > Gobiiformes > Gobiidae > Periophthalmus > Periophthalmus modestus. The sequence continues at coordinate 23,447,707 of JAIEZT010000068.1, read as the reverse complement.
TGCAGTGGTAGTCTGCCTTGTAGTATTAGTGACATAAGTTTAGTAGTAGCAGTAGTAGTAGTAATAGTAGTAGCAGCAGCAGCAGCAGTAGTAGTAGTAGTAGCAGTAGTAGCAGTTGTAGTATTAGTAACATAAGTTTAGTAGTAGTAGTAGCAGCGGCAGTAGTAGTACTAGCAGTAGTAGTAGTAGTAGTAGTAGTAGTAGTAGTAGTAGTAGCAGTAGTAGTAGTCATAGTAGTAGCAGTAGTAGTATTAGTAACATAAGTTTAGTAGTAGTAGCAGCAGCAGTAGTAGTAGTAGTAGTAGTAGTAGTAGTAGTAGTAGTAGTAGCAGTAGTAGTAGTAGTAGCAGTAGCAGCAGTAGTAGCAGTAGTAGTAGTCATAGTAGTAGCAGTAGTAGTAGTAGTATTAGTAACATAAGTTTAGTAGTAGTAGCAGCAGCAGTAGTAGTAGTAGTAGCAGTAGCCGTAGCAGTAGTAGCAGTAGCAGTAGTAGTAGCAGTAGTAGTAGTAGTAGTAGTAGTAGTAGTAGTAGTAGCAGCAGTAGTAGTAGTAGTAGTAGCAGCAGTAGTAGTAGTAGTAGTAGTAGTAGCAGCAGCATTAGTAGTAGCAGTAGTAGTAGTAGTAGTAGTAGTAGTAGTAACATACTACTAGTAGTAGTAGTTGTAGCAGCAGTAGTAGTAGTGGTAGTAGTAGTAGCAGTAGCAGCAGCAGCAGTAGTAGCAGTAGTAGTAGTCATAATAGTAGCAGTAGTAGTAGTAGTATTAGTAACACAAGTTTAGTAGTAGTAGTAGTAGTAGCAGTAGTAGTAGTAGTTGTAATGAGCCTATTTCTACAAACAGGCCTCAGGTGGTTCCTAGAAGTAGAGAGGGAAAAGTGAAAGTGCAGAAAGCCTCTCCTCCTGTGGATATCTAAAATGGGCCTTCGATGAATTTAAAAGAGAACAAGAGAGAATGAGAACCTAGAAGGAAACGTGTAACCTCTCCTTACACAGCTGGTGTGTCTGAGGATTTTCAGACAGCACCAAATCCAAGTTTATTTCAAACCAACAAACACTTTAAAACAGAAACTGGTTCACCCAAAGGACAAAACCCTGAGCCACAAACAAAGTAATGTGGTCTACTCCATTCAGTGTAGTGAAGAGTGAAGTGAGAGTGAGAACAGCCACTACATAAGAGAATGTACCAACACAAGAGCTGCTCAGGACCCCAGTCTGCTGTACTTCTCCATCTCAAAGTCATTAACCTGTCCTTTGAAGATAGTGAGGTACAGATCTGAGCCACAGAAAAAAGGTTTGAGAGGCGAGTTAAGGAAGCAATTTTTGTTAGGAAAGACGATCCTTCTTTGAACAGTAACGGGGGCCTTGCACATCATCTATCTTTTATTTTTAACTCCATCCTCAGACCTAAATCTGAACAAGGAAATCAAGATTGACAGTCAGTACGCTAATAGATGAGATAGAGCTCCTCCCTTGAGACAGATATAAGGCAGCGTCCACCAATAATCTGACCAGAACTGAAGAAGCGGCTTGGACGAGCAGCCAAACGTCTTCACTTTACAAAAAAAAAACTCATTTTGTCCAGTTGACAGAAGCTGGAAGTAAAAGAAAAGTACAAATACCTCAGTGGTAGCCAGTAAAACAAGCTTTAAAATCTCTTAGCTTTAATTGTGTAGTAGTTGTTGTAATAGCGGTATTATTGGCAGTAGAAGCAGTTTTACTTCTAGTCACAGTTTGGAGTACTTTTCTAACTCGATAAGAAAAAGTGCAATAAGCCATGTGTCCATAGAAAACATAAGCCGTGCGCTATCTGCTCGCTGTAACAGACCGGCAGACAGCTCGTTAGCCGAAGCTCCTCTCCTCTCTCTCCGTCTTCTCTTTTGTGGAGCAATTAAAGTGGACAATGGCTGTGGCGGAATGGGTTGTGCGCGGCGCCATGCCAAGCCCTCGCCAGTCAATCTGCAGCGGGCACGGAGCTGATAGCACCGAGGAGCCAGAGTACGCCAACTTCCTGCCCATCAATGCCCATCACACGGAGGCTGCGTCTCAAGCAATAAGTGAGAGCAGTTAGGGACTTTTGCGTCGGACTGTGACACTGCAAGAGGCCGCTTCAACGCTCAAAACACAATCAGAAAATCTAAGAAGTAAAGTGCGTTCTGGTGATGCAGTTACTAAAGAACTTCTAACAAGTTTATTTATATAGCACAATTTGTACACGAGGTAATTCAAAGTGCTTTACAGAATAAGAAAGACATTGAAATCATACAAATCAAAACATGAATAATCACGAATAATCCTCATAAATTACCATTAAAACGGAAAAGTGCAGAATAAAAAACTTTCAGTCACAGCTAAACACACAGCGAAACAGAACAGTTTTGAGCCTGGATTTAAATATTGGCAAAGTCGAGTCTGTCTCACATCTTCAGGACTGTTCCAGGTTTTAGCTGCAGAAAACTGAAACAGTGATTCCCCATGTTTAGTCCTGGTTTAGTCCCGGTTCAGTCCTGGTTTAGTCCTGGTTTAGTCCTGGTTCAGTCCTGGTACAGTCCTGGTTCAGTCCTGGTTCAGTCCTGGTTTAGTCCTGGTTCAGTTCTGGTTTAGTCCTGGTTCAGTCCTGGTTCAGTCCTGGTTCAGTTCTGGTTCAGTCCTGGTTCAGTCCTGGTTTAGTCCTGGTTCAGTTCTGGTTCAGTCCTGGTTCAGTCCTGGTTTAGTCCTGGTTCAGTCCTGGTTCAGTCCTGGTTTAGTCCTGGTTCAGTTCTGGTTCAGTTCTGGTTCAGTCCTGGTTCAGTCCTGGTTTAGTTCTGGTTTAGTTCTGGTTCAGTCCTGGTTTAGTCCTGGTTTAGTCCTGGTTTAGTCCTGTTTCAGTCCCGGTTCAGTTCTGGTTCAGTCCTGGTTTAGTCCTGGTTCAGTCCTGGTTCAGTCCTGGTTCAGTCCTGGTTTAGTCCTGGTTTAGTCCTGGTTCAGTCCTGGTTTAGTCCTGGTTTAGTCCTGGTTCAGTCCTGGTTCAGTCCTGGTTTAGTCCTGGTTTAGTCCTGGTTCAGTCCTGGTTCAGTCCTGGTTTAGTCCTGGTTCAGTCCCGGTTCGGTCCTGGTTTAGTCCTGGTTCAGTCCCGGTTCGGTCCTGGTTCAGTCCTGGTTCAGTCCTGGTTTAGTCCTGGTTCAGTTCTGGTTCAGTCCTGGTTTAGTCCTGGTTTAGTTCTGGTTTAGTCCTGGTTCAGTCCTGGTTTAGTCCTGGCTCTGGGCACCAGCAGGAGTTGGGTCCCTGAAGTCCTCAGAGTGTGAGATGGTTCATGTGGCTCTAACATGTGGGAGATGTACTTTGGTGCTGGTCCATGGAGAGACTTGTTCACACAGAGCTGCTTTAAAGTCTCTGAGCCACAGGAGCCAGAGCAGAGATCTGAGCACAGGACACATGTGTGAAGTACTTTCTGGTTCTAGTCAGGACCCGAGCAGCAGTGTTCTGGATGTACTGCAGCTGTTTTAAAGCTCGTTTGGAGAGACCAGTGAACAGGACGTTACAGTAGTCTCACCTACTGGAGACAAATGCATGGATAAGTCTCTCTAAGTCTGGTTTTGACAGTATATCTTTGATTTTTGCAATGTTTTTTTTACATGATAAAAAGCTGTAGATGTTGTTGATTTGATGTGGCTGTTAAAGTTCAAGTCTGAGTCCATTATTACCTCGATTTCTAGCCTGATTTGAGGGTTTTGGGGAGAGAGACTGGAGGTGACTGCTGACACTTTCTCTATGTTTCTGTGAGTAGTTAGTATCGATACCTGCTCAAATGAATTACGATGCTAGTTTTACCATTTGCAAAATAGAGCAAACAACGTGTTTGATCAAACAATGGAGGGAACATGGAGATATCACAGTTCCTTAATATTATCAACACAAATACATCACAAAACAGGATGAAGTGAGGTAAACTGGACCATTTTTAGGCACATTTCACGTTTCTATACCATGTTTAGATGTTGCTTCTGGTGTTTGCCCACAAGGGGGCCCTCTATCATAGCAATGAAACTTCTTCTGTGCCTGTTCTGAATTGGGGATGGTTCTTCACCTCAGTCACCGTCATGGCTCGTGGGCAGGCAGTGGATCATCTCACATTTATATCCTCCATTCAAGAAGGTGAAGCCTGATGTGTGGAATTATGATGACTTTGAAACACAAGATCAACGAGGCGATGAGCCACCAATCCGCAGAGCCTGAAGAAAAAAAAGTTGCGGCTCTGAGGGCAAACACAAGCAACTTTGATTTGAACCGAAAATATCCATCGTGAGTGACAAAACATGTGAAATAATCTATTGGATTTGTGTGAATAATGGCATAATGTTTGTGTCGACTGTGCTATTGCTAGGTTAGCGCTGGTTAAATAGCATTTTGCACAGCTGATGGCCGCGATGCTAACATATCCTTTATCATAACCTTTTTCTGGGGGCTTTCTCAGGTTGGTTCATGTGTTTTTTTTATAGTCAAGAGTTTTATAATCGACTCATTTATTATTAATTCATTGTTAATTTCACTTGAAGCAAAAAAACGATAAAGGCGATAGCTCAGACACCTGCACATTGGATGGTAATTGATGTTTTAGTGACACCTTGGTTTAATAATTATCATGATAATATTGTTAATCGCCATCATTTTGGTGAAAATAATAGTGAGTCTACATTTTAATATTGTCCCATCTGTACTTAGAAGCTGGTTAAAGCGTCGTTTAAAGGCACAGGTTCCCCAGGTTCAGCTGATACTGTATCTCCTTAAGCGCATACACTATATACTCCAAGAAAACATTTACGAACTGTGCAAAAATCTCGTGTCACTGCTTTTCTTTGGCAATGTGCGTACAATTTTACTCCATGGTGACAAATCTGACACAAATATATTCTTTTCCGCTAAACAGGATCTGGCAACATCTCTAAACACATTCCATATCCGTCGTGTCATTACAGAAGTGCAAATATCCACTGTTCACCTCCGCTACAGGATCTAATTGGACACATCTCCCAGAGCGCAGCAGAATTTTAACTCCACACTTTTGCATCCCATGTTTTTGGAAATGAAGCCGCAGCAGAGGTGGTGTCAGGGCGTTTAACCCGAGCTCTCCGGGCCTCTCCTCTGTTTACCCTGCGCCTGTGTGCCACGGAGGAGCAGGAGCCCGACTCTGGCAGAGCTCTCCGCGCCTGTCAAAACATTTCAGATACAGGCCTGAACATGGCGGTGTAGTTCCACATGGGGAAGAGGAAAAAACTGCTGTTGTTTGCTGTATACCTGACTGGAGCAGTGAGACTTTAGAAAAACTTTAAACAGACGTGTGACAGAACTGAATAAGGACTAGACATGGTTTAAACCAGCTCAAACAACCACGTCTGGAGCACGCCTGTGGAAGATCAGTTGTTTCAAATTTAGACTTTTTAAATGCCGCTGAAAGTAACAAACGAGTAGAAAAATTCACCTTATAAATATTCAGCACATATATTTTTAAGCGCTGAAATTCAACTGTCAAAATTCACAGTAGAAAGATTTGCAGCAACGATCTAAGACACCAAGGAACGAGCGATCAACCCATCAAATCATCTTCAATCCCAATCAAAACCTCATGTCTCTGGGCCTGTCCCGAACGGCTCTCCTCTCCCTTCCGTCACAATCGGTTCGAGTTCGTGCAAAGGGGAGCGGCGTCCGAAATGATCCAGCACCGAGGGAGAGGGACTGGTAAGGCCCAAACAACTTTATTATTGTAAGGCAAGGCAAGGCAAGTTTATTTGTACAGCACAATTTGTACACAAGGTAATTCAAACTGCTTTACAGAATAAGAAAGACACTGAAATCACACAAATCAATACAAATTCAAACCTGTATACAGGACTTTAACCTGAACCTTTCTTCGTGAGGGACTTTAACCCTCACCGGGGACACTAACCCCGTAACAATATTACGCACCAGTTGGGGACTCTAACCCTGTGCTTTTATTATTTTTGAGGGACCCAAAACTCCCCAGGGAAGCGCCAACTACACCAGTCCACGGTGGGTCACAGGACTTTAACCGGTTTTACTATCAGGACTTTAACCTGAACATGGCTTCATGAGGGACTCTAACCCTGTAACAATCTTTTTTTTTTTTTTTTATGATCGGACCACGCCGGGGTCACAGATTCTGGTGGCCCCGGCGTGGTCCAATCCATGTAAATAATCACAAATAATCATCATAAAATTGACATTAAAACAAAAGAGTGCGGAATAAAAACCTTATTGTCATAATTTAAGCGTGAGTGAGGTCATCCAAACATTTACAAACAAGAGAAAATAGCACTGAGATCGAATGTGCATTTATTTAGGTCTGGAAAATATATTTGAAGCCAGATAAATACGGTTGATATTTTCTTCTCACTGGAGAGACGAGGCTGATCTGAATCTGCACCATTTAAAGGCACTTAACATGTCTTATGAAACGAAAAGGGGATGATTAAATATAAAACGATTCACACTGGCGACAGTTTTTGGGCTGGTACGTGCCACATTTGTTCGAACGAGTATCACGGGCGAAGATCTGGGCCACATGCTGAGAGAAGAAACTGTAAAAAGACACTGGTGTAAAAGGAAATATTTGTGAATATTCATGGTGTTAATGTTTATTTTTTACGTTTATTTATTTGTTTTGTATCCTGCCAATATAATATATACACAGCACAAATATTAAAACAACTCTGAACAGGGCCGGATCTAGCTTTCAGGGGGCCCTAAGCTGAATTTGTCTCTGGGGCCCCTGACAGCGGATGTCTCCTGACTCTTGCTCCGGTTTTATTCTCAATATAAATGTATGGGCTCTTGGGGGCCCCCCGGTGGCCTAGGGACCCTATGCAGCTGCTTAGTCTGGTTATAGGCTGAACCGGCCCTGACCCTGAAGGTGGCTTTAATACACCACCTGCCATTAAACTCAAGAAGACTTTGGAGCGAGCGTAGTGCGTCTAAAGCAGCGCTGTACGGGGATGATGGGACCTCCACAGGGGACTTCACAGCAGGTGCAGTGTGAGGGGCTGGGCCAGTGGTTCTTAACCTTGTTGGAGGTACTGAACCACACCAGTTCCATCTGCACATTCACCGAACCCTTCTTTATTGAAAAATAATATATTATTTTTTTTCAAATTCAAGTCATAGGTGAGTTTTACTGGTGCATAAAATGAACTGTGCATTAACATCACTGTGTCAAAGAACAAAACCAATGCATGAACTCACAACAAATCACATACATCCCTTTCCACAAAGACATGACCTTTTTCAATACTACCACACTGAAATGATTTAATTTTTTAACCTTATGTATTCCAATAATGAACTTATTGTATTTATACTATTTATTATTTTTATCTCATCTGCAGTAGCTTTTAGCCGTCTGGTAATGAGGAGCACAGTGGAAGTGTGCTGGGATCCTAAACCAGGGACGGGTGGTTCATGTCCCATCTGATTCCCGAAAGATTTTATAACGGACCAGAAATCTGCACAGATCTATGTCTTTGTCTGATAATTGTGCGTACGCCCAGAAATGTAACATATAAGACACTGGCCTCCTGACTCTTTGTCAGTAGGTTTGAGTCCCTACCTGCTACAGACTAAGCAGAGTGGCGCAGCGGAAGCGTGCTGGGCCCATAACCCAGAGGTCGATAGATCGAAACCATCTTCTGCTAATTTTGGCTCTTCAGATGTTGCACAGGAGCTAATTATTATAGAAAGGAACTTGACCGTTTAACATTACAGTCCTATGATTTCATTAGACCTTTATGTAAATATGTCAAAGCTTCTGTCAATTCTCGTCTGGAGTGTCATTTTGTCCTGGTAGTTTTCAACACAGTTTTTGGTAACATCCCTGAACAGGGACTTGAAACCTGGACCATCATAACTGATTTACATTCTAAGGAATTAATAGAAAAAAGAAAACACTCAAGCCTTTCACATTTCATATGATTTGACGAGCCAGTTTCTGGCACTTTGAGTAACTGTAAGTGTGAGCACAAGCAGAGGATACCAGAAGAGCCAACTCTTTCCTAAGCTTCAAATCAATTTGTCCACACAGTTTTGTTCACATAATGTGATCGCTTGAACAGGGACTTGAACCCTGTACCCTCAGATTAAAAGTGTGATGGTCTTCCATCTGACTCCCATGTGACTATGGTTCTGCATTTTGACAGTGCAGTTTACAAAGCTTTCTTTCTTTTTTTTATTAAACATAGTTATAAAAGTCAGTTCCCACTGAGATTTGAACTCAGTCTGCTGGTTTAAGAGTCCAGAGTGCTAACCATTACACCATGGGACCACTTTACTGTGCGGATTTGCTGGGAACGCAGCAGGAAAAAGCAGAAGCCATATAGGACAATAACTCAACTTTAATCGTTTCTTATTGTAGTGGTCGTCACATGTACTTTATACACAGAAGTCTATGTAATGCTTCTGTCATCCAGGTCTGATACATAGTAAAAGCCAAATCTGGCAACTGGATAAAATGTTGTAGGAGTGAAGACGTTTCACTTATTATACAAGCCGCTTATAAAGTTCTGGTCGAATTGCTGATGACCAATGCCTTACATCTATCTGCAGGGAGGAGCTAACTACACCCAAACTGTAAATAGCTATTGTTTACAGTTTCATCTTACATGGACCTGCATTCAGTCTTAAGGGGCCTAATGGCTCACTCCATTGTTCTCTACGTTTCCTTTGTTTGCTTTGGGTCTGAGAATGGAGTTAGATATTGGGGACAGGTGATGTCTAAGGCCCCCATTCTGATTCAAGGAAGGATTGTCTTTCTTAGCAAAAACTGCTTCTTTAACCATTATTCTCTCAGGCAACTCTCCTCAATGCACAGGTGGAATTATGCCAGTAGGGACCATACTTTTTCTCTCTTTCCTTTTGCTCGCATAAAGAGCATAACACCTGAACAGGGACTTGAACCCTGGAACCTCAGATTAAAAGTCTGATGCTCTGCCAACTGAGCTACCCAGGCCCGGATCTGATGGAACTTAATGAAGAATCTATATATATTTTTTTTTAAAAAGTGGTCCTACTTTGACAATGCAGTTTTTCGATGTTCTCCTTCAAGCTTTATCAAGCATAGTTGCATAAGTCTTTTCAAGGATTTTCAGATAATCAGGCTAACACTCTCTCAACTGACCTTTCTTGGCAATAAAAATGACTGAACTGTGTGGAAGACATGAACAAACAATGTAAATCAAGTGTACAAGATTTGCATGAAGCCAAATTTCATATGATTTAGCATGTCAGTTGTTGGCACTTTATTGAGTAAATGTAAAGTGAGCAAAACCAGTGTTCACTGCATGTGTGGAGTTACACCAGAAAAGCAATTTGTCCAGGCCGTTTTCCAGTGAAAAAACACAGGGTTGGGCTGTGATAAGTATATTAAAGCACTGTTGATTGCCTGACCTGGAATCAAAGTTGGGCTGCGGTGGTGAGAGCTCCAGATCCTAGCCCAGTGGTTTTTAACCTTGTCGGAGGTACCGAACTACACCAGTTTCATATCCACATTCACTGAACCCTTCTTTATTGAAAAATAAAATATGATTTTTTTTTTCAAATTCAAGACATAGGTGAGTTTTACTGGTCACAAAATGAACCGTGCACTAACATCACTGTGTTAAAATGCATGAACGCACACATACACATACATCACATACATCCCTTTCCACAAAGACATGACCTTTTTTAATACTACCACACTGAAATGATTTAAATTTTAACCTTATGTATTCCAATAATGAACTTATTGTATTTATGCTGTTTATTATTTTTTACATTTTAACACACACTCATCACCTAATTTCCATCAGGTACAATAATGAATATTTACTGCAAATCAGTGACTTCTGCTGTTGCCTTTGAGAGACCAGTTCAGAAATGCGGCTTCACCTTTTGCCTCATGTCATTTTCACAGCAAAGTCTGTTCCGTGTTTCATGCCGCGTCTCATTTCACCAAAGTGACCTGAAATGCGCCGTTCGAACTGCGCATTTAAGTCAGGCGGGTACTTCGACCCACACTTCGAACAGTACATCGAACGGTGCATTTGGCGAAATGAGACACGGCGTCAATTTGAGAAATGTACCCGCCCCGACTTAAATGAGCCGTTTCGAACGATGCATTTAAGTCGGGCATCTGGAGACAGTCGCAGTCCGTGAGTCCATTGGCGGTGACAGCATCTGACGCCATAGAGTTAAGAAAGAATGACACGACAAACCATCACGACAGTCACAAGTTGATACTGAGTCACCAAATACTCTGCAGCACAGACTGGCCAAGCGATACACCGTGATCACCTGCAGCCAGTGATGGCCAAGCGGGTGCGTGTCTTGACCTCCGCCGAACCCCTGAGACTGACTCACCGAACCCCTAGGGTTCTATCGAACCCAGGTTAAGAACCACTGGGCTAGGCGGAGAGAGGAGGGACTGGTTTGGGAAAGAGTCTCTGAATCCTTAACAATAAACCCCGCCACAAAAGAGAAAGGCCAATAGGAAACAGCTGGTCCAACTGGGGACAAAAAACAGGAACCAACATAAAGTTTGGTACCAGATTTTCTGTTTTGTGAATGTGTAAAATGTCTGAGTATATTATAAAAGCAGCACTCTGTGGCTAAATGAAACCCCTGCACACTGCCTGTAGCTAACAATAAATATTTTTTATTTCCTGTCAACTCAGAAGTAAGCGCCAAAAAGCAGAGGTCTTATTGGCCGCGCTTTGAAAGGAGTTTGATTTTGTTCTAAATGATAAATGACAAGTGAGCTTCTGGAATAAACACATCTGATTGGACGGCTCTGTACCCGGTGTGTACATTATGACAAGGTTTTTTCTTCCCATAGAGGAGGGGAAAACAGCTTTTGTTAGCTGTATACCTGACTGGAGCTGGAGATGAGACGGTAATAAAAAAAAACTGAACAGACGTGTGACAGAACTGGGCTGACTGAAGTTCTGTGGGGAGTCCTCCAAAACCTCCGCTTTGAAATCAACATTAAACAGAGAATGGAACAAAAGAAGCTCTTTGTTTAATCTGAATACACAGCTCAGTTTGGATCATGGTGTTGTCTGAGTTGAACAAGCCGCCAGAAATGCTGTTCTGTTCTATTGTAACGATCCAGACGAGTCAGAGTGGAGTCATACGGTTTTTACCATGGCCAACCACACCACACGGGGCCTCTTTGAACCAAGGAGATCTAAAGCAGAGGAAAGTAAGACTATACCTGGTCTACAGCTGGAGAGAAAGGACTAAACCAGGACCTGAACCAAGTCAAACTGGTGCCAATGCAAACTAACACAAAGTTAAATACACTTTTTTTTTAACATTCTGAGCTGATTTTAGTGTCAGAATAAGCACGTCTGATGGAGGTTCATATTTTTACATGTGTGACGTGTCCCATTGATCACACTACCTCTCCCCCTCGCTCCTGTCGCTCTTTCAGACCGTCTGTGTCTTTCCTTCACGCACCTCCTCCACTCACATTGTGTATTTCATCACTTTTTTTTTACTAAGAGCAACAGATTTTGCATCGAGAGAGTGAGTGCGAGAGTGTTTGGAGAACCTGGGTCGAGCTCAGGATGGGTTCAGGTTTGGGCCAAAACTCTAACCTCTACATCAGATTCAGTATTTATTGTCCTAAGAACTTGAAACTTCATCAAACACTGTGTAGCAAATATGAAAAGTACATGCCTGAAATGTTCCATCTTTATTGTTCTCTGAGTGTTTTAATTGCTATTGCTGTATTCTCTACGCTGCTCGCTGTACCTATGTTCGATTCAGTGAACTCTTCTGACTTTACATTTCAGATTCTTGCTCCTCTTTGATGCTTAACACAAACAAACATCCTCACAATAAAGTAAGTGGTGTCTCTCTCCACAGATCTGACCTGTAATGACCTGATGGCTCCACCTGCTTTTTTTGGGAAACTTTTTAATGCCATATTTTGCAGAACATACCAGGCAAAGCAATAACGTTTCCAAGGAGACGAGCAGGAGGTGAGCTCTTCTCTACATAAGTACATAACGGACCTTGATGTGCTTAAATTATGCAGATGTTTTCTTAGTTTTTTTTTTTTATTTCTGTACGATATGTCTGTCTATAGTATATTTACCGTCCCGCTCGTGTCCGTGTTTGCTCCTGTGGACATTCCCGTACACTCCCCCGGGTCATGTCCGCGGCTTTGGGCACACACTTTGGTAAACAATCTCAACTGCCGCCTCCCTCTCTCTGTGACAGAATATGTGCAGTCGGCAGGAGGCGGGGAGGAGTAGCGCCGCCCCCAGCAGGTGGAGCAGGTGAGCGGCAGATGGAGGTCAGCGGTGAGCCCTCTGACCGGCTGGCTCTCCTCCACTGGGGGCTGACACTGGGCCCATAATCCTGCACCGCACAGGCTGTCCCACGCTGGGATACAGTCACCGGATCTGCACCCAGCCGCGGGGTGTGGGCACGATGACGGCTCCGGGACAGGTCGGAGCAGGAGGGCAGGGCCAAGCGGAGGGCGGTGATGGGCCTTCTCTGTTTGTACAGGGATGAAGGATTTTGACATAAGATAAGATAAGATAAGATAAGCCTTTATTAGTCCCACAGTGGGGAAATTCCAGCATTGCACCGCACACATAGAACAGAAGGAAATAAAATAAAACAATAGATAAATAACAAGATAATAGATAAATAGAAATAATTTAAGAAATAGATTCAAGAATAACTCTAATATACACACACACACAAATATATATACATATAAATATACATCTCCTTAGTAAAGTGACTTGTGAAGTGGGTATTGCACATAGTGGAATGACACATGTTCAGTGTTAACAATGTTCATTGTATAGCCTGACAGCAGCAGGAAGGAAAGACCTGCGGAACCTCTCCTTCACACAGCGAGGGTGAATCAGTCTGTCACTGAAGCTGCTCTCCAGGGCAGACAGAGCGTCCTGCAGGGGGTGAGACTCATGGTCCAGCATTGAGATGACCTTAGCCAGGACTCTCCTGTCCCCCACCTCCTGCACTGAGTCCAGAGGACAGCCCAGGACAGAGCTGGACTTCTTGATGATCTTGTCCAGCTTCTTCCTCTCCCTCTCTGTGATGCTGCTGTTCCAGCAGACTACACTGACCGACTTTTGCGTAGCTTTCTACTATGTTCTAACCTTCCTGAAGAGGTTTTAGATCTCACTCATGCACGTTCGAGTAATTCAGCGATTTGTCCCTATTCCATCCTCCTCATGGTTCACTGTAAGATTCTGTACGAGGCTCCGCCCACAAGCCTACGTCACCCATGCTCCCACACGACAACTCTCCATAAATATATAAAAGCATGACACAAAACAATAGACTACAACTTCACAAACCCGATGTGATGTGCAGTAGTTTCATTAGCGGGGATGCATGCCGATTGTAACGCTCTGAAGGGGGAGTGACTTAGCACAGAGAGGGACAAAACTTATTAAACATGTTAAAATGCTGTTTTGTCAGACTATAACATTTTTAAAGCAATAAAAGGAAATATGATGATCTTGTTTATATTACGGCAGAATCTGGCTTTGAGCTTTTATCCCGACAATGAGAAAATGTAAGTTTACCCCCGTAGAGTTTATCGTAAAAACAGTACCGCTCTGCGCCTGTAACTCTAAAGTGTTTTATTGACCTTGTGCAGTTATGACCCTTTGGGATGAGAGCTGACTGGTGCTTCAGCCCTGCCTCACGTTTCCCTATGGGGCAGTCGCCTTATCCTTAAACTACTTTCTCCTATTACAGTTTGCAAATCATGTACCTCAGCTTTTCTAACTGTTATCATCAGGACACCGACACCTACTTGTCTCTGTGAAGATTTCAATGTTCCACAGTACGGCATTTACAGAATCCGTCAAGTATTTGTTTCATTATGGATGTGTTTATTGCTCAAAAATATATGTGAGGAGATAAATTAGTGCTTTGCCTCAAGTGGAGGAGTTCAAGTATCTCGGGGTCTTGTTCACGAGTGAGGGGAGGATGGAGCGTGAGATTGACAGGCGGGTCAGTGCAGCGTCTGTTTATCAGTCCAGACGCTGCACTGATCCGCCTCATTCAACAGTCCACCAGTTGTGGTGAAGAAGGAGCTGAGTCGTAAGGCAAAACTCTCGATTTACTGGTCACTCTACGTTCCTACCCTCACCTATGAGCTTTGGGTAATGACCGAAAGGACAAGATCGCAGATAGAATCGGCCGAAATTAGTTTCCTCCTCAGGGTGGCTGGGCGCTCCGTTAGAGATAGGGTGAGGAGCTCGGAGTAGAGCCGCTGCTGCTCCACGTTGCGGTGAGGTGGCTCAGGCATCTGTTCAGGATGCCTCCTGGATGCCTCCCTAGGCAGGTGTTTCGGGCATGTCCCACCGAGAGGAGGCCCTGGGCAGACCCAGGACACGCTGGAGGGACTATGCCTCTCGGCTGGCCTGGGAACACCTTGGGGTCCCAGCGGAGGAGCTGCAGGACGTGTCTGGGGTGTGGGAAGTCTGGGCGTCCCTGCTTAGACTGCTGCCCCCGCGACCCGGCCCCAGATAAGAAGAAAATAGATGAATAGATAAATGAGTGCTATAATGATCCCAAGGGAAATTCAAATGTAGCTGTATTTCAACTGCGCCTTAAGTCTCACCTCTACAGATCTGACCTGTAACTTGGCCTGGTGGTCTTCTCTCGATAGAGATGAGATACCTTTAATGCCATACTGTGGAACATTCCAGGTAAAGCAATTATCATGGAGACAAGCAGACAGACAGTCAGACAGTCACCTACATAATAAAACTTAAGGGTCTTATATTACACAACTGAGCTTTAAACCATGTTGTTACCTCATCAAAAACTTACCCAGAGTTTTTTTTTCACTCACACATGTTTGAATAACTCTTTATTATTAGTCTGTTTATATCTCCAAAGCTCAAAATGCTCTGTTCCACCTTATGATGTCATGAAGTGGTAGTTTTCAAGTTAACGGCTCCTTTTACCTTTAGTTCAGTTGAGATTGGTAATTCCAGAGTTGAATTTATCCAAATGATTCTAGTGAAGGTGTGTGGAGTTTAAAAACACAGTGGAGCACTTCCTGTATCACCACATGATGACATCACAAGGTGGAACTGAGTGTTTTCGGTTTGAGAGAAGAACTCAGAACTCTAAGGCAGGGTTTGTGTGTTAAACATGAATGAAACAACATTAGAACATGGATAGAAATATGGTAAAACGGGCCTTTAAAGTTTGAAATGAAGACTAACACAAAGAAGGACGACAACGTGGAAAAAAACGACAATGCATAAATTAAACATACAGTCAAAAGTATCACTGGAAGAATACAAAAAGGAGTCTTTGTTTCACAGACTGAAAATCACCACCTACTAAACTAGGGTTGTCAAACGCATCAAAAATGAGACACTAATTGATACTAAAACTAGTCTAGAAACTATTCATTTGACATCATCACTGACAGGACACAAACCGACCTTTCCTGAATAGCTTTAGAATCTGATGATCTTGAGCTGTATCTGATTATTTTTTATCCACAAACTTGCCATATTAATCTGACGACTTAAACTCCTTTCAGACTAAAACAATCACGATTTAGGGCTGAATAACACAATGGAAAAATGTGTCTCTTTTGTGTCTTTGTGCTGATGGAAGATACAGAACTTTACGCCAGTTTTTTTTTTGATAAGCCCAGTGATTACAGAGATATTAACCATGAACCAGGTCAACAAATCTGCAATCTGACAGTTAAACTCTGACCACCTCTGTTTAAACTATACAGCACAAGTACAGGGTGGCCCAAAAGTCACTGACACTTTTAAATCTTCAGTAGCTCCTATAATTCTTAAGTTATACTCACCGAATTTAAGCAGTAAGTAAACTGAACCTTCAGAGATTTTTGGCCATATATACGGTTATAATTGTTCACTTACACTTGAACTTATCACTACTTAAACTAGTAATTTATTGTCTGAGGTTTATTCACAAACACCTTTTCTTCACGATAGCCCCACCGGAAGAAATCGGGACTAGTCAGGTCTGTGGAGATCACATACTGCCTCCTGTCTTTGAAAAACGACTTATTTTTCCTTTAATGGCATTTGGGGCATCTCTGGTATTAAAATGTCGACGGTAACAGCGCTGGGTTTGTGAATTTGACCCATGTGACTCAAAGTACCACTGTACAATGAGGGTTCGGTCCTCGGTGCTGTATTTGCTCATATTAATGTCGGAAGAGTAGTTCTAAATGCTCTGAAAAAATAAAAGAAAAATATTTAGAAACAAAAAAAGTTATGGATTTTTTCAACTGTCAGTGACTTTTGGGCCACCCTGAATAAGACACATAGAGTAATATACACCCATGGACCACTATGGACGCTACCTGGACGACTGAGGGATTACACAGATATAACAGAAAGTGTAGTGGCCAAAATGTACCTCCAGCCTCTAGGTGTCACTGGTTCCATGTTGTGGCTCACCTGGGCCTCACCTGCGCCTGTTAAAGGGGAGGACGTTAGTGCAGCAGGTGTTGCATATGTGAGGAGGAACAGGCTTTTGATTGTGTTAGAGGAATGCATGGAGATAAAAGGCATTCGAAGAGCATCTTGTTAAGTATTTTTTATGTTTTTTTAATGGAAACACACAACCTAGTGTCTTTGTGGCACAGGGTCACCAGGCCTCTACAGAAAGTATGATGCCTTAATGTTGAAAATCACATTCTATTGTCTAAAGAAAGAGTGTTTGATTTTGTTGATTTGCCATTTGTGACGGTCCAAACGCCATCATACCCGCTGCACCTCCTCAACTTGCGGGTTTTTGGGAGCACGGCTACACGGACCACTTCTTTCTTCATTACGGCCTCTGTTTTAGAGGTCACAAACGCTGGATTCAACTCCCGAAAACCTCTCCACCAAATTGGCCGTATTTGTGATTTATGCCCCGAATATAAGTCGTCAAGCCTGAGTCGATGCGTATTTGGCTAAAAAGCTAAAAAGGAGCCTAGACGGTGATGGTTTACGGCGCTGCAGTATATTCACTTCTCCATCGGACCACTTAAGCCACGAGCATAAATCTGAGAGCGCCACAGGGAACAGGCTGTGCAGCACAAGACGCAGACGCACTTTGAACAGATTGTACAAAGAACACAAACCTCCGGCGACAGACAAGCCAGAAATCACCCGGCAAATAAAACAAAAAAAAACTGCGCTGTTAGCTATGATCGCGCGTTAGCAGGTAGCAGGCCCCATCCGGTTCAGTGGAAATCTGCCACGTCAGGTGTGGGGGGCGTTTAGGATTATTTGTCATTTTTATCGTTTCATAATCATTTTGCCTTCCATGTGAAATACAGCGGATATAAAGTACTGAGGAATTTGCTTGGCAGAAAAATTACAACTGATACTTTGCAGTTGATGTCATCAACATTTCCTGGGAGTGTGGCGCTAACTGTAGGCACTGCTCTGTCTGAGGCTTTGTTAGACTTTAATCTGAGTTTTGCTCAATCTGACCATAAAGAACTGACATGGAACTACAACAGGTGAGATTATTTTTACGGTTAAATAAGTCCCTCTTAAATAATATTACAGTCCCAAGCTAGCTAGCATTAGCCAGCTGTTTTCAGTTAGTCACTGTCGCCTGTTTGTTGAAAATCAAACTCCTAAACAAAACCATGAACACTCAAATTGGTCCCGTGATCCTTTTTGTATTTTTTCTTGAGTTTTCAGACAATCTTAAAACATTTTTGCTAGTGTTTGCTAATGTTTACATTGTGTCACCATGGTAACTGCTGAACATTCCACCATACAGATACATGTAGAACACCCCCAGCCTGATATCACTGGAAAGGAACAAAAGGTTGTTTTCAGATAAAGGGCCCGAGCCTGTGTAACTCTATGAGAGATTCACTATTTTTAAACAAAAAAAAAAGATCCAAACCTATGATAAACAAATGCTAAACTTTATTAATTGATAAGGACTGGCTCCAAAAACTTTACTCTGCAAAAGGGTAAAGGTCCTTAAAGGTCCTATATTACACAAAATTGACTCTTGTGAGTTTTAAGTCATGTTAAAATGCTGTTACCTCCTCATAAACACACCCGGAGTTGTGTTTTGCTTCATTCACACATGTTTGAGTAACACTTTATTATTAGCCTGTACATCTCCAAAGGTCAAAATGCTCTGTTGCACTTTGTGATGTCATGAAGTGGTAGATTTTATGTTAACAGCTCCTTTCACCTTTAGTTCAGTAGATATTGGCAATTCTGAGGCTGAAATCATCCAAATGATTATAGTGAAGGTGTGTGGTTTAAAAACACAGAGGAACACTTCCTGTATTACCTCATGACATCACAAGGTGGAATAGAGTGTTTTCGGTTTGAGAGAAGAAGAAGAGTTTGTGTGTTAAACATATGTGAATGAAACAAACTGCATATTTAGGCTTAGTTTTTCTCTCAAATGGAAAACACTCTGTTCCCCCTTGTGATGTCATGTGGTAATACTCGGACACACGGGAGGAGCTCGGAGTAGAGCCGCTGCTCCTCCGCGTTGAGGAGTCAGCTGAGGTGGTTCAGGCATCTGTTCTGGATGCCCCCAGGACACCTCTCTGGGGAGGTGTTCCAGGCATGTCCCACCAGGAGGAAACCCCGGGGAAGACCCAGGACACACTGCAGGGACTACGCCTTTTGGCTGGCCTGGGAACACCTCGGGGTCCCACCGGAGGAGCTGGAGGACATGTCTGGGGTGAGGGGAGTCTCAGAGTCCCTGCTTAGACTGCTGCTCCCATGATCCAGCCCTGGATAAGAAGAAGAAAATGGATGGATGGACAACACCAGGTATGTTTTTGACATTATAACATGGCGTGAAGCTCAGCTCAGGGCTTAAATGTAAGAGTACTGTTACTTCCATAAAAATATTACTCAAATATGAGTAAAAGCGCTGCTAAAAGTTCTCTGAAAAGTACAGTTTCTTTAAAAAAGAGTAAACATACTACCCACCTCACAGTGAATAAACCTTAAGTCGATTACTTACAAAATACATCATTGTTGTTCTCAAAACATTTTCAATATCACGAGTATTATTTATTCAAACTACATTTTATGGTGAACTATATAAAGCACTGTTTTCTTCTCCTAAGTACATGCACGGGCCTGTCCCAGCTCACCGTGGTACATCCCTGATCACTCCACGTACAAACACCAGATCAGAGACAGACTGAGCTGTCAATCACTGCCCATCACCTCCCTCCAGCACAAATGAAAGCTCCATTAGCCTTAATCAGATCAGAACATGCACACAAACAAGTCCTCTTCAGTCACAGAACCGGCCCACTCTCGGTGTTTACAAGCTCCAATTTACTCAATTAGCTGCTCTCCAGGGTTTTCACTTGTGCTGGGTTTTTGGTCCAGCGCTTTTCCACCTTAAAGTCTCTCACATCAAGAAACCACTCACCCATCGACACACACGGTCATACACTAGTGCACGCAGACTCTGGGAAACACTCTTGCCCAAGGACACAACGGCGGCGCTCATCTGCGGGAGCTGGAAGGGGTTTTACATCGAGAACGGGATTCAAACCGCCAACCTCCAGATCAGCGGACAAACCTTGTCGCTTTACCAACTGAGCTACTGTCGTCACTGATGAGATTATGACGTTCTAACACGACTAAAAGCTCACAGGAGTACAAAATTCCCTTCTGTAGGACTCTTTGGACAAGTCACCATTTTGGAAAGAAATGAATCACCACAAATACTGAACGTTTCATTATTTGTTAGGGGTTCTTCGTGCTCGAGATTGGTCTTTTTACAGTCTTGGTTTGATCTTGGACTCATGTTTGTACTTATCTCATTACAGCCGCTGCAGTTGGTAATAAACTTCCCCTGGGACCACAAGGGGGACATCACTCTACACACGTCCCCAGTTGTCCAAGGCAGCTTGTTTAGAGTGACCAGAGCTTCAAAAGTCAAAGTCGGGACATACCCGAGTTGGTATAAATAAAGCAGTGAAAAGAGTGTGTAACATCGTCCATTCTCGACTTCTCACTTGTGGGTCTGTATATTTATAAGTTTATTTATATAGCACATTTAAAACAACAGTATAACTACTTTTTTTTGCCTTGTGGTCATTTTCAAGCTTGGTTTTCTGTATTTTAGCTAAAGAAATTACAACATAATCCCCTCTTTACTGTTGGCAGATACCAAATTGGTGAAGGGATACATGGACATTTCTTGTAAGACTGAGACAGATCAACGGTTTTGGGTAAATCTGCTGGGACAGGGGATGCAAAGGGTCCAAATCGGGACTGTCTTGGGTCAGTAGGGACGTCTGGTCACCCCAACACTTGTCTCCTTCTTGTGGTGCTGGGTTAAACTTGAATTTTCAACATCCTCTCTCGTGGAGTCCTCTTGGGGTCTGCGCAGCCATGCTAACGTCGTCTTATTACCTCGACGAGCATCGAGATCACGGCAATGGGTCTCTGAGCACTGCAATACGGCGCTCACGGCTCTGAAAGAGATGCCCCTGCAGCATTGAAGGATGGGTCAGAGCCAGATAAAGTGTATCTTAGCCTAACCTTAACCTTAATACGGAGTGCTTCAGTGTTTTTAAAGTGTTTTTCACGCCCTCATGGCTTTAGTTTCATCTAATTACCTTCTCTGTGCAGCTAATCAACTTCAGTGCTAGCAGCTATTGTTCTTAGCCTAATTTAAACGGATTCACTCTGCAAAGGACCAGCATCTGGACCTTTATGTTGGAAATCTGTATATAGAACAGAAATGACCAGTTTTAAACCTTGAGAAACAGATAAGACTAAATATACATCTTGCCTTGTATTAGTATCGGTGCTGTAGGAACAACAGTCCCTTTGTCCTTAGAAAGATTCTGTCCACAAACTGGAGCTTGCTGACTACATCCTTTACCCAGTCTGTGAGGGACCAAAATAAAATCAGCTCTAAAGCATAACATATGAGGTAAAAGTGAAGTGTGTTGCAGAAAGTGGTGTGGTGATCCATATATCGGCTGAAAAAACTCCACTCTGGCGTGATGCAAGAGGCCTCCTGAAAATATAAAGCACTTTCCCTGCTGCTCCTGGGGCTCCGAATGTTAATCTGTCCACAAAAATATACAGCAGCGTGCGGGCAGGCCCGTGTCTCGAGGGGAGGCGTGGAGAAGGAGAGTCGCTCAGATATGAAAAGATGGCAAAACAAATGTAGCCAAAACAAAGTGGCACGACACACTGGGAATAATGGGGTGCTAAAGCTGTCTCCCTCTCTGCTGACAGCGGAAAACTGCACTTCCAATGAAACATCCGAGCACAGCCCTTTCACATGGAGATGTGGAGGAGACAGGCTGCTGCTGCTGGAGAGAAATGAGCAGAGTAGAAATGTTTCTCTGGAAGTGAAAACAAGCCCATATCTGTCCAGACACAGAGGTTTGGTTCACTCCATCTTCATCACTGAGGGCCACAGGTCCAACATCAACACAGGACCTCCTCACACCTGGAACACTTCCTTTTCGTGAGTGGGACTCATCATGTGACAGAGTTGCTCATATTCATACAGCTTTAGCCACCAACATTTATTTAAGAATTTCTGATGGGCCCTAACAACAGAAAAAAAGATGCTGGTGTAGAGGTAACTGAGACAGGTCCTCATGCATGTTCAGTCCTTACACAGCAAGAAAACTTGTGAGAAGATGTGTGAGTTCACAAACTCACGAGAATCCATCTGAACTTCTCCCACTGCTGCATTTCAGCTGGAGACACTGCTCATGCTGAGGTCCCCAAACACACCAAAACAAACATGTCAGTGTTTTAGCACACATGTGCAAATGTTTGCATTCACTTAAATATTTCACGTGTATCCTGGTCACTTTCTGTGAGAGCCAACCCTTCTGTGTAGAACCTTCACTCAAACTGCTGCTTTCAGTCTGGCTTTTAGCCAGACTGGACTGCCGGTGAAGTCACTGACCCCTCCCTCTGTGCAGCCCCTCCGCCCTCATCCTGACATGCCTGTGTAAACATGGAGGGTGGCAGCGTAGCTGTTAGCATGATAGCCTATAGCATGTTAGTCGCTAGTTGAATGCAAGATGGACTGACCATGTTGTTTACTGGAGCGTGAATGAGGAGGCCTGAGAGTGGCAGATGGGAGCGCTAATTCAGGATCATAATGAAGTACAGCGGCACAGAGGGATGCAACACCCAAGGGCCCTGTCAGTCCAGCACAGCACCCATCACTGTTACACAAGGGTGACATGAGACTGCTGGGGCGGATAATAAGCATGTGTCACAAGAATCATAAATAGAGAATAAGATGTCTGTGCAAGTTTGCAGTCGTGATTTACCAACATTTTGAGATGACTATGCAGTACTCGAACTCTAAAGAGTATGTGTTATGCATGTGTCTCTGCTGCTTCTTTTTTTTTTTAATATATATATAACATGTGAATTACTGCATTATTCAGGGTTTTTAAAATATTTTGGGCCTTAGCCTGAGCATTTGTAAGATCACTGTAAAGACCAGCATGGTGTTTTTGATGAGGCTTTATAATGTGGCCAAAAGCTCAAAGTGCACAGCTGTTATAGTCTAGTATTTATTTTGTCAGTCCTTGTACAAAAGTCCCATCTCACAGTTGCATGTCTAACTGTCCATGTCAGTCAGAGCTGACATCTCTAACGAGCCCTGGTGTTCTGATTGATGGGATAAAAAATGAATGAGGATATTTATCGTGTGTTGCTGATTTAATATTACATGAAGTCCTGCTGTCACTTCATTAATAAGTCAGAGTGAGCTTATCCACACTGTAAACATCACACATAACGCACATCACTTATTCATGTTTGGGGAGGCTCCTCAGACGCACAGTTCGAGAGCAGAGCCTGGACTGAACTTCTCAACCTAATGTTACAGCAAATGAGTTTCAGTAAGTGTCTGTGCAAGTGCGGCAAGTCCAGAGAGTGCAACATTTTTATATCACACTATTTTTTTAAAATCTTTGTTATAATGTTGTATCTAGTGATGGGACTTTTCATGGTTCTTTTAATTTACTTATATGACAGAAAACAATGTGAGAATGTATTTACACATTTGCATCTACAAACTGATAGTGGTGACTAACACAGATAGATAGATAGATAGATAATGTTTTTACTCCAAAAAATTTGGCAAAATTAGAAGTTTTAGGGAATTTTTTGGTTAAATTTACTTTATTATATACTAAATAAGACATCCATCCATCCATTTTCTTCTGCTTATCCGGGGCCGGGTCGCGGGGGCAGCAGTCTAAGCCGGGACTCCCAGACTTCCCTCACCCCAGACACGTCCTCCAGCTCCTCCGGCGGGACCCCAAGGCGTTCCCAGGCCAGCCGAGAGACATAGTCCCTCCAGCGTGTCCTGGGTCTTCTTCGGTGGGACGTGCCCAGAACACCTCCCTAGGGAGGCGTCCAGGAGGCATCCTGAGCAGACGCCCGAGCCACCTCAGCTGGTTCCTCTCGACGTGTAGGAGCAGTAGCTCTACTCTGAGCTCCTCCCGTGTGACTGAGTTCCTCACCCTGTCTCTAAGGGTGCGTCCAGCCACCCTGCGGAGGAGGGTAGGAACGTAGATTGACCGGTAAATCGAGAGCTTTGCCTTTCGACTCAGCTTCTTCTTTACCACAACGGACCGATAATAAGACATCCACAATATTTAATTTTTTACTATCTAATATGACAACAAAATGAAGCAGGAAATTTAAACCTGGCACCATCTATTTTTAACATTCATAAGTCCCAAGAATTGTCGATTTTGTCGATTTTTTACAAGTGCAATGCCTTATTTCTATATGAAAACTTAACATGATGAAAAACATGTCATCCTTTTTTCTTACTTTTATGTGTGCAAAGTTTCAGACTGATATCTTTAAACTTAAGATTTTGTCCTATTCACCCGCAGTGTCTCATCTATAAGAGGACAAGCAGAGAGCTGCAGGAGGACAGGGCGTTACCAACGGCCCAACTGGAGGTGGCAGAGAAAGAGCGGGTGAAAGTGCGTGGTTTCATTCTGACTGGAGGTGATGTCTCCTGGCCTTTTGTTCCTTCATAATCACCCATATCACACATGTTTAAAGGTTTTATGCAAAATTTACTAGCGAGCTTTTAGCGATGTTATGATGTTGTTACCTCCTCTAAAGCATATTTGGAGTCGTGTTTTGTAACCCTTTATTATTAGTCTGTCTACATCTTCAAAGGTCAAAATACTCTGTTCCATCTTGTCATGAAGTGGTACTTTTCAATTTAACAGCTTAACAGCTATTTTACCTTGTTTTCAACAGAGATGGGCTATTCCAGGGCTGAAATTATACAAATGACTCTAGTGAAGTTGTATGGAGTTTAAACACACAGTCGAGCACTTCCTGTATTACCACATGATGACATCACAAGGTGGTGTGTTAATGTTTGAGAGAAGAACTCAGCCTAAATATGCAGGGTTTATGTGTTAAACATGTGTAAATGAAAGAAAATACAACTCCAGGTCTGTTTTTGATGAGGAAACAACATTAAACTAAAATAGCAGATGGATGATTCTGATGATCTAAACACGGAGGGGGAGCTGCCTCGTCCCTGCAGGATCCTCAGTTCTTTGAAGAGCAAAGTAACTCATGTAAACCTGGGATCTTTTATTGAGACATATTGCTTTGTCTTGCGTTTAACTTACTGTTACTTCAGCAGTTAGAACTTATGTATATATGAATACCACCTACGTGTCTCCATGTAGATGTCTGGAGTATGAGATTTAACTATCTCCATAGAGACCAACATGTGAGCAATAAAAACAGCTGTAATTGAATAAATGCAAGGTTTATACTTGGCCATGCAATAGTATTTGCATTTAAAAAAAACAACATGCAGGTAGCAGACCGCAAATCAAAAGCAAAAGATCGGTTAAATGTAGAGGCCAAATTTCTCTACAGGGACGATATATTGATGTCCCAAACCTTCGCCATTTTGCTACTCACACCATAACCCTAAAGCAGCACTTCCCTCCAAAAAACGATTCTATATGTACAGTATTTTTAAGGAACATGAGCTGTACTAAATAAATAAAATGCTTAATGAGTCATTAGTTATTTATTCAACCCTCTACATCACAAATCTTATCGTAAAACAGTACTGAACGATAAGTCGATATAGTGATTATTGTGACAGGCCGATTTGTGACTCTTTGCCCCTCCTACTTCCTGTTCAAATGAAGTTTTAGCTTGAACTTAGCCCCGCCCACTGAGTCCTTTCTGCTGCTGTTATATTGCAGCATGACACAGAAAAAGCCCGTCTGCACTGCTGGTTTGGTATGAGGCAGGCACTTAGCAACGCTGTCAATCAAACCTGTTGCTAACAACCTCAGGGAAAGAAGGCGCCTGATTCATCTGTTATTAAACTTCATATCTTGAGTTACGGACAAAATGGCGAAATAAAAACACCAGGATCATGTAGAGCGGGTTAATATGAACATTTTAAGACCAAAATGACGAGTCGGACAGCAGCAGTTACACCCTGCACTGTGAATGTTTACATGTTATCTTCAATAAATACATAAAAAACATGTAATGTTTATGTAGTATTATTTTAAGCAGACTGTGTTTTTCTATTGTTGTGACTTAGATGAAGTTCAGAGCACATTTTATGACCAATTCATGCAAAACTCCACATAATCCCAAAGGGTTCACATACTTTTTCCTGCAACTCTATATACAGTCTATGGACTTGAGAATGAAGTGTCCAGAAGTTGGTTTCCCATGATTCTTAGTAACGATGTGTCTGATTGAATGAAAAAGGCGCCCGTGTCAGGAGCTTCTGTGTTAGTTGTTACCAGAGAAAATGAAATGAAAAGTAAATACTATAGTAAAAGCCAAAGTTAAATCTGTCAACTGGATAAAAATTTGTAGGAGTGCAGATGTTTTGCTGCTCATCCAAGCAGCTTCTTCAGTTCTGGTCAGATTACTGGTGGACACTGCCTTATATCTGTCTGAAGGGAGGAGATAACTACACTTAAACTGAAAACAGCGACAGTTTCCATAAGTAGACTAGGGCTATTGAGCTACACTAAGTTTGCACTGTGCCTGAGACCTGCTTAGCATAATCATTCACTCTTAATGGGCCTACTGGCTCGCTCCATTGTTCTCTTTGTTTACTTTGTTTGCTTTGGGTCTGAGGATGGGTTTATATATGGGGGAAGAATAATACCCCCATTCCTGTTCAAGGAAGGATCGTCTTTCCTAACAAAAGGAGTGGTTAGTGGCTTTGAGATGGAAATGTACGGCAGACTGTGGTCCAGTGGAGCTCCTGCGACTGTGTAGTAAGTAAATACTAGGCAAGGTAAGTTTATTTGTACAGCACAATTGGTACACAAAGTAATTCAAAGTGCATTACAGAATAAGACATTACAATCACAATACAGCAAATCAAAACATAAATAATCATTATAAATACTAGATTATATTTTACTTATTTAGCAGTTTATAACATACAGTATTTAAGGGCCCATATCATTCTATTCTCTGATCTATGTAATAATGTTGTTTCCTCATCAAAAACAGACCTGGAGTTGTGTTTTGTTTCATTCACACATGTTTAACACACAAATCCTGCATATTTAGGCTCAGTTCCTCTCACATCTCTATTCCACAAAACTCTGTTCCACCTTGTGATGTCATGTGGTAATACAGGAAGTGCTCCACTGTGTTTTTAAACTCCATACTCTGGAGGTTTTTGAGCTTTGGAGATGTAGACAGACCATTAATAAAGGATGACCCAAAACATGGCTGAGTATGTTTTTGATGAGGTGACAACGTTATAACACGGCTTAGAGCTCACAAGAGTCAATTTTGTGTAATATAGGACCTTTAAAAGTAGATTTCTGTTGTAATACAGTGAGTTGTTGTTGAGGTTCATCATTTGTTACTATTTCTTCTGAAAACACAACGTAATTACTAGGAAAATCTGGCTGTGGACCCCCATCTGAGAGTATGACCTAATCACATTCAAGAAACGGTGGAAACGGTGGAAACGATGGAAACAATGGAAACGATGGAAACGATGGAAACAATGGAAATGATGGAAACGATGGAAACGGTTGAAACGATGGAAACGGTGGAAACGGTGGAAACGGTGGAAACGATGGAAACGATGGACACGATAGAAACGATGGAAACGGTTGAAACGATGGAAACGGTGGAAACGGTGGAAACGGTGGGAACGATGGAAACGATGGAAACGATGGAAACGGTGGAAACGGTGGAAATGATGGAAACGGTGGAAACGGTGGAAACGATGGAAACGATGGAAACGATGGAAACGGTGGAAACGGTGGAAACGATGGAAACGGTGGAAACGGTGGAAACGGTGGAAACGATGGAGCGGTGACAGCGTGACTTTGTTGGCAACATTGCAAGCGTCCAAAGTTTTAATTTTGGAGAACTCAAGATGAATCACGGCTACAGCTACGCCATCGTCTCTGCTAATCGAGCTAATCCTCATCGTGCGACGTTCAAACTCGTTGAGCGAAAACCTAAGTGAACCTTCTCCTGTCTAAGTGCCTCCATTATTCAGCCAGCTCTCAAGGGCGCGTCCTCAGCTGCATACTTCTCACTGGAGTTTATGGAGCTCTGAGGCAGCCAGCGCATTCACCTTCAAGCAACACGGCGCCGGAATGGAAGAGCCGCTGAAGCATAGCACTGCGCGCCCTACACCCATAAAGAACTCACTTTTAATTCAGAACGCAGCCAACGCAAACGCTCTCCTATTAAACCCCAAATGGCAAAAACAAAACTTTGCCAGCAGCTAAAATACAGATTAAGTAAAGTAATTGTAAGTTTAATTGAAAAGTCTCGAGGCGATGGGACTGTACAGAATGGGGCATATGTAATAGCGTTTCTCTGTTAAATCCGTAGATGTAGTCGGCATAAATGTCATTTTTCATTGGGGGAAAAGGTCATGTGGGTATACGGTGACTGGCGTGAGGTGTGCAAAAAGTCGCCATGCTTCGAGGCACACAGTTAAGATTACGGTTTGTCTGTTTGGCCGTGTCACTTTTCTCTCTTACTGCACATGTTTTGTAAAAGCTTTTATGGCACTGTCAGGGGTGGATGTTACTTAAGTAGAAGTACACATACATAAAGTTACTAAATATCACATGAAAAACTTAAGTAAAAGTATTACAGTGACGATACATCTGCTTGTAGTGTTTGTCCGTTGATTTGAAGGTTGGTGGTTTGAATCCCGCTCTTGACATCGTTGATTGAGCGATTCCGTCCACTGACCCTGTGCGATTCCAGCTCCCACAGATGAATACTGTTGTGTACTTGGGCAAGACACTTAACCCCTACACCAGAGTCTGTGTACACTGGTGGGTGAATGGGTGAGTGGTTCCTTGATGTGAAGTGCTTTGAGTGTCTTGAAGGTGGAAATGTGCAAAGTACCTGCTTAAAAATGTACTTTAGCAGTAAAAGTAGTTCACACAAATGTTGTTAATTTGTTAAACTGTTAAATGTAGTGATGCTGATTCAAAAATGATACAGATTTTGGACCTATTTCTTTTTTTTTTTCGTATGAATTTTGTGTATTTATTTTTGTTTGCTCAATGTCAAAGCTTGAACTAAAAAACTTGATAAAAATAACCCTTCAAGTCATATGAAAAGTACTTTTTACTTTTCAGTCCAGTTAAAAAATGTAGTGGAGTAGAAAGTACAGATACTTACTCAAATGTAATGAAGTATAAGTAAAAAGTACCCACTGCAAAAATGACTTAAGTTAAGTGCAGATACCTAAAAATTTTACTCAAGTACAGTACTTTACTACTTGTACTTTGTTACCTTCCAGCACTGGGCCCCATGAGTTGTATTCACCCACAAAAACCAAAGCGAGTACTGCCAGTTGTTTAATAGAAGGTTGAATAAATTCAGTAATAAATGGAGCATTGGTCCTTTTCAAAGGGAATCATGTGACATTTCTTGGATAACACATTTCCACTGCAGAGTTTGGAGGTCGGATCTCACTGGAGGCTCTGCTCTGCCTGGACTTTGTTTTAACACATCTGATTCTGATCATACACAACAGACTTGAGTTCAATAAACTGCTACAAGGTTACTTAACAGGTATTATGCATTATTTGTATTGTTATTGGCCTTAAAACATGCTTCTGTACTTTTGCTTTGGATCAACTTGGCTCAGCATGTTTTAGAGCTCAAAATAAACTTGGTTGCTCCCCATACTGGAATCTGGTGTAGGGCTCCACCTACCAGCAGCAGAGGGAATTACAATGGGAAAAAAGAAAATAAATAAATAGGTAATAACATGCACTGACTTGTTAGTATAAGATGCAGTTGTAAAGAACAGTATTTAATGATAGAAATGTATACACCGAGTCTGGCGATAAATTGTGGACTTAAAAACTGCACAGGGCTTCTACCTGTGATGCAATAATCCTGGGTAAATTCAAACCATGTACTTTTTAAAGATCCTATATTACGCAAAAAGGTTTCTTCTGAAGTTGTTACCTCATCAAAAGCAAACCCAGAGTTGAGTTTTGTTTCATTCATGCTGGAGTAATCCTTTATTATTAGTCTGTCTACATTTACAAAGCTGAAAATGCTCTTTTCCACCTTGTGATGTCATGAAATATGCAGGTTTGTGAGTTAAACATGTGTGAAACAAAACACAACTCCACGTCTGTTTGTGAAGAGTTTACAACTTTATAAAGTAGATCAGAAAATTGTGTAATATGGGCCCTTTAAGGTTCAGAGACAAAAGACTTTTTTAGTGAGGATTACTGAGATCAGCGTGAATCGAGCTAAATGCAACTCCAGATATACTTTGGAAGTGCCTCTCAAATGAAGAAGTCCTTCTCAAATAACATGAAAGATATAGCAGTAGTCAACTTCATCATTTAGTCACATGTTTTATGTTAAAACAAACCTAAACAGCACATCAGTGACTAATATCAGAGGCCTCACAAAACATCTGTGCCTTTGTTTCCTCATGCATGTACTGTGCAAGGAAAAAACCCAAAATATCTAGTGGGAAAAAGAGACATTTGAGTCCCATAGACAGGCAGGCTGTAGATGTGTCCAGGACCGAACCAGGTCTGCACCAAGACTAGACCTGGACTGAAACTGGACTGAAACAGGATTAAACCAGGACTGAACCAGGTCTGAACCAAGACTAAACCAGGACTGAAACAGGACTAAACTAGGACTGAACCAGGTCTGAACCAAGACTAAACCAGGACTGAAACAGGACTACCCCAGACAGGTGACAGATGGGTCAGGACTGACAGATAGAGTTGAAGTCACTCAAGACAGAAGGACAGAGGGGACTTTTCTAGGACAGAGTAAACCATAGTTTGTATATGTAAATGAACATAGCACATACCTGCTAACCACCTCGTTCCAAATCGGAAGGCAAGGCAAGTTTATTTGTATAGCACAATTCGTACACAAGGTAATTCAAAGTGTTTTACAGAATAAGAAAGACACTGAAATCACACAAATCAATACAATTCAAACCTTTATACAGGACTTTAACCTGTTTTACTATAAGGACTTTAACCAAGTGGTGGACTTGGTGGAAGTGGAAGTGAGCATGGGAGCACTTCTGGCTCCATCAAGTCTGGCTCCAAATCACTTTCTATTGAAAAAACTGTCACCCCTCTCTCCTTACTACTGTCAGACTCTTCATTTTACTCTGAAAACGCTCACATTCACCCGCTCCATACGATCCTGGTGTTTTTATTTGACTATTGTGACGGCGTTGCTAAGCGTCCACCCGCTGCTAAACCACCAAATTCGCCCCCATAAATTCTAGCTTCATTTGGCAGGAGCCGAATGCGATGACGTCACACTCTCTTTGTCCACTTCTTTATACAGCCTGTGGGGTAATCTGGGTTAGCTATAAGGAAGCGTCTGAGTACTTCTTCAGATTGAACCTGAGACTTAACAAGCTCATATTACACTTTTTTCAGATCTGCTCATCACAAACAGACCTGGAGTCGTGTTTCGTTTCATTCACACATGTTTAACACACAAACCCAGTAGCCACCGATACGAATATTTGGCAAAAGCGTGAAAAAATGCTGTGACATATGAAGTAAAGCATTGCAATTCAACTAAAACACTGAAATGTGCAATATATCATGTTCATAACCACAGGATTCTTGTTCCTCATCCAAGACTCACACCAGCCAGATACAGAGGAGGTGTAACACAAGAATACACCTGCCACAAGAGCCAGCACATCTCCAAAAGTGAAAAGTGTGTTCCCCGAAATAAAGCCAAGTGGATCAGCCATAAGAGAGGGGATCGATAGGGCTGACGTGTCCACGCTGAGGAGAGGAGGCAGCGGGCTCCAGCTCACAGCACCGTCCAGGGGGGAGACGGGGAGCTGCCTCGGCTTTCAGGGCATCGATAAACTACACCAAGTCCTCAGAGACAATCAGCGGGGGAAGAAGCAGTCGATTTTATTACTTGGTTAAAAGTACAGATACCGAAGCAGAAAAATACATCTTAAAATCGACTTACGTAAAAGTATTGAAGTACCTGTTTAAAAATGTACTGACTGAACCAAATGTAGTGACTTTTTGTGCGACCGTGGCTCAGTTGATCGAGCCTTTGTCCGCTGGTCCAAAGGTTGGCGGTTTGAATCCCGATCTCGATGTACACACCATTGGTTGATCGTTCAGATTCACTGGCCCACAGGTCGTCAGTGCAGTTCCAGCTCCCACAGACGAATGCCGTTGTCGTGTCCTTGGGCAAGATGCTTAACCCGCCTCGCCCCCAGTGTCACCGCACACTGGCGTATGAATGTGTGTGTGAAGGTGCAAAAGCGCGATATAAAAATTTAATAATAAAGATTTATATAGGATTTTGTTCAATAGAAACAATTAAATAGATTATTTATTTTTTATTTATTTATTTGTTTTTTTATTTGTTTGTTTGTTTTTACTCAAACTACAAATGTGTGTAAAAAATTAACTGATCAGACGTTTCAACAGGTCTCAAACAATAATGAAAAATACTTTTACTTTTAAGTCCTGTTCAAAAATTTAGTGGATCAGAAAGTACAGATACTGCTCTCAAATACAATGAAGTAAAAGTAAAAAGTATCCCCGTTTAAATCTGCTTAAGTAAAGTACAGATACCTTCACGTTCTACTTAAGTACAGTACTTTACTTTGTTACCGTTCACTACTGGAGACAATGGAACATAACCAAAACCCATGTAAGTTTTTATTACTAGTATAATTATTTCAAAATAAAGAAACAATGTGGCAAAATAGTTGTGGAGGTCAGTACAGGTTTTGCACGTGACATTGCAGCCTTTGGAATCACAGCAGTGAGCGGGATCGAAAATACACCGCCTGGCCAAAAAAAAAGTCGCCACCTGGATTTAACTAAGCAAACAGGTCCGAGCCTCATCCAGTTGGTCGGGTCTAGGTTCAGCAACAGTCTGTGCTCAAAGAATGAGGTCAGCTGACACCTGAATATACTGAATGACCAGGTTATTCATCAATGGAGTTTTTCTTCCCTGATGCACAGGCATGTTCCAAGATGACAATGCCAGGATTCATGGGGCTCAAATAGTGACAGAGTGGTTCAGGAGCAGGAGACATCATTTTCACACATGGATTTACCCACCCCTTAAACTAGGGGTGGGTAAACTTTTTGACACACAAGCCACAATGGGCTCCAAAATGTGACAGCGAAGCTGGGCCAGGATATATATATATATATATATAATATATATATATATATATATATATATATATATATATATATATATATATATATATATATATATATATATATATATATATATATATATATATGGAGCTGTACAACATTAACAGGACTCTAAGAGCCTTCATTGCAAACTCGATGAGGTTGTGGAAAACCACCCTTGAGGCCAATGGCAAGCCACTTGCACAAGTGACCATCAAATGTGGCATATACCAAGGAGATGCTCTGTCCCCACTGCTGTTCTGCATAGGTCTGAACCCCCTCAGCCAAACCATCAGCAACACTGGCTATGGATACCGACTCAGAATGGGGCCACCGTCAGTCACCTCCTGTACATGGATGACATCAAGCTGTATGCTAAGAATGAGCGAGACATCGACTCACTGATCCACACCACTAGGATCTACAGCACAGACATTGGAATGTCATTCGGGCTAGAGAAGTGTAGCCGGATGGTGACAAAGAGAGGGAAGGTAGTCCACACAGAAGGGGGTCTCACTCCAGAAGGGACAATAGCAGACATTGAGGACAGTTACAAGTACCTTGGTATCCCACAAGCAAATGGCAACCTTGAAGAGGAAACAAGGAAAGCAGCCACGGCCAAATACCTCAGACGAGTAAGGCAAGTCCTAAGGAGTCAGCTCAATGGCAAGAATAAGACCCAGGCAATAAACAGCTACGCCCTGCCAGTAATCAGATACCCAGCAGGAATCATAAGCTGGCCAAAGGAGGAGATACAGACCACAGATGTTAAGACACGAAAGCTCCTGACCATGCATGGCGGGTTCCACCCCAAATCCAGCACCCTGAGATTGTACGCGAGCCGTAAGGAAGGAGGCCGAGGACTAGTGAGTGTGAGAGCCACAGTCCAGGATGAAACATCCAAGATCCACAAGTACATCCAGGACAAGGCCCCAACAGATGACGTGCTCAGCGAATGTCTCAGACAGTGGAGTGCAGAGGAAGAGGAGCTGGAGGAACCATCATGGAAGGACAAGCCCCTGCATGGGATGTACCACCGGAACATAACTGAAGTGGCTGATATCAAGAAATCCTATCAATGGCTTGAGAAAGCTGGACTGAAGGACAGCACAGAGGCACTCATCCTGGCTGCACAGGAGCAGCCTTGAGCACAAGAGCAATAATAGGCCCAGATCTACCACACCAGACAAGACCCACGGTGTAGGCTGTGCAAAGAGGCTCCTGAGACAATCCAGCACATAACTGCAGGGTGTAAGATGCTGGCAGGGAAAGCAAACATGGAGCGGCATAACCAAGTGGCGGGCATAGTGTACAGAAACATCTGTGCAGAGTACGGACTGGAAACCCCAAGGTCAAGGTGGGAAATACCTCCAAAGGTAGTGGAGAATGATCGAGCCAAGATCCTGTGGGACTTCCAGATACAGACTGACAGAATGGTGATGGCGAACCAACCGGACATAGTGGTGGTGGATAAACAACAGAGCAAAGCCGTTGTGGTGGACATTGCAGTACCAAGCGATGGGAACATCAGGAAAAAGGAGCAGGAGAAACTAGAG
This sequence comes from Periophthalmus modestus, assembly GCA_019594935.1. NCBI lineage: Eukaryota > Metazoa > Chordata > Actinopteri > Gobiiformes > Gobiidae > Periophthalmus > Periophthalmus modestus. Next base: position 23,413,413 of record JAIEZT010000068.1, on the reverse strand, counting down.
AAATACCAGGGGCTCAAAGAAGAGCTGGAGAAAGCCTGGAAGGTGAAGGCCTCAGTGGTGCCCGTGGTCATCGGAGCACTAGGGGCAGTGACCCCCAAACTGGAGGAGTGGCTACAGCAGATCCCAGGAAAAACATCAGACATCTCAGTCCAGAAAAGCGCAGTACTAGGAACAGCAAAGATACTGCGCAGAACCCTCAAGCTCCCAGGCTTACATATATATATATATATATATATATATATATATATATATATATATATATATATATATATATATATATATGTATATATATATATATATATATATATATATATATATATGTAAGCCTGGGATATATATGTAAGCCTGGGAGCTTGAGCTATATATATATATATATATATATATATATATATATATATATATATATATATATATATATATGTGTGTGTGTATATATATATATATATGTAAATATTACATTAGAGATTTGGCCTGTAGCATGTAGGAAAACATGAATATGAGAGGCTCATTGTAAAAATTGTTTTCCAAATGCTTTTTAAAACTCGCCTTCGGAGAAAGGCTCGCTAGCTTTTGCTGATTTGAATGTCAGCAAAAATCTTGCCTTGGTACTTTGATTGGACTTTGGTGAAAACTATTTTGTTGTCCACCCTGTATTAAACACTTAGCATTTTTTTTTTTTATTTGATAAGCTCATTTTTGCAGAAGGGCTGAAAAGAGAATAAAAGAGTAATAAACATGAACAAGGCAGATGTAGCTGAAGTGTGCCCATCTTTTGGGGAAACATTGGCATTACAGGGGAAAGGTAAATTTAACAAGGTTTACCTTTACCTATTTTAATGTAATTTGGTCGGCGGGCTGGATGCATGGCCCCCGGGCCCTAGTTTGTCCACCCCTGCCTTAACCCCATTGAGAATCTTTGGGATGTGCTGGAGAAGCTTTGTGCAGCGTCAGACTCGACCATCATCAATGCAACATCTTGGTGAAAAATAAATCTAACACTGGATGGAAATAAATCTTGTGACACTGCAGAAGTGAAATCGAAACAACGCCACAGCGAATGTGTCGTAATCGAAGATAAAGGAGGTCCAACGAAATATTAGTGTGTGACCTTTTTTTTTTGGTGGAGACTTTTTTTTTGGCCAAGCAGTGTATCACAGAGCTCTAAAAAAAAGTGACTACAACTATTATTAATAGTAGCAGAAGTAAGAATTAAGTACAGAGCTGTGCCTTACGGTTTTAAGGGCAAAACCTTTGTGTGTGTGTGTGTGTGTGTGTGTGTGTGTGTGTGTGTGTGTGTGTGTTAGCCTGGCTCCGTCTGTTGTTTCACATATGGCACATTTTGGCCTTGTTTATACATGAAAGCATTACTTAAGAAGAAGTTTGAAACTGGTATCTCTAAATTTAAGTGTCTCGCCTTAAAGCAGCGATGCAAAGTCAAGAACCGGCCTTCGAATTCTCAATGACCGTGGTATAAAACCAGATAAACAACAGGAATACTGGAGGCAACACACAAATTATCACTGAAAGAAATGTTCCCTCCCAACACTCCGGGTGGACCGACTCCTTCAGTGGCTCCTTATGTTTCTCTAATACTAAGCCATTTTAGTTAAATTAAGCAGCTACAGTATTAAAACCCAAAATCATCATATATTTTCTTCAAAACTGTGGTTGTGCCTGTCAGAAGGTTGTAGAGCCTTTCTCAAATTACAGGGATTGTGTAACCTCTATTTCCTGCACAGTGGAGTCATTTTTTATACCTATTTTTAGTTAAAGATGAGTTATTATGTGAAATCAACTTCTTGGAGCTTTTTTTTAACAATGATCCCTCCTCAAAAAACATGAGGAGGGATCTAGCGATCTCTCCCGGGCCATATTGAACCCTCCTGACTGTTAGTAGTACGACCCTGTACAAGACTCCGCCCACAAGCCCACAAGCCCACGTCCACACCCACGGTCCCACACGACATTTTTTCATGAATATACAAAAGCATGATACAAAATAATATACTACAACTTCACAAACTTATTATTATTATTATTATTATTATTATTATTATTATTATTATTATTAATAATATAATAATATTATTATTATTATTATTATTATTATTATTATTATCAGCATCATTATTATTATTATTATTATTATTATTATTGTTATTATTATTATCATCATCATCATTATTATTATTATTATTATTATTATTATAATATTATTATTATTATTATTATTATTATTATCAGAGACAGTAAAAAAAAAATCAGGAAATAATACCATAATATTGAACATGCAAGCAAGACCCACATACCTAAAACCTAAAAAAAAAAAAAAGTGATTGTGTTGTGATAGCGCTCTGAAGGGGGAGTGACTTAGAGGAGAGAGCGAAAAGATGGGGGATTCAGAGTGTCAAAACTAAACAGAAACTTATAAAACATTGTAATACATAACAAACTAAAATGGTGATCTAAATAGGTTATGTGTTACCAGTTAACACCCCCAAAAGCGTAATACCCTCATTAAAAGAATGGCTCGTGCATATTAGCTCACAGACTCACTTGTATTTTGTCCAGATGAAGATATTCCAGCAGAGCGGTGTTCAAACCCACACTCTCAGATCACCACTGCTGCATTTTCAGTAGCTTCACTTGTCTTTTAGTCTCTGCCCCTCTCCATAAACTTTAAAGGACATTTTTAAAAGTCAGTCCCACATCCACGGCCCAGGCACACGGCGACAGTTTGGCATTTCCAGGTAATTTTCTCCTAAAAGGTTCCTGGATTTGAGCGATACATAAAACATCAGCTGTGTGAGGCAGTGTGTGGACATGGGGCTCACACACATATCTGCGGATGGAGTCTGGGTGAGGTACTGGATAAATCACACACAAAAATGTTTTAGTCACACCATGGAGTAGCTTTATGGTTATAACTCAAAGCAAACTTTGCCCTGACTATACCCTGATCTTCTTCTGTGGACCCGGATCCTCTGCCTCCTGCACCGGCCTAGATAACCCTAACTTTACTCTGAATGAGCCTCTCCTGTCTTGAGTCAGTTCTGGCTCTGCAAACTTGATGTCTGTCTGCAAATGATGCACGTCAGTCCTGGTTCAGTCCTGGTTCAGTCCTGGTTCAGTCCTGGTTCAATCCTGGTTCAGTCCTGGTTCAGTCCTGGTTCAGTCCTGGTTCAGTCCTGGTTCAATCCTGGTTTAGTCCTGGTTCAGTCCTGGTTCAATCCTGGTTTAGTCCTGGTTCAGTCCTGGTTCAGTCCTGGTTCAGTCCTGGTTCAGTCCTGCTCTGGTCCTGGACACATCCTTGGGAGTGAATCTCTCCTTCATTGTGCTTCTCCTCAAGGTTTCTAACAGAGTTTAGTGCAGACATGTCAAACTCAGGCCCACAGGCCAAATTTGGCCCTCGATATGAATATATTTGGCCCGCGAGATCATATCAAATATGTATTAGAGCTAGCCCAACGGCTGTCGCGCCAGTTTAGCACATGCACCTCTAACAATATGAATCCCAGAATGCTTTGCAAATGTGTTGGCGCCGGCCTCCAACACTTCTGTTGACATTTATTAGCCTCTGCTCCTGTCGTCTCACTCAAGTTTAATCCAGCCCTCCTGAAAAACATGCAGATGTTGTTAATAAATACTTAGTTTGGCCCGTGAATTAGTCCCACTAAACCAGGGGGGTCAAACTCTGTGAATTTGAGTTTGACTCCCCTGGTTCAGTACTTCGCTCATTTATTCAATAGAAATCTATAAAGTTTTTCAGTCCCTTTTTTCCTCATAAGCAGCCATATTTGTTTGATACAGACAGACCATGTCTGTCTCTGATTGGCTAATCCACCTGTCAATCACACCCATCTGTACTTGGGGAGATTCACCGTTGACCAAATTCACATCGTAATTTATTGAAGAAGAAGTGTGTCTCTGGACCTCAAGCTGAGAAGGACGGCATCAGTCTCTGTTATTGACCAGTGAGTTACTAATACAAAAATAAACTGAGTTGATAAGTTCATGTTCAGTCACGTTTTTTCTCATTTGACTCTGGTTCTCGTTCAACAAACTGCCTTTAATATTAGGCTCATATGTGACATACAGACGCTTTAAACCCACGGCACTGGGCCTGTCACGATAATCACTATATCCACTTATCGTTCAGTGTTAGATGGAACAATTATTTTTGGGTGTCAATATTTATCGTGGGGACTTTTTCTTAGTACTAGTCATGAACTTTTTGTTATTTTTTTCCTGTAATTAGATTTGGAGAGTTGAATAAATTACTTCTATGACTCATTATGGACAAAAATTAACTACTTTCATTCTGGTATTTACTTATTAAACATATATTTTTGGGGTTTCTGTTCCCGTATTATCCTTTATTGTCTATATTTTCTTCATCAATATCTCTTACTTCAAAATGTGTTATCGTGACAGGCCTACATGGCATAACACGCCCTACACCTGGACGACAGTAGCTCTTTTGTTAGAGCGTTGGTCCACTGATCCAAAGGTTGTCGGTTCAAATCCCGCTCTTGACATAAACATCATTGGTTGAGCGGTAAAGTTTGAAAGTGCTATGTAAAAGTGTGACTATTTTCTAGGGACGGGCGAATGGAGCCTCGTGAGGCATCGACACCTCAGTCGCAATATTGTCTCAAATGGTCCGACGTGTCTGAGGCCTCGGAGAAACACTGACCTCTAGTGGACAAATTTAACCATTGCAAACCAGCACACAACCCATGATCTATTTTATTATAAGTCATAAATAGTATATATTCTATTTTGAACATTAAAAAAATTACAACAATTTATATATCACATGTTTTTATAGAAATAGAAGTTTTGTGTGATCCCAAACCATGGATCGCTTTTTTCCATTTGTAGATGCCATCGAAAATGAAACAAATGCCAAAAGTCGCCATAATCACCACTAACTTCATACAATACCTCGCAAGTATTTCAGAAATATTAGTGAATCTTTTATACTGTAGCAGTTTAGCGCTTGTCAAACCACAGAAGTGCTGAACACTCTGAAGCTCTGAACCAATCGCAGAGCGGAACATTCGCTGAGCCAATGAAACGCTTCGATTCACTGAAGCGACTGACACGCAGAGCGAAGCAGGAGGGGGAGGGACCGAGACAGAGCTTCGGAGTAATTTGTTTGAGAAAGAACGAGACGTGCTCCGGAGCTCCGTCTCATTTGCCCATCACTACTATTCACCTTTAACACCGACACACAATAGTGGCCAGAAGTATTTAAAAACCCAGCAGAACACTACATATATCATGCAAAACTTGTCTTTCATCCCTCCTCCAAATGTATCCATCATTCTGTCTCATCTCTCTCCATCTCTTTTGGTTTCTATCTAATCTGCGTTCACACCGACACAAAACGACTTATCCCAGTTTGATCTCCGTCGTCTTGACCTTTCTCTTCAAAGCCCCGGCCCTCCGAGCGCCCGCACATCGATTGGCCGGGCCTTATCATGTGTGCTAATGGGCCTTCAAATAGCGCCCGGCTCTTTTCATGTTCCTCTCTCTCACATTTATGGAAATATCTGAATCAGAGACGTGCAGCAGGCAATTAGGTCTGTCTCCCCGGACGGTGGATGGGACGTGGGGTGTTCAAAGCCCTGCCCGTGCCCGTCTGGAGGCAGCTGTCAGCGGGTTTGATCTCTCACTCGGCTCCTGGAGAACAGCGGGCCACACACCGGAGATGACCAGGACGTGAGAGCCGGGAGGAGGCCCGCTGACACACGTCTTCACAAACGATTAAGATATTCAAGTGGTGAATGAGAGGGAAGGATGTGTGCCGTCTGCAGTGTCTCCAGATGGAGCCTGGATGGGAGGTATCCGTCAGTAATAATGATGGGACAAGATCAGGGGTGAGATTTGTGAATAGTTTTTTCTCTGGACAAATTTAATTATGTGTTGGTGGAAACTTTGGGAACTGAATTGCACAAATATTTGTAGTGTATTACGAACTGTGTGAAATCTTCATTAGCTTCAGGCCTTCAGTAAGTTATTACCATGTAACCTGCAAAAGTGTGTAGCTCTTAAAGAGAGAACTTACAATTTGAGAGGTTATGGAAGTTTTATACCATCTAATGTTCAAACCACTCGTAAAAGTTTTTGTGAGACTGTGTGTGGGGTGAAACTGTGGAATGGATTTAAAACAAAAGCAATGCCAAATTATTTATAAAGGTTTTATATGAAAACATGGTCTGGTCTGTACACAGAGAGAGGCCAGTTTAAATATAAAGTCATACTGCACTTTCTCTGTATCAGTGTTAGAGGTAAGCTCTTAAGCCCGAGCCCGAGCCCAACCGAATTTCGGGTCGGGTCGGGCCTAAAATGTCAATCATTGCTTCGGGTCGGGCTTTTCTCTTGCTGACTTTTTTTTTAATAAATACATGTTTATAAAAATGTATACTAAAACGATGTGTGGATACTAAACTAAGGAATACTTGTTTTAAAATAAATAATTTGGATAAAACAGAGAAGGCGCTGTAATGTAATTGCTATTTAACTAAACAGAAGCCGCAGAGCCAGAGCTCTGCGCACGTGAACGCCGCCCTCTTAATAATCTTCCCTCCGCAAGTCCACAGCTATTTTGACCTGGTATCCCCAATATGGAGGAGCAAGAAGTTAAGGATAAACTAAAGACAGGAGAACTGAAAAGACAAACACGCACCAGTAAGAGTGAGGTGTGGAAAAGCTTCAAATTGATTGTAGAAAATGCTACAGAAACTTGCGTTGGCTTCGCTGAATGTGTCAATGTGGTGCTTTGCTTTCATACGAGAGCAAAAAGACTGGCACCTCGACGCTGAGCAGCATTTAAACAGCTGTACTGGCAAAATTGATGATCATCAAACATCTATATTATCATTTGTTTCAAAAAACGCCCCTCGTCGCACTAAGCAGGCCATCACAGACAAGTGCGTGGACTTGTTTTCATAAATCACTCCTCCTCCCGAGTCCTCACAAATAAAATATGAAATTTCGGGTTTGCTTCGGGCTCGGGCAAATCAAGTTAATTGGTCGGGCTCGGGCCGGGTCGGGCTTTAATACCCGCGGGCCGGGTCGGGTCGGGCTGGATTTTTTAGGCCCGATCTTACCTCTACTCAGTGTTGGTTCTTCTTTATGTTTATTGTTCCTTTACTGTTGCTGTATGTGTGTGTACATGTGTGTGTGTGTGTGTGTGTACGTGTGTGTGTGTGTGTGTACGTGTGTGTGTGTGTGTGTACGTGTGTGTGGTGTGTGTGTGTGTACGGTGTGTGTGTGTGTGTGTGTGTGTACGTGTGTATGTGTGTGTGTACGTGTGGTGTGTACGTGTGTGTGTACGTGTGTGTGTGTGTGTGTACGTGTGTACATGTGTGTGTGTGTGTGTACGTGTGTGTGTGTGTGTACGTGTGTGTGTGTGTGTACGTGTGTGTGTGTGTGTGTGTACGTGTGTGTGTGTGTGTGTGTGTGTGGGTATGTGTGTGTGTGTGGGTATGTGTGTGTGTGTGTGTGTGTGTGTGTGTGTGTGTGTGTGTGTGTGTGTGTGTGTGTGTGTGTGGTGTGTGTGTGTGTACGTGTGTGTGTGTGTGTGTGTGTGTGGTGTGTGTGTGTGTGTGTGTGTGTGTGTGTGTGTGTGTGTGTGTGTGTGTGTGTATGTGTGTGTGTGTGTGTGTGTGTGTGTGTGTGTGTGTGTGTGTGTGTGTGTGTGTGTGTGTGTGTGTGTGTGTGTGTGTGTGTATGTGTGTGTGTGTGTGTGTGTGTGTATGTGTGTGTGTGTGTGTGTATGTGTGTGTGTGTGTGGGTGTATGTGTGTGTGTGTGTATGTGTGTGTGTATGTGTGTATGTGTGTATATGTGCGTGTGTGCGTATGTGTGTGTGTATGTGTATGTGTGTATACGTGTGTGTGTGTGTATGTGTGTGTGTATGTGTGTGTGTGTATGTGTGCACGTGTGTGTGTGTATGCATATGTAGTGTGTGTATATGTATGTATGTGTGCATATGTAGTGTGTGTATATGTATGTATGTGTGCATATATATGTGTGTATATGTACGCATGTATGTGTATGTATGTGTGTGTATGTGTATGTATATTGTATATGTATATTTTGTTTTAATGTTTTAATGTTCACTTTATGATGATTATTTGTGATTATGTTTTGATTTGTGTGATCTTAATCTCTTTCTTATTCTGTAAAGCATTTGAATTACTTTGTGTATGAATTGTGCTATACAGATAAACTTGCCTATTCTTTTTTTCTCTATTCCCCTTTTCTTTTTTTCCCTTCAACTGAATAAGAAGCATAAACAACACTTTTGATTTGTGTCCTGATGGGAGACGGGGTGGGACAAGTTTTCTTCTTCCAACAGATCGTGAGATGTACTTTATGTGTACCTGTGCTCAAGAAAAGAAAAAAAAATCTTGTCTTGTCTCGTTCTCGTCGACCCCTCGTATCTCGTCTTGTGGAAACTGTCTCATCCGATTCCCAATCAATAAACCTGCATTAACGCCACTGACGCAATCATTTAAGACAAACCGCTGCAGTCGCCCCATCAGTGTGAACATGTGTGAATGAGCTGTTAAATATAAATTGAAGAGATGATACAGTGAGTACAGGGGTCTCCAACCTGCGCCTCGTGACCTCAAGCAGCCCTCCACCCACTTTCAAGCAGCTCCACATAGGATCCGGGAATTATACATATTACGCTGAATAATTCAAACTTGATTCATCACATGCCTATTACCATTGTAAATGTCGTCTTTCTGAGCCTAACTTTGAGGATTAATGAAGTGATAATCGTAAATGTTAAACTGTCCCCCATCTATAGGCTACAGCTGTAGTCGGACATGGAGTTTCTATATTAAAAGATCATAGACAGATTGTGTAGACAGGGGAGTCGATGGGGGGGATAAAGGGGTCTGTTGTGTCTCAGGAGTCTCAAAACTGGACCCTCTTCCTATTAATTTATAGTTGAGGGGGGCCCGAGTGAGGCTTCTCGCCCTGGGCCCCCAAATTTCTGTCAACGGCCTGTTTTGTCCAATTCTTTCAATGTAGTTTTATCTTGACATGTCTCGCTACGGCTGGTGTGACCTGTCGATGTGCAGAAATGACATCAACCACCTACTGCTCTAACTTTAATCGTGGAAGCCATATTCAGCGCTTTAAATACTAGGACAGTGGTTCTTAACCTTGTTGGAGGTATTGAACCCCACCAGTTTCATCTGCACATTCACCGAACCCTTCTTTATTGAAAAATAAATGTTTTATTTTTTTTCAAATTCAAGTCAAAGGTGAGTTTTACTGGTGCATAAAATGAACTGTGCATTAACATCACTGTGTCAAAGAACAAAACCAATGCATGAACTCACAACAAATCACATACATCCCTTTCCACAAAGACATGACCTTTTTCAATACTACCACACTGAAATGATTTTAATTTTTATCCTTATGTATTCCAATAATGAACTTATTGTATTTATACTATTTATTATTTTTATCTCATCTGCAGTAGCTTTTAGCCGTCTGGTAATGCGGAGCACAGTGGAAGTGTGCTGGGATCCTAAACCAGGGACGGGTGGTTCATGTCCCATCTGATTCCCGAAAGATTTTATAACGGACCAGCAATCTGCACAGATCTATGTCTTTGTCTGATAATTGTGCGTATGCCCAGAAATGTAACATATAAGACACTGGCCTCCTAACTCTATGTCAGTAGGTTTGAGTCCTAACCTGCTACAGTCTAAGCAGAGTGGCGCAGCGGAAGCGTGCTGGGCCCATAACCCAGAGGTCGATGGATCGAAACCATCCTCTGCTAATTTTGGCTCTTCAGATGTTGCACAGGAGCTAATTATTATAGAAAGGAACTTGACCATTTAACATTACAGTCCTATGATTTCATTAGACCTTTATGTAAATATGTCAAAGCTTCTGTCAATTCTCGTCTGGAGTGTCATTTTGTCCTGGTAGTTTTCAACACAGTTTTTGGTAACATCCCTGAACAGGGACTTGAAACCTGGACCATCATAACTGATTTACATTCCAAGGAATTAATAGAAAAAAGAAAACACTCAAGCCTTTCACATTTCATATGATTTCACGAGCCAGTTTCTGGCACTTTGAGTAACTGTAAGTGTGAGCACAAGCAGAGGATACCAGAAGAGCCAACTCTTTCCTAAGCTTCAAATCAATTTGTCCACACAGTTTTGTTCACATAATGTGATAATTGCTTGAACAGGGACTTGAACCCTGTACCCTCAGATTAAAAGTGTGATGGTCTTCCATCTGACTATGGTTCTGCAGCTTGACAGTGGAGTTTACAAAGCTTTCTTTCAAACTTTATTAAAGTCTTTTAAGGTCCCAGGGAGATTTGAACTCAGACTGCTGGTTTAAGAGTCCAGAGTGCTAACCATTACACCATGGGACGTCTTTACTGTGAAAAAGCAGAAGCAAATATAGGACAATAGCTCAACTTTAATCGTTTCTTATTGTAGTGGTCGTCACATGTACTTTATACACAGAAGTCTATGTAATGCTTCTGTCATCCAGGTCTGATACATAGTAAAAGCCAAATCTGGCAACTGGGATAAATGTTGTAGGAGTGAAAGACGTTTCACTTATTATACAAGCCGCTTATAAAGTTCTGGTCGAATTGCTGATGACCAATGCCTTACATCTATCTGCAGGGAGGAGCTAACTACACCCAAACTGTAAATAGCTATTGTTTACAGTTTCATCTTAAATGGACCTGCATTCAGTCTTAAGGGGCCTAATGGCTCACTCCATTGTTCTCTACGTTTCCTTTGTTTGCTTTGGGTCTGAGAATGGAGTTAGATATTGGGGACAGGTGATGTCTAAGGCCCCCATTCTGATTCAAGGAAGGATTGTCTTTCTTAGCAAAAACTGCTTCTTTAACCATTATTCTCTCAGGCAACTCTCCTCAATGCACAGGTGGAATTATGCCAGTAGGGACCATACTTTTTCTCTTTCCTTTTGCTCGCATAAAGAGCATAACACCTGAACAGGGACTTGAACCCTGGACCCTCAGATTAAAAGTCTGATGCTCTGCCAAACTGAGCTACCCAGGCCCTGATCTGATAGAATTTAATGAAGAATATATATATATATATATATATATATATATATATATATATATATATATATATATAGATATATATATATATATATATATATATGTATATGTATATGTATATATATATATATATATATATATATATATATATATATATATATATATATATATATATATATATATATATATATATATATATATATATATATATATATATATATATATATATATAAAGTGGTCCTACACTTTGACAATGCAGTTTTCGATGTTCTCCTTCTAGCTTTATCAAGCATAGTTGCATAAGTCTTTTCAAGGATTTTCAGATAATCAGGCTAACACTCTCCCCACTGACCTTTCTTGGCAATAAAAATGACTCTGAACTGTGTGGAAGACATGACCAAACAATGTAAATCAAGTGTACAAGATTAGCATGAAGCCAAATTTCATATGATTTAGCATGCCAGTTGTTGGCACTTTATTGAGTAAATGTAAAGTGAGCAAAACCAGTGTTCACTGCATGTGTGGAGTTACACCAGAAAAGCAATTTGTCCAGGCCATTTTCCAGTGAAAAAACACAGAGTAGGGATGTGATAAGTATATTAAAGCACTGTTGATTCCCTGACCTGGAATCAAGTTGGGCTGCGGTGGTGAGAGCTCCAGATCCTAGCCCAGTGGTTTTTAACCTTGTCGGAGGTACCGAACTACACCAGTTTCATATCCACATTCACTGAACCCTTCTTTATTGAAAAATAAATATGATTTTTTTTTTTCAAATTCAAGACATAGGTGAGTTTACTGGTCACAAAAATGAACCGTGCACTAACATCACTGTGTTAAAATGCATGAACGCACACATACACATACATCACATACATCCCTTTCCACAAAGACATGACCTTTTTTAATACTACCACACTGAAATTATTTTAATTTTTAACCTTATGTATTCCAATAATGAACTTATTGTATTTATGCTGTTTATTATTTTTAACATTTTAACACACACTCATCACCTAATTTCCATCAGGTACAATAATGAATATTTACTGCAAATCAGTGACTTCTGCTGTTGCCTTTGAGACCAGTTCAGAAATGCGGCTTCACCTTTTGCCTCATGTCATTTTCACAGCAAAGTCTGTTCCGTGTTTCATGCCGCGTCTCATTTCACCAAAGTGACCTGAAATGCGCCGTTCGAACTGCGCATTTAAGTCAGGCGGGTACTTCGACCCACACTTCGAACAGTACATCGAACGGTGCATTTGGAGAAATGAGACACGGCGTCAATTTGAGAAATGTACCCACCCGACTTAAATGAGCCATTCGAACGATGCATTTAAGTCGGGCATCTGGAGACACTCGCAGTCCGCGAGTCCATTGGCGGTGACAGCATCTGACGCTATAGAGTTAAGAAAGAAATGACACGACAAACCATCACGACAGTCACAAGTTGATACTGAGTCACCAAATTCTCTGCAGCACAGACTAGCCAAGCGATTCAGCGTGATCACCTGCAGCCAGTGATGGCCAAGCGGGTGCGTGTCTTGACCTCCGCCGAACCCCTGAGACTGACTCACCGAACCCCTAGGGTTCCATCGAACCCAGGTTAAGAACCACTGGGCTAGGATAAGAATGTGTCCCTCCAGTGCAAAGAACCACAGTCCACAGTACCATAACATAATGATCCCAGATAATATTGGTCATCTATTACGTTTTGAATACTGAGCCTGAACCTGCCATCAGAATCTAGGACGACAGCAGCAGAGTGTGTCCTGTCAGCTTTAATCAAACGGATATATGTAAGTCAAATAAATGTACTATCTTCAGTTGTAGATATGAGAGCATTATGGAGCTCTGCTGCTGCATCTCGCCTCAGGCCTTGTGCTGCTGTCAGTAATAGAAACAAATGGATGGATAACGATTTGCACTGGTCCTTTGGGTCGTCCTCTGTACAATTTAAATGGTTTGTTTGGGTTTTTTATTTATTTATTTTTTTATAAAAGTGAATGTACATAACATAGTACAATACTAAACAATAAGAACAAAACCACTGATGGATCAAAAGACAAAACACAAAATCTATACAACAGTGTTCATCAAGGCTCCCACCACTCAACCTTCTGTGAGTCGTCCTTAAAGGTTCACTGTGTAACTTTTCTGCTGGAGGGAGATGGTGCCACAGCTGTGTGTCAGATCTGTGGAGTGGCCATCACTAAGACATTTTGGTGGCCTGGCTGTTGGCAGATTGATGTGTCTGAACTGAGTTCTACACATCAGTCTGAGAAGCTCTCGCAGAAAGATATGAACCAATAATCGGAGGATTCAAGGCGATACTTCATGTTGACTGGTCAGAGTGTCACAGCAGTGGAACAAGCTGAAAGATCAAACTTTAGTTCAATCCATTTGAGTAAATGGTTTTACCTGTCCACAAATACACAAAGTGCTTCCCTCTGCATGTTTTTCACAAATAAAATAGTCAGTATTTGTACTATAATAGGCCAAAGTACATCTGTTTGTTTTGGCTCGTTCACAAATGTTGCCCTGTGATTGGTCTGTCTCTACGACATCCAAACACTTCAGCCCAAGCTGAACAAGACAAGAGTCAAGAGACAAGAGTGTCAAGAGTTTTTGAACTCAGAAAAATCATGAGAATTCATCTTGCTGGCGACATTAGCATTTTGGGGGAGTTAAGACACTGATAGTGAAATGGATGGTAAATGGATAAATGCTGTGCAATAGAACTCTGCGTTTGTAGGAGCCAAAACCTCCCATGTGGACTAAGTATAAGTAAATAAGTCTTTAGGTATAAAGGAGGTGAACAGTGACCGCCCAACCCGTGGTTCCATTAGTTAATTTCTCATTCATTTTCCCCATAGATATTCTGAAAAAATATAGGTATTAAAAGTTTGAAAGCTCAGGTATAATCAGCTACGTAGTAACTAATGAGCACAAGTTATTAGTTATTGCAGAATCTTTTGTTTTAAATGTGCTTTTTGGACATGTGTTATGGATATTAGTTTTGCTGGTTAAGCTTTGCAATCTCCTTCAACTCTTAATATTTTGACTTTTAAAAAAATCTCTGGGAAAAATATATGGAAAATTTGAAGCGGACTTCGAAGAGGGCGGGACTATTGAGCGCCATAGATATGTAGGTACTGGGGGACAGGATACTAGAAGTTTTTGACAGCTTACATCTGCAGTTTCCATGAGATGACAATGGTAATTATGGATTGGTTTTAACAGCTTTGAAATGAATAAGAAAGAACATAACTGTGGATCTGCCTCAGAGACATTCATTGACCTTCATCGTGAGCACAGTGAGCCGGTGCATCAGCTCACACTCTGTCTGCAACGCAAGTTAGAGCGAGTTTTCACACTGTGCAAAGCAATAACCCCTCCATGGAGACGAGCAGATCACTATTGACACTTCAGACCACAGAAGTACATGTTAACAAATAGAAGCAACAGATTGTTAGTTACGGCGCATCCGTTTTCGCACACCTCCCTGTAAAAGGCTCTGATCCGGGGGGTAGACTGGATTTGATGTACTGGAAGATTATATTTATGTTATTGAAGTGCTACGTCAGATACACAACAGTACTTTATTTCACACGAGAATCACATTTACATTTCAATATCTCCAAATGAATGGGATCATGAGCCGGAGCAGTTTGTCCTCGGAGGCTGTTAGAGCAGTTAGTGCAGGGAATGAAGAGGGATTGTACCTCGGGAGCACTAAGCGAGAGCTGCAACCCAGACTTTTTTTGTTTCATGCATATATCAAAAACTGTGTGCTCTCCTTGTTTTTATGAATAATTTGGTTCTAATGCAAGATGTAAGATAGTTAGAGTCTAGCAAAGTATTTTCACTAAGGCTCTTCACCGCCAGTAAAATGTGGATGGTCCCTAAACATCAGCGAGCATTTATCTGGGTTTATTTAGAAAGACAAACACTGTAATTTAGACATTTAAGGGCCTCTGTTATCGATCTACGAGCTGCACTGTCAGTATGTGAGGATACAAACTTGTCAAAACCTGATCTGAGAAGCTAAGTAAGGCATGACCTGGTTTGTACTTGGTTGGAGATCGCTGGGAAAATCAGGTGCCACACTGGGACTTCAGTGGTGAAAAACTGTTGTTGTGTCCTTAGGCAAGGCACTTCACCCACATCGCTTAGTATGAATGTGGTGTGTACATGCAGCCTCACTTCCGTCAGACTTTTTTTCTTTGCAGACTTTTTTTATGATGCACACTGACTTATAATAATGTATTTACTCATATTTTAGAGGGAAAAAAAGAACAAAACAAAAAAAAACGACTTATCTGGGTTTGTAGATGGGTTCATGGCACCAAAGTCCAAACCTTATTCTCAGAGCTAAAATAATTCATTCAACATTCGTTTCAACATTAAAAAAAAATAATAATACTCTGTTTAATTATCTAATTTCAATGTTGTAGAAAGCATCCAAAATAAATAGATTAATATATGGCAAAAAAGTGCAAAATGAAAGTGTTTTTCTGCAGACAGAGCCCAGTCCATGACCCGGCTCGACTCGTCCTGTCTGTGAGCGGTGACGTCACTGTGACAGCTCGATCTCAGCTCCGATTCACATTCTCAAGAGAGAAATCTGAAGTACAAAAAATAAATAGTATTGAGAATTTGAGAAACCACACACACATTTTATATTTTTGTATTTGTGAAAGTGAAATACTATGATTTTTGAATGTGTATCCCCTTAAAACAGATTTTATACACAAATACAGATAAATATGCATGCATTTGAATGTGTCTTAACTGACAGCTGTATTATCCTGTAATAAAAGAGCGTCTGATGGTGACCTGTGAAAACTTTAACAGTAGGTTAGCCAGTGTTATGCAGGATGACAGATCGCAGTATTACATGCACGTAAACGTATGTGCCTGCAGCAGACATATGCACATCACACCTCATCCAGGATCCCTGCGGTGATGGGACCCCACACTCTCCACTTTAAGACACGGCACTGTCCAGTTTGATCAGCAGCTGCTTTGGGCCGCTCCAGTCAGTGAAACACTTGAGTCAGGACCAAAGTGTTGCAGGTAAAGACTATATATCTTTATTACTGCAACATGTTATTATGTTATCTGTCCTAGTGGGTCATTTTAGAGCATTTAAAATCACTATGAAATACTATATAGAAGCACAAATTGCAGCAGTTATCCTGTGTAGAAAGTCTGCACCTGTCTCTCCAGTGTACTATATTATCACAGTTTTAACGCTCATAGTTGTAATAAATCTGGCAGCACTCACTAAACAACCGTTTCTGTTTGTGTTAGTAAAAACACACCCGTTTTGCATATTCACTCACTCATATTAGCTTTCAGGGGGCCCTAGGCTGAATTTGTCTCTGGGGCCCCTGACAGCAGATGCCTCCTGACTCTGGTGATGGTGATTCACATTTGAAATTATGATAAGATGAGATATTTTGCTACTATAGATATAAAACAAATGTAATTGTTTTAGTGGGATATTTAGGCTGCTATAAACACACAAGCCCTGTGCCCAATAAAACTTGATATATTATATTATTTTCAATATAAATGTATGGGCTCTTGGTGACCTCGGGGCCCTAGGCAGCTGCTTAGTCTGCTCATAGGCTGGACCGGCCCTGCATAGTAGCAAAACTGCAGTGCGTGAAAAACTGTGTTGGATTTTCGCTCCACTTTTAACGTGCTCGTCTGTTTAACATGTGAACAAACGCTTCACAAGTGATGCCTTTAGTGAGGTCATCTATGCATTTATAAATGAAAGAGAAAAAGCCATTGAGATGAAATGTGCTTTACTTGGGTCTGAAGCAAGATAAGTACGTCTGACATGTTTTACTCACTGGTTAGATGTGAGTTAAGGCTGGATCACTTAAACACACTAAGACATGACGTGAAAATTAGTGATTAAATATCAGACTGTTCATACTGGTCACACTTACAGCTTTTTTACTTAGACACCCACTGAACATTATGTTATCTTTTGGACTTTTTAATTCGCAATATTGACCTAAAGAAGCAATTTCTCTGACTTCTGTGCCAGAAAACTGCGGAATGGGAGCTGACGTCGCTGGACATGGACAGCTGCACATCACAGTAGCAGCACAAGCAGCGGATTTTTCTCCATTTGGACAAAAAAATGACTATGCAACACTAAATAAAACTGGAGAATGAAGTAAGTGCAGAGAAGAGAAGAGAGTGGTGGTGAAAACAGGGTTGATTGGCAAAATGGTGTCTTGAAAATTAAATTAAAGATTCCTCAAACATGCACGAATCACTGCAAATACAACTTCAGATGAGTAAATAGTGAAGGGAAACGACTAAAACATGATTAAAAGCTCTGAAAAGTCGATTTTGTAGAATAGGTCCTCTTTAAAAACTTTCTAAATATATACACAGCACAAATGCATCAGAAGTTGGCGCTGTAATACATTGTTTTTTTCAGGCAGCGCTTAAGTGAATTAGTTCCTCCTGACCCGTGTTAATCTGCAGGTTCCTCCAGTCTTAATGACCTGAGCCCCGCATGAAGAGACGTAATAGTGTTCTCAAGTATAAGTACTCCCTCACACATCCCCAGCCTCCTCACGTCCAGCGCTGACACGGACATGGCTAATTACTGCATTTATGTAGCGGACACTTGTCTTCAGTCGCTGCAGATGTACAGGCTCATCCATGTGCAGTCTGCTGGACGCTCACACCAGCGATTAGCCACCTCCGCATGCCTAATTACTGTCATTCATCCTTCATCGCAGGAGAGAGGTGGGAAGCAGCTGCAGCCAGATTCAAATGGATAGAAATAACAGGACAATTATGCACATTTTTAACTCATTTTTGAAACATTTTTTTCTACCACAAAACATTGTTGGTGTTTTCTATGGGTCTAAGTAAGAGGAGGACGAAAACACGTTATAACGCCACTTTTAAGAACTCTTTAAAGAGCTCTGACCAAGGCACAAATAGTAATATATAGAGTATTTTCCAGACTATATGTTGCTCTGGAGTATAAGCCGCATCAGCAAAAAAAAAAGTGTAAAAATGAAGAAAAAAACATACATAAGTCACATTTTTGTGGGAAATTTATTTGACAAAACCCGAGACCAAGAGCAGACATAGCACATTTTTATTTGTTCAGCGACATGAAGCACAGACAGAACTGAATATGTGTCTGGTTTGTTAATGTAAGATATTAACAGTTAATCAGATACGCTACGCTGATGTAACATATGCAGCTTGTCCACAACCAGGAGAGACATGAGAGATCTTTTCACTGATGTTTACTGTGGTCTTACTTCTTCATCACAACAGCATCATCTAGTGGTCAAACAAGTGAACTGTAACATATATAATCGACCGTTAAATATTTATTCAGCTACATGAAGCATAGACAGGACTGAATATGTGTCTGGTGTGTTAATGTAAGATATTAACAGTTACTCGGATAACTAAATCATAAAAAGCAAGCAACAAGTTTACTCTGGATCTGACTCCAAATCACTAAATCCACTGAATTCTTCATCCTCCGAGTCGCTTCTGAACAACTCCACCAACTCCGCAAGTAGATGTCGGTCATACTGGTACAAGCCCAGAGTGTCCTCGTGCAGTTGTCAGCGTGACATTAATGAAGATGTGAAATTATATATTTTAATAACTTCACATATAAGTCACATCTGAGTATAAGTCGCACCCCCGAACAAACTATGAAAAAAAGTGAGATTTATAGTCCCGCTCCACACACAGTTCCTCCAGTTCTTCCTGAGGGACTGAGGGTTGACACAGACACTATATAACACATAAATCCAATTACAGCTGTTAAACATGCTTTCTTGCCGTGAGCTGGCTTGCCTCTCCCTAGATCTGATCAGTATCTGGTGGTGTAGTCTCCAGCAGAAAAGCAACCCCTTTAATGGAGGTGGGCAATATTTGAGTTTGTGGGTGAGCAACTGTTTGTGAAAAATTCCTCACTTACTTTACGCTTTCCAAGGATCCTAAGAGTTTTGCTGTGACCGTAACCCTAACAACAACTACCATGTTAACACACACTTCCTGATTATCAGACAATACAACAGACGGTGTGCAAAGCTGCTTATACAATTTATCTGTACTGGGGCAAGACTATAGACTGTATATATATATGGATGTAGCTAACCTGCTAGCCGCCATGTTCCAAATAGGAGGTGAGCACGGACACGTTTCCAGCTCTATCGACTCAATTCACTTTTTATTGAAAAACTGTCACCCCTCTCTCCATAACTGTTAACCCGCGCTACATAATCCTGGTTTTTATTTGGCTATTTTGTCCACAAATCAAGCTATGAACATTAAAAACAGACCAGGAGCGACGTCTTTCCCAGCATTACCAACAGGTTTGACTGACAGCATTGCTAAGCGCTAAACCAGCTGTGCGGCCGAGAAGAGGCATCACCTTCAACAGCCTTGCTCCTGATTGGCTCTTTGGTTGCTATGATACTCGCGATCAGAATTCCAAATATTGAACTCAGCTCAAAATTCCCACCTGTAACCGCTCCTGCCTCGATGAGCTTCATTTGGCTGGAACCGAACGCTATGGCTGACGTCACACTCCCTTGGGCAAGACGCATTTTGCTCAAAAACATGGCGAAAAATCACTTCCAGGGCCTTTATGTTGCTGTTGAGACCTTTAGCGATTGAACACATTTTTTTCCATATGGTTTAAAAATATGAGTCAAATGCTTTGGCCATGTCTCGAATATTGTATCACAACCACCTCCCTGGACCACCTGTGTGTGACGCATACATACAGGACACATGTAACCACCAGAGAGAGAAGATGAGATCCCAGCAGATATGAGCGGGGGGTGAAAGGTCATGTGTGAAGGCCCCAACCCTACCACCACCTCCGCCGCCGCCACCTCCGTGCATTTTTGACTGTTCCATAATAATAACGCCACGGCCCCGTACGTCCTCACACACACACACACAGGGGAGGGAGGGGCAGAAGAGGGGGGGGGGGCTGATGATTGATTGAGCCGCGGACCGCCATGACGTCTCCACGGGCCTGAAGATGAATAGGCTGACCTCCTACCGCCGCACAGGAAGAAAGGCAAAAAACAAACCTTTGGCTTTCAAATCTCCAAGGTGGGGGGTGGGGGGGTGGGGGTCACGGGGAGGGGGGGGGGGGAGAAGGAGGGGCGGGGAGGCTGTCAAGCGCCGTGGTCGCGCTCTGTTTGGGAGAGCGTGGCCTTGGATACAAATGCCAGCCTTCAGGAAATATGAAATATGGTGGTGCAGGAGTAATGGGCCTTTCTACACAATGCTTTGTTTCTATAGCAATTCTATCCTGAACAAGGTTATCAAACTGTTCTGTCCAGATTAGTGTTGTCACCATACTAAAAGTTGATTTTGACACTAAGGAATGTACTCGATACTCAATACCAATTCTGATACCAAAATGATAATACAAACACTCTTCCTTTAGACAATATAATGTGATTTTCAACATTAAATAGTAGAACTGGAGCCCTCAGTCTTCCAGGTGGGTTCCATAGTGGTTCGTGAGTGTATACTGGTCGACTTTTTCTGAAACAACTCAAGATCATTGTAAAACTGTTCAGGAAAGGTTCATTTGTGTCCTCTCAATGTGGCTTTTTTAGTATCGATACCTGCTCAAACTAGGTTCCATGCTAGTTTTAGTATCGATTCGTATCTGATTTTTGATACTTTTGACAACCCTAGTCCAGATTTACTACAATGGTCCCTCACTATAACGCAGTTCACCTTTCGAGGCCTTCACAGATTTTTATTTAGTGCAATTTTGTATGTTTTTTTATAGCGTATGAACATGCATTGTGTTCTGCGTCCTGATTGGCTGAAGGACTGTAGACCATTGTCCATCAGTCTCCTCCGTGTCTCCTGTACAGTACAGAATGTGTTCGGACAAATTTGCATAAATGTTGGATCATAGTGTGACTCTTAAGTGCTGTATGTTTGCAAGTTTTCTCCCCGGCAAAACCCACAATGTCGATGAAACGTTCTACATACATGCACTTCAGGTCTAGGTCCGCTCTGTTCACACTTAGCGTCTAATGATCAGAAAGTGCACGTTAGCATGCTGGTTGTTGTTATCTTTACCTCCACTGTGGTCTCTGACAGTTGTGCAAAGCAATTATAAACTCATCGCGGTGAAGAATTAGAATAATGCTTGGAATAAGGATGCACAAGGTAAGTGAGGAATAACTTTGTACTACTGCAAACTAATTCTGTTTTTCACATTTTTAGTCAAAAATAGGTGCAGCTCTTTAAATTCTGTTCATTTTTACTGAACGAAAATCTCCTACTAATGTAATCCAGGCCTGCTGGGTTTGTTTCAATGGGATAAAAGCAAGTTAAAGTTTTTAAGGTTGTGCTGTTGACTTTTTGGTGGAATAAAAGCTGTAGTTACCATTTATCATACCTTTGCACTTATCGAGTGTCAGTTTGGGAAGAAAAGTTCACTATTAAGTTGAAAAATACAGGCAGGTTACAGAACTTGAGAAAAAGTGTGGATTTCTGCAGAATCAACGGGCAAAGCGCTGAACTGTCAATCTGAAGGAAGAAGTTTCGATTTCATTCTGAATGTTGCAGGGACATGCAGAGACGTTCAGACTACATTTAAGTGGATGTGATCGGGAGGAAGAATCCCAAAAATTGCAGGACTGACCCTTATCGAGTGTCAGAAATGCGGAAAAGTTCACTGTTAGTTGAAAAAGAAGAGGCAGCCCTACAGAACTTGAGAAAAGTGTGGATTTCTGCAGAATCAACGGGCAAAGCGCTGAACTGTCAATCTGAAGGAAGAAGTTTCGATTTCATTCTGAATGTTGCAGGGACATGCAGAGACGTTACAGACTACATTTAAGTGGATGTGATCGGACCATCCCAAAATCGGACTGGCCCCAGACTCGGACCCCGGGAGCGAGGCGGGCTAAGTGTAAGGTCAAGAACACAACACACGACAGCTACAGGAGGACCTTTTGAACCCTTTGAACTGCCATCGTTTGGGACCAGGGACGTGCGCTCAACCGACTGAGCTGCTGCTGCGTATGTGGTTTGTCTCTCCAGCTCCACTCATCACCTGTCAGCCCCCGTCCTCTGTCCCAAATGCCACTCGACACGAGACTTACTGCCGAACACTCACCACCAAATCGTGAAAATGAGCACACAGTTTTGCAATTAATTGAAATGTAAGATTATTGGCTAATAATGGCGTGACAGTAGACGGTTGGTAGAGCGTTTGTCCACTGATCCGAATTGGCGATGTTACGGACCAGTTCTGTTCTGCCTTGCCTCCGCTTACCCAGATCCACCCGCCAAGATCCACTCTCCCAGATCCACTCGCCCAGATCCACTCGCCCAGATCCACCCGCCCAGATCCACTCGCCCAGATCCACTCGCCCAGATCCACCCGCCCAGATCCACTCGCCCAGATCCACCCGCCCAGATCCACTCGCCCAGATCCACTCGCCCAGATCCATTCGCTCAGATCCACTTGCCCAGATCCACTCGCCCAGATCCACTCGCCCAGATCCACTCGCCCAGATCCATTCGCTCAGATCCACTCGCCCAGATCCACTCGCCCAGATCCACTCGCCCAGATCCACTCGCCCAGATCCACTCGCTCAGATCCACCCGCCCAGATCCACTCGCCCAGATCCACCCGCCCAGATCCACCCACACAGATCCACTCGCCCAGATCCACTCGCCCAGATCCACTCGCCCAGATCCACCCGCCCAGATCCACTCGCTCAGATCCACCCGCCCAGATCCACTCGCCCAGATCCACTCGCTCAGATCCACCCGCCCAGATCCACTCGCCCAGATCCACTCGCTCAGATCCACTCGCTCAGATCCATTCGCTCAGATCCACTCGCCCAGATCCACTCGCCCAGATCCACCCGCTCAGATCCACTCGCCTAGATCCACTCGCCCAGTTCCACCCGCCCAGTTCCACCCGCCCAGATCCACTCGCTCAGATCCACCCGCAGATTGAGCCGCACCTGGAGCGACCAACAATCAACTGAGGAATAAAAACCCGGATCCACCACCCCATCGGCGACCTGTGGAGTCCTCTGCTGCAGCAATTTTTTGGGTTACTTTGTAGTTTTTGTATTATCTAGTTGTTTAATTTACACCTGATGCTCAGAATACATCAGTCGTAAGTGAGGGATAACTTTGGACCACTGCAAACTGTTTCAAATGAACATGATGCAAAACTAACTCAAGTGAGATTTTAGTCATATTATAACGCTATTACCTCAAAAATCTCAAACTATACACTCAAAAACATACCTGGGGTTGTTTCATTCACTCACGTAATCCTGTACTACTAGCTGTCTGCATCCCCAAAGCTCAAAATGCTCCGTTTCAACTTGTGATGTCATTAAGTAGCAGTTTTAAAGTTAACTGCTATTTTTTAGCTTCAATCGAACTGCTTTACTCTTTGAAAATTATTTTGTAAGAATAAATCTACTTAATCATTTTTTGACCACATCTCCACGATTCCGTTTTGTTCTACACCCGGTTTTAACATCGTTTCGTTACGTGCCACCACCTCTGGACAAAGTGGCACATAACGGCGGTTCAAACCCCGCTCTCGACTTCATCGACATCAACGGTATCGCGGCCAGATCCACTGACCCTCAGGTTTAGCGGCGCAATACCGGCTCCCGCAGATGAATGCTCTCGTTGCCGTGACCTCGGGCGAGACGCTTCACCCACCTCGTCCTCAGTGTTTGCCTGGACTGGCGTATGAATATGTGTGCGAACGGGTGAGTGGTTCCTTCATGTAAAAGCGCTTCGAGGGCCTTGAAGGTGGAAAAGCGCTACATAAAATTGACCAAATGTGACTATGTATTCACGTGACGGAAGCATATGTTCGACAAACTGATGGCTTCCTTAGATAATTCTTTTTAGATTAAAGGTATCCAAACACACAATCCGATTAAGCGCTCGTGAATTGTGGAGTAATGTAATTTGCCTGGCTGCCTTCCATCATCAGATTCAAGAATATAAAAACGCTCCTGCCTCAGAGCTAATTACCTGCCCCGGATGTGACCCCCATGAAAATATTTAGCGACAATCTCTTCTCGCAGGTGGCTCCTACTATTCACATTTGCTTTATTAACAATAGAACGGTCCTGCAAATGTTCCCAGATATTATTTTTCATTATGCCAATTAGGGAAGAGGGGCATCCAATCGCTCAGCCCCATCAGAGTGTCAAGTGCGGCGTGAGGTTTAGCTGAATTCATTACGGCGATGGTCGTTTAGCGTCGCGGTGTGGAAATGCGCGCTCGCAGATGGCCGCTTAGCACATGCACTACAGCGCATTAGTCTGTGAGATGACACTCTAATAAAGACAGAATAGCGGAGCGTCGCGGGGAACAGCAGGGACGAGCCGCGCTAATGCAGAGCTAATACATGTCACATAGGATCTGATTTTTGATACTTGTGACAACCCTCGCCCAGGTTTACTACATGGATTATATTTTTTGTATGCGTAAAAGCAGAGGTGGAGGGTAAAGGAGTAAAAGTAAAAAGTACTGCACTCGCTACATTTGAGAGCAGGTACCTGTACTTACAACTTAATCAAGATATGTTTATCAAATTATCAAATACAATGAAGAAACAATAGAACAATGATAATTATAATTTAAAAAAACTATACAAATATAAAGAAAAACAGTGTGAAACAAAACCCACAAAAAATAAGAAACCCACCCACCCTCTCACGGCACGGGTAAAATATTTGCACCAGATACTGTATTTATTCCCACTATTCACACAACTCATAGGACAACTGTAGGAAATGGCCCCATCTTCTCAAATGCAGTGATATTTTGAATGAAAGTCTATATTTTTCTAGCTTTAGACTGGACATGACATCCTGTAACCACTGTGAGTGTGAATAAAATAGCTCAGCGTGCCATCGGTAATGCAAAAGCTAAAGAATATTTTTGTGGCACTAAAATGTACATGATCCTCAAAAAACACCAAAAAAGCAGCAATACAGGGTTTGGTTCCACCCTGATAGTGAATATCTGAGACGTAAAAATGTTCCTCCAATAGTTTTGCATGTGTGAGCGTGACCGAAACATGGCCGAGAGACGCTTCAGTCGGGCCACACCGAACGCACAATGGGCCGACTTCAGGGAACATGGAAGACAGCCTGGAAATATCCGCACAAACTTTGAACTGAATTAACCGATGGCGAGCACAGAAAGAAGATGAATAAACAAGTTGGAGAGCAGAGGACCAGGCATCCTCCACTACATTTTTGAACAGGACTGAAAAGGTAAAAGTACTTTTCATATGATTTGAGGAGTTATTTTTACCATGTCCGTGGTAATACACAAAGAAATTGATTTGTATTGCTACTGTTGACCAAAATAAGTATCATTTTGAATCAGTATCTCTACATCTACGCAAATAAACGACACAAATTAACAATACTTTTACTTTTTACTCTTAAAGTACATTTATAAATCTGTACTATAATACTTTAAAACTTTTACTTGAGGAACTTTTTACCTCTGTATCTGTGCTTTTACTTAAGTACAGAACTGAATACTTCATCCATTACTGCATAAAAGTGACCGAAACTTATGCAGGTCACACTTTCTCACATACTTCCCAGTAAATTGGGGTTAAAAATGCCAGAAAACTCCGCAATGGATATTCAGACATGCACTTCAGTCCTAGAACATTGCTGGGTCTGCTCCGTTCAGACTTAGCGTGTGCGTTAGCGTTAGCATGCTGGTTGTTGTTAGCTTTACCGTCACAGCGAATCTCCGCTATGATGTCTGAAAGTTGTGGAAAGCTCCTCATAAACTCATCGCAGTGAATAATTCGGATTATTATTATCAGAAAACATCAGGTGTAAACTGTTTAAAAAGAACATTATGCAAAATTAAGTCACGTGAGATTTTAGCCGTGTTATAACGCTATTACCTCCACAAAAACATACCTGGAGTCGTGTTTTGTTTCACTCACATAAGTAATCCTGTATTATTAGGCTGTGTGCATCCCCCAAAGCTCAAAAATGCTCAGTTTTCAGCTTGTGATGTCATTAAGTGGTAGTTTTAAAGTTATCTACTATTTTTAGTTTCAGTTTAACAGCTTTACTCTTCCGTACTCTAGAATAACCACACATTGTCGCAGGGAAACAGCCGGGATGAGCTGGGCTGATACAGACCTAATACATGCCACCCACACAGATGTAGGAGGGCAGCACCTGTCTGCACAAATACAGGAGCTGTACTGTGTTTCTGACATTTAAACATGCGAATTCATGTTGTAGCGCCAGAAAACTTGGCCGATCTGGATTTCTTTAAAGGTATTTGAATGTATTTGCATGATATGTCCCCTGAAAGAGGCTGAAACTGTTTTTTTTTCCATGTTTTTGAGCAAAATTTGTGTTGCCCCAGCACAGATACATTGTATAAGCTGCTAAATAAGTCCAATGTGAAAGTTATGACAAACCCTTATTGCGGCGAATAATTAGGACGCTCTGAATAAAGTAAATGAGGAAGAACTTTGGACCTCTGCAAACTGTTTAAAATCATCTAGTTCTGTTTTTCTCATTTTTAAAGAATGATTTCTGTAATGTGGTGCACAAGATGGTAACAAAACTTGGAATCCAGTTTGTGGTTGATAAATACAAGCTGACATGAAGAGAATAATAAATTAGCCCAAAACGAATGCGCAATTAGTTGTATGAATTATTGATTTGATTTCAAGTTCATTTTTCTGAATAAATAAAAGATGCAAAACACTGAGAAATCAAGATGTCAACACAGTTATTACGATCATTAGACAAATGATACTGCTGCCGCCCAAAGTTGGCCATGGTTTGTTCAAACACTGCTGAAAAGACATTTATGGAGTTTGAGGATGGTTTATTTAGCCAGCAGAAAGTTCCAAGAGTAATATTCAGTTTCTAGATGTTGAAAAATATGGGCTACATGTGAGTGACTGAACGGAGGAGTCTGGTCAAACAATGAAGACATGTCTGAGACACTAGCCCAAGACGAGGTTTGTGTAAGTCTCAGTTAAATGTAAGGTTGGCTGAAGCGTTTTCTGTGCCAGCGACGTTTCATTTTTCACAGTATAGTAGTAGTATCAGTATGTGATTGGGTCACATTCACACTGGTTAATCTAAATTGCTGACTATTGTCCTTCATTCAGATTATGAAACAGCGTTGGACACATCTGTACTTTTACCAAATTTGGGAAATTTGAAACCCCGTGCCTGAGAGTTCAGAGGAAGATGACTTTGAAAACAGGATTCATCAAGTGTGAATGAAGTTAAATACAACTCCAGGTATGTTTTAATGTGGGAACAATGTTAACATGGATAAAAGCATAAAAAAGTCTATTTTGAATAATATGTGTCATTTAAAGTGCTACCACACCTTAATTTAGACTCAGAACCTTAAACCAGCCTGGTCTTATTTTTGTTATTGGGGCAATAATGGCAGAGGTTTCCAAACTTGCAGTAAAAATCTCTTCCCATGATAATGTTGGTCAATTCACCAGGAAGCCTGAGGGCCAAAAAACATTGGGTTTAGGGCCACATTTAGTCCCTGAGCCAAACATCTTATTTTCACTGGTTCACTTTGGAACTAGCCATACCACTGTCTCCACTGTCTTTAGTGAACCTAGGAGCAGCATTTCTCTCCAAACACTGACTCTATCTATCTGCTAAACTGCTGTGAGTTAATTGTGAAGCAGAAGCCTCACCCTGGACCTGGAGCCATGCCTGGAGCCCAGCCTATGAGCAGACTAAGCAGCTACTTAGGGCCCCGAGGCCCTATGCAGCATTTGGCCCGTTGTGAGCAGAGGGCCCACATGAGCCCATATATTCATATTGAAAGTAATATATCAAGTTTTATTGGACACAGGGCTCGTGTGTTTACAGCAGCCCAAATATCCCTCTCAAACAATTACATTTGTTTTATATCTATAGTAGCAAAATATCTGCTGCTGCTACATGTGTTTTTGAGTCGTGCAGAGGTGAGGGCAGATATGTGTCTACACCGGTGCAAGGACCTTTATAATGTAAATGTAAGACCACTGTTACCAACTAGAACACAGTAAAATCCACCAGAAATGAAGAAAAAATGTCTAGAATTTAAAAAATCTTGACCCCCCTATATATGTTTGTTCTGTTCTTGTGGCTGTGGTAGTTGTGACATTCTGGATGTTTTCAGTCTGATGTTGGTCAGATAAACACAAATACAACTGGTCGAGATGATGAGCAGAGTCAGAATGTGTCAAATGTGAATCACCAACAGCTGAACCAGAAGGAATCTGCTGTTGGGGGCCTCAGAGACAAATTCAGCTTAGGGCCCCCTGAAAGCCAGGACTGGAGACAAAACGCAGTTGGAGGTGTCCCCAACAAACAAACGCTCACCAGGGTGGCCCCAAGCATACTGTGCCCATGGAAACATGACTATACTTTGGATATCCCCAGATCTATAATGTTATGGTATCATTTTGTGATTTTGCCGGGCGGCACAGTGCGGCGACACACAGAACTCCTTTGTAGCGTGACTAGATTAATGGATGTAAACATTCCTTCCCAAAAGTCACAGATAACAGATTAAGTTCAGGTTCAGAGAGATCGAGAACAGGTCCTCAACAGTAATAAAGAAATGTGAGAAATCAACCAGCTAAAGCTTCACATTATCATCAAGGAGACAGTTGTTTTTGCAAAATACTGTATAATAATAACAATACTATCACAACAGTAACCATAATCACAGTATTAATACAAAGTTAATTTCACCAGTGACTTTGACCCATGTGTTTAAACTATTAGGCACAATACAGCAGCTCTTTGTGAGTGAGAGAGAGCGTGATTTGAGAGCACTTTGTTATTCTGAGAGTCTTTGGCCCCTCTCTCAGAACCGCGCTGCCTTTGAAGGAGCCATTTTCCGATGTGCGTCACTGATAAAAAGCCAAAAAGTAGCTTCTTTCTCCTCGGCTCAGACTCAGACCGGTGTTGAGCTGTAGGAGCAGCAGGAGGCCGTCTCGCTCTCCTCTCCAGCTTCATCATCAGGACCCCACAAAAGCACTGGAGATGAAGAGTTTTAATGGACCGGTCGACTCGTGGAAGTGCACTCTGTGAACACTTTAGTTAATTAGTATTTTGTAAAGGAACATGGACTGAGATCAAAACAGTCAGAAGCAGAAGCAGAGTCATATTTGTCTTGGATCTATTCAAGTACGGGTGTTTTTTAATGAATGCGCACTCACCTCTCCACAGATTTGACCTGTAACTCGGTGGCATCACGTCCTTGTCTCCATAGAGATCGGTAAGTTTAATGCTGTACAGAGAAACATTTCAGGCAAAGCAATAACATCTATGAAGACAAAGCAGATGGCGGACCCTCCACTGAAAAAGCGACACGTTTAGACCACAACCAGTTTGATGTCATAATCCCACATGGGGGCGCTATTGATTACAATGAACTTTGCCATGAAATATCTAAAATGTAAATGCACAAATGTTGAACCTGATCATTTTTATTAGCGACTATACTCAAGAACTCACTGTATTACAACAAAAACCTGCATTTGCACAACATCCATTTCACCTGCTCCCATCGGTATGATGTAATATTGCCCTATAGAATGTTGTGACATCATCTGAAGCCCAACAGTAGGGGGCGCTCACACTGTAGAGTACATAGAGTTTTAAACGGCTAGAAGGACAGGTCAGAATCCTATGGTGGAATATGCTTGACCTGGTTTATGGTTAATATTGCTGTAATTGCTGAGCCTATCACGAAACAAAAAACAGCAAGTTCACTGTTTTATTTAACAGTATAAATCCCATGTGTCAAACTCGAGGCCCACGGGCAAAATGTGGCCCGCCATGTCATTAATAAAACGTAAAATTAAATTAAAACGTATGACTGTCTTAAAATGTCAGTTTATCAGGAGATGCGCAGTTATACAGCCTTTTTTTTCCTTTTTTTTTTTTTTTTTTTTTTTTTTTACATCTTTTTACAAACGCACATGCACATTGTAGAAGTAATATATATAGAAACTGTTAATGAACAAGTTTAAAAAGTAGTTACATTTATTTTGCATTACATCTGTCCTTTTTTTCCTAACCATTTTGCTGATGTGGCCCTGGGTGAAAAAGTGTTTGACACCCCTCGTATAAATGAACAACTGAAAGGTCTTTAAGCCATAAGATTAATATGACAAGTTTGTCTCTTAGTTGCAACATTTGTGGATCTTCAGGTATTTTTTGGGTATTTCTTTCAAAAACTGCAAACCTCCCGTAGCGTTATGCAGGCCCCGCCCTCAATCTGAAATTATGACATTATCAAAATGTCTAAGCAGCCCATTGTTGGTTTTCAGATTTTACAGTGTGGCTCAAGACACAGTTTTCCCTCATCTCCGCGTCGCCATAGAGATCGTTAAGTTTAATCCTGAACAGTGGAACATCTGTGTGAAATATTATTGGCCTGTAGAACACTGTGATGTCATCTGAAACCCAGAAATGCTTCGAGTGATTATCGTAAAGTCTGATTTGGGTCTGCTGGGCTGGTGGATCCGATCTCTCTCCGTTTGAACTTTCGTCGGCCCTGCTGCAGACTTCTGACAGCCCAGTCCCACTCCTGTTTCTCTCTCTGTGCAACACATGAAATATTGATGCGCTGGATCGATGAGCGCAGCGCCGACCTCCCTTCTAAATAATCCATCCCTCATCCAATATTCTGATCCCCGCAATAAGTGGCCCCAATTAAAAATGCCTTTGACTCCTGAGTCCAGAGGCTTCTAGGCTTCGGAAAGTAATTCACAGTGTCAAAAACATAACTGGAGTTGCTTTGCTTTTAAAGGTTCTGTATTACACAAAACTGACTGTTGTGAGCTTTGAGTCGTGTTATAATGTTGTTACCGCAGTTGTGTTTGGTTTCATTTACACAGGTTTGAGGATTAGCCTGTCTCATCTCCTCAAAATGCTCTGTTCCACCTTGTGATGTCATGAAGTGCTAGTTTTCAAGTTAGCAACTACATTTTACTTTAATACAGTAGAGATTGGCAGTTCCAGAGCTGAAATTATACAAATGGTTCTCGTGAAGGTGTGGAGCACTTCCTGTATTACCAGATGACATCACAAGGTGGAACGGTATTTTCCATTTGAGAGGAGAACAGTTAGCAGGTGGGCTCTCAAGCTACCGTCACCAGTGCTCTCCCACATTTTTATAAAAACAGTTGTCCCTCACTATAACACGGTTTACTTTTCTCGCCATTTTTTTTGGTGCAATTTTGCATGTTTTTTTTTTTTTTTTTTTTTACAGTGTCTGTACGTGTATTGTGTTCTGCGTCCTGATTGGCTGAGGGACTGTAGACCATTATGTTCTGCGTCCTGATTGGCTGAGGGACTGTAGACCATTGTGTTCTGCGTCCTGATTGGCTGAGGGACTGTAGACCATTATGTTCTGCGTCCTGATTGGCTGAGGGACTGTAGACCATTGTGTTCTGTGTCCTGATTGGCTGAGGGACTGCAG